>JAVLVB010000655.1:325653-338288 GCA_032876305.1 Orestias chungarensis
TTTTAACCTCTGTAATAAAATCACATGGTCAACTGTATCAAAGGCGGCGGTCAGGTCCAGCAGAACTAGGACAGAGACTTTGCCTGCATCTGAGTTTAGGCGGATGTCGTTTGTCACCTTGATCAGAGCTGTCTCAGTGCTGTGGTGGGGCCTAAAGCCTGACTGGAAAGCATCAAACACATTGTTAGACAGGAGAAAGGTTTGATATGGGCCGATAGTTGTTCAGTACTGTGGGATCCGGACTGCTCTTCTTTAGGAGAGGCTTAATGACAGCAGTTTTCAAGGCCTTTGGGAATATTCCAGTCAGAAGTGAGATATTGACTAACTGAGCGAGTTGTGGAAGCAAACTGCTAAGCACAGACTTTAGGAATCTAGTGGGTAACTCATCCAGGCAGCAAGTAGATGGACTCAGGCTACAGATGATCTCTTCAACTGTTTTATCTGAGACAGGTGTGAAGTGTGTCAGCTCCATATGTCTAACTGGGGGTAGAGGAGCTATGTCTGTCGTGGAAACAATTGAATTTTTAATGCCTTGAACTTTGTCATTAAAGAATATTGCAAACTCCTGACATTTAGATGTAGAAATCAGTTCCAAGGGGATCGAGACTGGAAGGTTTGTTAATCTGCTCATTGTAGCAAACAGGACACGAGAGTTGTTTCTGCAGTTTTTGATGATTTCTGAAAAATAGCTCTCTCTGGTTCTACGCAAAGTCTGGTTGAACACACACAACTTTTCTTTGTAGATTTAAAAATTACAAGGGGGTGTTCATGAGCTTTGAAGATTGAAAGAAACGTGAAGAACTTGGAGAAAAAATGGTCTTAATCAAGATGACTTTTACAGATATTTACAAGTCAGACATAATTTTGATAAAAACATTAAAGCTATTTGGGAAAACAGAGAAATAGGATTCATACAGACCTTCTTAAGTCTACTAAAATCCATTTCCACAAACAATATAATATCCAAGTTGTATAAAGGGATCCAGTTAAGTAAAGAAAATGGCACAGAATACATCAAGAAAAGATGGCAGACTGAGAGCAATCTGATTATAACAATGAAAAAATGGGAAAGGATTTGTCATCTTCAGTGGAAGACCACGGGCTCTAATACATGGCGAGAGTTTGGACGGAGATTCATGCTGAAGGCTCTGTGGCTCCTCAGTGGCCAATCAGAGAGAGTAACCAATATATCCTCCCCCATCTTTCAGTATCGGTGACTGACCTTTCACTCATAGAGTCTGTCAGTTTCATCTGTTGATGATCAAGTTTTCGTGCAGCAGCAACCGAAGCTTCCCAGTCACTGTTCAGAGAGGAGGAAAGTTTTCCTTCTCTGTAAATCTCGCGTCTATGAATAGGGAGTTCATCTTGAACCCAAAAACATCTAGCCTGCTGGTCTTTAATGACACCATCCTATGCCAGAACCTCGCTGGAGTCCGTGTGTGCAGTTCTGCTCCCATTATTGATCCAGCCAAAAGTTCATCCATGTGGTCCCTCAAGAGTCGCTTTAAATTTCAGACTAGATCCTTACGTTTTGGCATGTCTAAACACCTAATGTCTTGTATTTATAGGTACTGCAGGTAGATTACAGGTAAGAAATATAACACAACTTGAAGAAAATGGGTTCCTGGTGGCTTCATGCTAGATGTGCTCAAATCCTCAGGGGTTAATTTGCATCTTTTCTTCTCAACATTTTTCCTGTGACCCTGTTGACTTATGATCACTTCGCAATAAGTGGGAACTTTCAGTACTGCATCCTTTTAGTAATTTTTCAAGAGTGACTTAAATCTTCGTTTTTTTGTTTTTGTTTTTTGATTAAACCTCATGTTTAAATCCAATCAACATTCAAGTGTTTCAAACTTGGAGTTAGAAAAAATGCCTCAAAACAATGATGTGGTCAAAATAGTCGCTTGTGACATATAATAAATTATTTTGCACACAGTGTGGTCAACTTGTCTTCAGTTCTGATTGGATAAGTTAAAGTAATCTATTTTCTTATTTGTTGACTCAGGGAATTTACACCCAGAAGAGGTTTGGCGCTCAGAAAGTGAAGGAGGAGGTTGTAGACTTTGCTCGCCATAAGTGGCCGTTGCTGTTCTCCCGTTTTTATGAAGCCTTCAGGTTGTCAGGTCAGAATTTTATACATATTGTTGCTAAAATACATTTCTTATCCTCTTTTATACTGTAAAATGCCTCTTGTGCTTTAAATGCAAAAGGATAACTGTCAGCTGTTTTTATTGTTTTTGGCTTTCAGGTCCCAGTCTGCCTAAGAATGACCTGATCGTCGCTGTTAACTGGACCGGCATTTATTTGGTAGATGAGCAGGAGCAGGTCCTCCTGGAGCTCTCCTTCCCAGAAATCACAGCAGTTTCTAGCAGCAGGTGTCTTAATTTATTCTCCTACCAAATCTACCTATTCACATCTAGACCTTGCATTATTATTATTATTATTATTATTATTATCATTATTATTATTTTAGTTCTGATATCAGTTAATTTCTACTTAAAGGGGAGGAAAACTGCAGAGTCAGAGTTTCACTCTGGCAACTATCAAGGGTGAAGAGTTCACTTTCACCTCAAACAACGCAGAAGACATCCGTGACTTAGTGGTGACCTTCCTGGAAGGTTTGAGGCAAAGGTCGAAGTTTGTAATTGCGCTCCAGGACAGCTCAAACATAGGTAAGCTATTGCATTCATAACAACATTTGCGTACTGGATGCATATAATACTTATCAAGAAATTCCTGCAGTGAGCTACTATTTCAGCATGCAACTTTGCTTGTTTTAAGAGTTTTTTTAATAGGTTTTTTCGTGGTATTTTCTTACATTAAAAGGTTGAAGTGTTCCCATTGCGTTGGCATTACACACATGATAATGCACAATATATAAATTGATACTGGCTCAAACCATCAGGATGTTATTGTAAGGTGAAATAATAAAAATGTCACACCTACAGTGTTTGTTTTATTAAATTGGGTGTTTTTGTATTTCCTTCACCTTCATATAGCTGCTATTTTTGGTTGTGTTTTCAGGTGTCTGTAGTCCTGTAGTCTGGAATTGTAAAGCAATTGTGGCCTTGTTTTTTTGTCAACTCTACAGAAATCTGATCTCATGTTTTATTTAAATTCCCTCAACTATTGTTTTTAAACTTAATAACAATAGTTGATTTAATTGATTTAAATATGGCTGATATGAAGAATAAACCGTGAGAATGTTGTCTTCCTATAGGTGGCGAGGGGGGGACCTTCTTAAGCTTCCTAAAGGGAGATCTGATCATTTTGGACCAGGACACAGGGGAACAGGTCCTCAGCTCTGGTTGGGCGCATGGGATTAACGAACGAACCAATCAAAGAGGAGATTTCCCAGCCGACTCTGTTTACGTTCTGCCGTCTCTGACACGTCCTCAGCAAGAAATAGTGGTGAGCGAAAAACAAAATCAAAATGAAAAATAGGTTTTATCAGAGATTTACTGGTCTAGTTTTACCAGTAAAGGTGTTTTATTTAATTTAGAGATGTATAAGATTTCAGCATTAGATCCCTTAGAGCTCATATTGGCTGATATTAACAACCAAAGTTTTTTTTCATGTTGCTGCTGCTTGGGTATGTATTTTAGCAGGAGGAGTAACGCAACATCAGCGGTGCGTTTGTTAACGATTTGTCAAAGGATTAAAGAAATATTGTCAGCTTTTAGCAGCAATATTAATATATTAATATCATATATAGATATTTGCCCAATGACAGCTAAGTGCATCACTATATATCTTTCTTTACATTCATCTTTTACAATAAATCACCAGAAATGTACATTTTTGTATTATTTATTGGGGCTGCAGTGAACGTTTAACTTAGTAATCGATTAGACTGATGATTAAAGGTATAGGAGAGGATCTTTTCAGTAGAAAAATTTCAATGGAAAATCCCATTGAAATATAACTGGCTGTCAATGCGGTAATAAAATTTACATGATAACGTATATCACTAATGTCCCCACCCACCCGACCCGTACAACCCTCGTTCATGTTTGAATTCGCGCATGCGCAGATTGTTGTTTAGGAAGTAAAACGGGACGGACAAGACGCATCATTCACCATTGAAGAAAGGTTCTCCCCGTACGGTAGCGAAAATGGAAGCTCGCAAGAGAAAACCCGTGTTCGAAGTCGCTGAGAAAAAAAGAAAGACGGTTGCAGAGATGAACAAAACACAAGTTTGTCTCGGAGTTTCCTGCTTTGTGCGGTGGTGGGCATTGAAAGCCAAAAGGGGATTCAAAACCGATCAACTCGTCGCAGAGTTTCTGCTAGCATTTAAGTAGGGAAGAGAACACGTGCTTATACCTGCTCATTTAGAAGGATTTGTGTTGATTTGGCACACGTGTTGTAATCGCTACGCAACGTCAGAAAACGCTAGCTGTGCAGCCTTTATGTGGAATTACTACCCAATGGGGTGATTATTTATCACTGGTAATCATTAATTACTGTCAAATGTTCTTGTACAAGCGTTTTCCTAAACAAATAAACTTTTGGTAGCTAATTTGTTGCTGTAAAAGCAATCATTTCTGTAATAAGTCCGATGCGGCGCCAGAGGCTGTGGTCCCCCAGATGTAAACAGACTGCATGTGCTGAGGACGTGCGCTCTCCCGATGTCAGGGGGCGTTACTGGAGATGAGGTGGCGCATTCGCAGTGTTGCGAAAATGAGAATGAGCTGAAGATCCTCTCCTATGCCTTTAATCGAGCAATCGGATAAAAAAAATGCAAAAAGAAAAGATGAATTTGAAATAGGAAAATATAAGTTGTATTGTCTAAAATGCATTAGCATAGCATTATTTTAGTGGAGACTTGATAATTTGTAGCAAATCGGGCATTTATAGCTAAAAAGGTTTTCTAACAGCACTGTTGTAAAACATAGTTGCATCCCTTTATGTTGGATTTAACATCAATACAGTTAAAATCTGTTGACTGTTTAAATTTTAAGCTTTTTCTTCTAAATGCATTTATTTTTGTACATATTTTTCACCGATAAGTCCTTACTTTTGGGTGATCAGATGATGCCTGAAACTGATTTTTTCCTATTATCCGCAAACGTCTGAATTCTGACACTTTCCTGCTCTGCCTCACCTTACGAGAAGGCTGTGTGACAGACCTGTCCACTTGGTCATCTCTACACATTTTTGGTTAAAAAACAAAGATTTTAATCGGTAGAAACACTTTTAGTTGTCTGCTTAATTGATGCTCTAAGCGTGTTCTTTTTTTAGTCTGTATTCTCCACTTATTATTTGATTGCTAATTTACTTTAATTTATTTTAGTAATCGATTAATTCCGATTAATCCAAAAAAAAAATTCAGGTCTATTCTGTATTTATTGATTGACTTATTGAGTTTTTGTTGATTTACACGTTTTCATCCCATCGAGTGAATTCCACTTATTGCAATAACTAAAGTCCCAGTTTTACATCTTTAGGTTTCAGCTGTAGTTATGCTTTGAGGAATTTGATGGATTTCAGTTTTCATTCTTTTAATAAACTCTACACATAATCTCTTGTGAACTGCAATAAAAGAAAATTGTGTTTCTAGAATATATGGCTAAATCCAAATAATTTTTTTTTTTCTTATTAGAACTACAGAAAACTAAAGCAGCACTAAGTAACTTTTTTAAATAGTTTCATACCTTTTGTGATTATACGTCGACCTACTGTACAGCTTGTTGAATGACACCTCTGTCATGGCCAGAGGTCCGTATCTCTTTAACTGGCACTAAGAAACTGAGGAGGTTGGCCGGAACCTTGCTACACCAAAGAATTACAAATGTGCTGTGATTACATTGTTTCGCCACAGTTAGATTCATTACCTCATCGCTATTCATCCTTCACACAGCCACTGGAGACAAAAATGTACATCAACCCAACAGCAGGCGAACGGGAGATCAGGATTTTATGACCCTATGTTAGTGTTGCTTTAAGGGTTGTATGCATATAGAGTAACTCTAGTCAAAAAAACTAAAATAAACCAGTAATTTGCCAATTTCCTCTTAGTTAGCAAGATCAACATCACTTTAATAGATAATACATTCATTAAAGAGCTGAGATTCTCTCTAAAAACTGTTTTCCTGATTGTTATGCATCCATGTCTAAGATTTACTTAAGATATTTCAGACATTTTAAGCAGATTTTAAGCTACTGTAACACAAGAGCAAAAATGTTCTTGTTTGCTCCAACCGATCAGGCGCTGGTTACCATGACACCAGACCAGCGGCAGGAGTCTGTTCGTGTTTCTCAGGTCTTCCTGCCTGAGACAGATGAGAGACAGAAACCCTACACTCTGGAGGAGTTCTCTTACGACTATTTCAGGTAGTAGCAAATGAGAAAGCTGTACAAAATGCACATTTTAGGGTTAAATGTTAACTCTGGAACATCTGCTTAAGAGGATAAATTCTCACAACAGTAGATTGGCTAGAAACATCCTTTATTTTACATCCTATTTGGTGAAAAAATGGATTTGCTTTATTCTACTGTGAACTCAGGCATCCCGGCTGGTTAATATATTGTGGTTAATTAAATGACCCTCATCTCCTAGACCTCCTCCCAAACACACTCTAAGCCGAGTGATGGTGACCAAAAATCGTGGGAAAGACAAGATGTGGAGCTGCACCAGAGAGCCGCTCAAGCTGCCGCTGCTGAAGAAAGTCGTCGGCCACGAGGAGCTGGCACAGGAGGCCTGCATGGCCTTCATCGATATCCTTTAGACAGAGCAAGTGTTGTGGCTGAACGTAGGCTTGGTCCTTGTTTTATTTTGATCGAATTGTAGATCTAATTCACATAAATTCATTGTAACTACAAACAACATAGTGACTTCCTGACTTTCTGTATTCTTATTTATAATTTATTTATATATATATTAAAAAAAAGAAACAAGAATTGGGTGCATGAGTTTAAATGTAAATCATGGAATAGGGATGGCTGAAGGTTCTTGAATGTATTTAAAAGTCTGTTTAGAGTGATTATGATTTACTGGTTTTATTTAGTTAAATTATTGTTATTTTTATTACACCTACTGAACCGGTGATTAGAACATCAGAAAAGTTAGAAAATAATTAAGGATTTAAAAAAAACAAAAACTTGTCATACATATTCTAGAGCTGGTTAAGCTTTTAAGAGGTTCACAGAGGCTCAGCTTCCGTTTTATTATGCATTTTAACATCAGCTCACAGTTTTAATTCTCAGCCATAATTACTTCTCTTTGCGAGAAGACGCTCAGTGCTTGCATTTGTGAAAGTGTTTTTCAACTTAAAATTATGTATTTATTTGCAGTTACATTGCAATGCTGAGTATTTTTGGCAGCCCTAGTTTGTCAGATTCATGAGACACCTAGGAGGGTTTTTTTATTATTATAATTACCCCAAGCAAACATCAGAACTATTTTAAGAAATCTGTTAATATTGTATTAATGTTTAAAATATTTATGCCCAAAGAATGTAAAGTACTTTCAAAAATGTAGGTTTCTGACTCCTTGACTCTTGATCGTACCAATGATGAAGTACATGGGAGACTACCCGTCCAAACGGACACGCTCCGTCAACGAGCTTACAGACCAGATATTCGAGGGAGCTCTGAAAGCCGAACCGCTAAAAGATGAGACGTACTGTGAGATCATCAAACAGCTCACCGACAATCACGTCAAGTGTGTAAAACCGACATAAACACTTAGATGAGAAAGTTACCCTTGAAGGTTATAGTTTGCAATTTGGACCTTATTAAAAAGGGAACCGGAATCAAAGCTTTTTTCTATTTGTTAAATTCCAAAGGATCTCAACCTGTGTTTGTTTCTGTTTCAGGTACAGCGAGGAGAAAGGCTGGGAGCTTCTCTGGTTGTGTACTGGTTTGTTTCCTCCCAGTAATGTGCTGCTGCCGCACATCCAGCGTTTCCTTCAGTCCAAGAAACACCACCCACTCTCTGGGGACTGCATGCAGAGGCTGCACAAAGCTCTCCGGTAAAATCCAGGATTTAGTCAGAATTAAGTTTTGACATCCAGAATTTTGATAAACTGGATTATGACTTTATTTTACAAAGCATATTTATTTATTCATGAACAGATTTCTTTGAGAGGGGCCCTCTATTGTTTATCTGTGTACTGTGACATTTCATTGCAGATTTCTAAATTCTATACATTTCATCTATTTTATTTATTTTATCTGTTTTTGAATGACATTTAAAAAACACATTGGCTGTCTGGTTGGCCTTGTTTTAAAGGGAAGTATAATTAAATGAAATTCACTTTTTTCAGCTGTCCTGAATGTTTTTCATAGTACACAAATCTTCTGTTTATTTTTGAAATTACCTTATAATCCCTCTTAGACTGTCTGCAAAAAGTATTTCTTAGATTTTATTGCCAATATTTTTCCATCTTGGCATCAATTACTTCTGTAGAGTTGATCCCACCAAGGCTGATTTAAACAATTAACTTTGCACCTGGTATCTCCTCAAGATCACATATAAGCAGCAAGAATGTACTAAAGTTTTTTCACACATTGATTTTCTTTTTTGAATTCGTTCTTTGAAAAAAAATTAGATTGTGAAATCTGTTTTGTCTTTTTTTTTACCTTAGGTTAGACTGAGATGATTTTAGCAGCTGAGACCAGGTGATTATTTTTGTTTTGTTACAGTAATGGATCCAGGAAATATCCCCCTCATCTGGTGGAAGTGGAAGCCATTCAGCATAAAACAACTCAAATCTTTCACAAAGTTTACTTTCCTGATGACACAGATGAGGTAAGAGCCATAAACCCAACTGTAAAATCTTCACCCATTTTACAGAGTTTTTAAAGGCTTTTCACAAACATGCAGGCATTTGAGGTGGAGTCCAGCACCAAGGCGAAGGATTTCTGCCAGAACATCTCCACCAGACTGCTTCTCAAATCTTCCGAAGGATTCAGCCTCTTTGTGAAGATCTCAGACAAGGTCAGATGTCGTCCATTTGAACAGTATAATAACAATAATATGAGGAATAAGAAATGTTCGGAGGAAAAATACTGATGCAGATTTTTTTATTTAATCCATCTAATCAATCTTAACTTTGAAAGCTGCTTATTTCATGACTAATGTTCTTTTACCATATTTTTTTAATTATATGTATAATTAATCATCTCCGGTTTTGGTGCAACCTGTTAGACTTTAGTGTTTACGACTTAGCTGCTGCTGTAAGCTTGGATGTGTTTTGATTAACTGGTAAAGGGATGATGAAAGTCCAAACCTGATTATGAATTTTCATAATTTAAAATTATTGAATCGTGCAATGATTGATTTTAAAAGCGGGATTCTTCATTTCCTACAGCTGCAGATATGCAGTGCTAACATATATTGTTGAATTGGTGATTCTGCTCTGGGCCATTAAGACACGCCCTCTCAGATCAGTTTATCTGCTCTTGTTGCTGTTTTCGTTGTATCATGGTAAAAAATTAAACTTCTTGAGTATTTTTTTTTTTCAGGTCATTAGCGTTCCAGAGGGAGATTTCTTCTTCGACTTTGTCCGCCATTTAACAGACTGGATCAAGAAATCTCGACCAGCTAAAGATGGTTGGTACCTGCATGTGCTGAAACCTTGCAGACCAGGGATTATGTTGAGCTGCTTTAAAGTAAAACTGTTAACAGGGCAAAGGTCACCTTCTTCTTTATTATTAGAATGCTTTGTCACATTTGAAACTGGACGTGCACACATAGTACATTCAATAAAGAGACACACACTTCTCTACACTTAAATCAGACCAAGCTTTTCTTGTTTTAGGTCAGAATGCCCTAAATTATTTTTATTGGTTAAATTCCACAATAATAAGATGAAGAATATGTCAGATTTTTATTACTTAATGTCTTCCATATTTAAAGTTTACGTACATTTACTCAGTATTTGGCAGCCTCGTCTTTAAACTGATGACGTGGGTCAAAAGTTTTTCTCTCAATGGTTTGCTGGGGTTCTGGCCCATTCCTCGTGACTGAATTGGGGAAGCTTGGCCAAGGTTGTAGGCCGGTTGACTTAACCACATGTCTCTACAGGATTTAGTTTACGCTTTTGCAACAGCCACAAGGGAAGCTTGGCATCATTGTTAATCTTAAAAGGACAGAGGTTTAACTTGCTGACTTGTGTCGTTAAATGTCGTTTCAGTATTATAATCATGAAATATGATATTTTATTACAAGCACTATTTCGTCGTGCAGAAAAAAAAGGCCCACATCCTGATGCGGCCACCACCATACTTTACAGCTGGGATAGTGTTCCCAGATTTGCAAGCATTTCCCTTGTTTCCCAGACTGTAACGATACTCAAGAAGGCCAAACAGTTTTCATCAAATGGCTGGACATGTCTCTAAAAATGAGGGTCATTATACCTTTCATTTTTAATCTCTGAGACACAGAACTCCTTTCTGACATTCCCATCGTGCCCATGCTTGTGTAACATTGTTTAAACAAATCGACGCAGCACTTTCAAGCATCTAGAAATTTTACGTTAAGATGAACCAGACTTGTGCAACTTCACAAATCCCTTTCTGATATGTCGGCTGATTTCGTTTGACTTTCCCATCGTGTCAAACACTTGGTTTAAGGTGTGGCTTTAAAATACATCCACATGTGCCTCCAATCAATTAACTCAAGTGTCAGAGTTAGCAGTTAACCTATCAGGTTATCCAGAGTCTTCCTCATATTGTTTAAAGAGATGCTAATCATTGTGCAAGTCAACATCTGACTTAGAATACAAAAAACAAAATAACTTTGCATTTATTTGACAATCTTCCTTCAAATCCTGCAGGCATCATTCCATCTCTAACATATCAGGTTTTCTTCATGAAGAAGCTGTGGACAAGTACAGTTCCAGGGAAGGATTCATTCGCTGATTCAATTTTCCACTATTACCAGGTCAGCATCTTAAAACAGTATCGATATTTAACTGGGAAACTTAGAGTATCTGATGTTTACACCTCCCTCTGTTGCCTGTCCGTTTCAGGAGCTGCCTAAGTATTTGCGTGGATACCACAAGTGTTCTCGGGAGGAGGTTTTTCATCTCGCAGCTCTTATCTATCGGGTAAAGTTCGAGGATGATAAATCCCACTTTCCTTCAATAACCAAGATGCTCCGCGAGCTGGTTCCCCAGGACCTCATCCGCCAGATGTCACCAGATGACTGGAAGAGGGTAAAATGCCGAAACAGACCCAGCGCATTGTGCTAAGTGTAATACTGAATATACAGTGCATCCAAAAAGCACTTATAGCACTTTATACATGGTTGATTCATCCTTACTACAGATTTTATTGAAATAATGCCTATGGGGCATGCTGTGGTGCTGTAGAGGTAGCGCAACCCATATATGGAGGCATTGAATCTTGACGTGGCCGTCGTGGTTTCAATTCCCAGTCCCGACGACATTTGCCGCATGTCTTCCCCCTTTCCTGTCAGCTTTCCCTTTTATAAGGTAAAAAAAATATGTCCAAACGTGTAGAACAGAATTTTGTACCCCTGATTGTTAGGGTTCTTAGGGTACCGCTCATTTGGGCTGTTTTCATTGTGATTTTGAGGGTAAACATTGCTTTGAGCTGGTGGAGATAACTTGGGCTGGTTTGAAGTCAGATTGGTGGTTTTTGAGTTAACCTATGAAAACACATGTCCACCCATTACTGGTTCATAGCAAAGCCTCCCTGACCTTTCTCCATTACTGATTAGCCAACGTCATCACGGCACCTGCTGCGCTTGCCTGCTGCAACACTCCAGTCAGTTAGACGTAACCCCGCCCAGCTGGGTTTTTGTGTGATTTGCCGATTTTTAAGATATTTTTGAGCTGGAAAACATCAACTCTTATCTGGCAACATTGCAGCTCAGCGTCACTTGGCGTCAGGACGGATGAGAGTTTTGAAAGAGGTTATGTAGCAAAAGGCAAAAATAGAGAGAAATAAAGAGACACAGCAAAAGATACAGCTGGGATAGTCAGGGGAAAGGAAAAACTGATAGTTGAGGCAGAGAAGGAGAGAGAAACGGCGGAGACAAGAGAAATACAGGCAGGCAAAGGCAGAGGAAAGGACAGAGAGAACAGATCACTGAAACAGAGGAAGGATAAATTAGACACAAGTAAAAAAAGAAAAAATGGCGGCGCCTAAAAAAACGAAAAGTGGACAGTGAGAATCGAGCATTTGATCCGGAATGGACAGAGTCTCTTCTGTTTATTCTTCCATTTGGCAGCTCAAAACTAGTATGTCTGGTTTGTTCAGAATCTGTGGCACTTATTAAAAGGGGAAATGTGAAACGTCACTATGAGACAAAACATAAAAATTTTGAACCAACATACCCACTCAAATCCGAAATAAGGTTAGAAAAAATATGCAGTCTCAAAGCTCAATATGACCAGTCAACCAGGATCCTGAGCCACACATACAGAGCTCAGCAACAAGCTCATGAGTGTTCCCTCAGAGTAGCTTGAATTTTAAGTCAGCACAAAAAGCCCTTTACTGATGGAGAGGTGTTTAAAGAGTGCATGACAGCAGTTGCTCAAACACTCACACACACACATATATATATATATATATATATATATATATATATATATATATATATATATATATATATATATATATATATATATATATATATATATATATATATATATATATAT
>JAVLVB010000656.1:8975-31524 GCA_032876305.1 Orestias chungarensis
GACGAGAGAGTTCAGAAGCTCCTTTCGAACAAGGGGTCCTATGTGCAAATGTAACATCACCTAGAATAAAGTTTTGACTTGAAAACTGTTTGATTTCAGTTTGTAATAACCTGCTAATGCTTATAATTTCACAAATGACAATTTTTTTGTTCTTTATAAAAATGAAAAGGTTGAAAACTCTGCTGTGCATAATAATTTGCATTTTGAGTGTTTTATGTTTTTTTAAATATACTGTTATCATTGCCAGTTTGTTCAAAAACATTTTAATTGTACTCTAATAGTTGATGACTGGAAAATTACAATGACCGCAATTCATATAGGTAATTTTGGAAAATCTGAGAAATATTATTTGCATAATACTTTGGAACACAGTGTAGAATCAGAGTATATATTTTTTTGCATTAATCAACAACATGTATGGATTAAGAAATGTTACTTATTTCAAATTCAGAGGTTTTGATATGCATAAATTGTTCTCTGGGGGGAAAAAAACAATTGAATAGGTTAAGTTTAATTAAAGGAAAATGTTCAGATGTTTTTAGTTAAAATTAAGTCTTGATTTGTAGTTACACTGGATCGTTGGTCTTTTTTAATTACTATAATAGAGTTGTTATTGAATTCATATCTTTAAGACCTGTTGTCTTTGAGGGAACACAAACATTCAGTGTTATGCTAAATATATTAAGATTGCTCTTTTGTATTTTCAGAAATGTTCCCCGTGTCTCATTTAAACGTTTTTTGTAACGATGCACAAAATTTCAGCGTCAAGATAGTTTTTTTTTAAGATATCGATGTAGGTTGGATATATTGATTTATGTCTTGTAGATTGTGTTTCTAGAGGGAAGTGATTGGTCAATAATGCATAAATAATAATGATGGCTATCAAATGTGATACCATAGCTGTCAAGATTGTGTTTACATGAAGCATAGATGCAATTTGTGCTAATATTTCAATAAGGAAATGTATCTAAAATCAGTTATATGGGAGAATCCCTAGTTTTTTGGTGGTGGTCCTTTTTTCACTGCACACTCTCTGATTTTTATTTTATTACTTCTCCAGGAGCAGTTCTCACAGGTGCTGGACGCCATGTTTGAGTTGAAGGTCCAACCCAAGGGGCACGTGATCGATCAGGGGGACGATGGAGACAACTTTTATGTCATAGAAAGGTAGGACTTTAATTATGAAAGATAACCTGTTTGTCTTAAGAGGCTTTAATGGTGTGCAGTGCAAAAACAATACAGTATAGAAAAAAATATCAGTCTTCCTCACAAGCTTAGTGAGGGGAATCTTTCAGTTGCAGATGTTCATCCTGTTAAAGCTATTATCATTTTTGTTTTGTTTTATTTAAACTCTGTCAGATAGGTCTTTACACCTCAGCTTGGGAGTGGTTGGACTAGTGCAGTCTGCAACCGTCAGTTAAAATAACGCCACCTTATTTTTTACTAAAAAAAATTCAATCGTAGTTTTAAAAGTCCAATTATACAACTACGTCCCTCTGTATTTTGCACCTTTTTCTATATTGCCATGACCTTTTTAAGGTTTTTGTGTGGATTTAAAAGTTGTTGTTTGACTGAAAGGTTTACTGCTATGACATTGCCGCAGTTATTTTACCCTTTTCATATCCAATCATTAAAATACCAAACTTTCTTTTTTGTTTGTTTTGTGATACTAACAGATGGTGTCATCTTTACTAAATATGTCTGAGCCTCAAACCGGCCATTTAGGAGAGTTTATTGTAACGTTCGGCCTGTGGCTGATTTATTTGTCGTTTGCTTCCATTCATTCTTGACATATCAGCTCAACACATTGTTATAGTTCCATTAGGGCACAATCTCCCACACCTTCTCACACCGCCTGCCCCTCGTACAATACAGGCGATGACCTTTTAAGAGTGGCACGCCTGCTCGATCATATACTGTCCTGGGGTTTTTCTGTCGACAAAGAAATGAGCGGTGCTTAATGTCATCAGCAGGGCGGGTTGTGAACACACAAACAGATGTTGGGATCGTGAAAGATAAACAGAACTCGATAACACGTTGTTTAAATAACTCCCGTTTTATCCCTTTTCTGTGTTTCTTCACGGTGTACATCAATTTTATTTGCCAACCTCTGGTTAGCTTTACTTGTCCCCGCTTTCAGGCGATTCTAAATCCAGCCGCTTGCCCTGCCTGCCTGTGTGCCGCCATTTGGCAGCATTTCAACAAAGAGTCAACAGTCTTGTCTGAAGCCCATAAAACAGGAAGTAACAGAAAATCCTTTGCAAGCCCTCAGGGAGAAGCGAGACTATTATTTTGAAGGGGCATGGAAACTATGATAAGGATCCTTGTACATAATTATCAAGCAAGCTGATGCAATTCAGTTTTGAAATCAGCAAGCCTCTTATTTCTTTCTTAGTAAAACTCGTTTTGAGTGCATCTTTATTGTCCCTAAATGCTTGCATGTACTTGAAGTTCAGCTGAGACTTTGTTCATTATTCTGAAGATTGTGTTTATTTATATTTTTTTTGTAAAGGAATGTAAAGCGATGGACTAGATGGCAAATTTTCTTCTTCACAGATGGTTTCTGTGCAGCTGTGAAGTCTCACATGCTTTCTGTCACAGGGCTGCAGGAGGAATATAATGGTGACTCTGTGTTTAGGTTTGAGTACTGAGGAAGCTGGTGAACATCAGGTCACTCCATTGTTATTGCCTAGTCTGTTTTTATTCACATATTTAATAGTATTTGTTGACAGAGCTAATTTTTTTGACTGACCCTGGGTTTCATTTCGTTTAAATAAAGATATAGAAAAAGCCATGCAGTAGCACATACACGGTGTTAGTACTTCAGTGATCACTGTCCCCATGGTTATGGTAATCCAAGGTAAGCTAATACTCCAACAGCAAAAGGCGCTTTAGCCCCTCTCCACAACCAATGAGAGGAGAGGCCTTCTTGGAAATTACTGGTTAATCCTGCAGAGCAACATCGATCCAAGTTAGCGTCCTCATGTATTATAATCCCCATACAGATAAAGAGGGAATACGGAGCCACTCTATTGCGACACTGCCGCCATTGGCAAAGTATTCATTTAGACCTCTGTTTTTTTTTTTCCTTTTTAAAGTAGCTTTGTGTTAGTTTTTAAATTGTTAAACTTTATTTATGGTCTTCTTTAGGACATGTACTCTTGAGTACAAAACTATTCATATCCTCGTCGGATTGAGATGTAAACATTATTTCTAGATAATCAAGACATTTTTATGTTGTAGGAAATTGAACAGCTCTCAAAAAGTAATTAGTATGTAACACCATTTTTAATCTTTAAAAAAAACATACATGTGGGCATATTCATACCCTTGTGAAAATTCAATGGAGAGCTCTTTACAGCATTTAAACCCTGGTAATAATTGCTGGCAATCTTCTTGGGATTTACTGCTAGTATTTTTGTATTTGTCTTTTGCTCCAAGTCATTAATGTTTAGTCTATAATTTTTAGGTTTCCCCACAGATTCTCTGTCAGTTCAAAGAAACATTATGGTTAAAATGTGCTTACATTAACCTAAAACCTGCCATGGTTAAAATAAATGACTTTGTCTTAAAAATGCGTTTGCATTTGAGGTGTAAGAACTCTTGTAACTTTACATATTTACATAAAAACAGGAATGATGACTGCTTTTACCTGTTATCTGTTACATCAACTCACAATCAGTTATAGTCACCTATTGTGCAGAGAAATATGTTTTTAATAAATACTACATGAATGTTTGTATAAAACCCATTAGGTCAGTGTCCAGAGTGACAGTCTGACGTTATATTTTGCTAACCTTTTCCTTCTTTTCTGTCTCACTCGTCATCTGTAGGGGTGTGTATGACATTATGGTATCAGGAAAATGTGTGGGCCAGTACAACAATAAGGGAAGCTTCGGAGAGCTGGCCCTCATGTACAACACGCCACGCGCCGCCACCATCGTAGCCACCCAGGACAGCGCCCTCTGGGGGCTGGTAAGAACACAAATAAAAGACTAAATTTTAAAAAGAAAACCCATGATAAGGTTTACAATTGGGTTTTATTAGACTTCATTTGGTGTCTCCTTTTAAACATATTGGGTTATGTTTGCTCGTAGCTACTGTAGCTTTTAAGACGTCTTTTATAATGACAGTTTAGACCTCCTTTTCCTCTATCCATGATCTGAACCATCATGCCTGGCAGTGTTTTCTTCACCAAGTCCATCCCTATTCAGACATGTTCAGAATGGAGTCATGTAATCCATGAATGGAGCTTCTCTTTAGGCTGAACATCTATGCCGGTGCAGCTCCTCCTGGTGGTCAAACCCAGAAAGACAGCGGTCAAACATTCACTCTCTCCTGAGAATATTTTTTTTAATTCTATTTTGTTTGTTTTTTGTTGTTTTTTCTGGTGTGGTTTGCTTATAGGACCGTGCAACGTTTCGAAGACTCGTTGTTAAGAACAATGCCAAGAAAAGGAAGATGTACGAGACTTTCATCGAGTCCGTGCCATTGCTTAAATCACTGGAGGTAAGATTAAATTGTACAAGAGGCTCTATGTACATTTACTTTTTGGAGACAACTATATTTAACGTAAACATCAAAAATAATTGTCAGTAGTTCATCTTTCATTGTGCTGACGCACAGCCTCAGGACTGTCCTGTGTAACAAATATAGATATTGATTTTAAAATAAGACCTGTGTTATACCCCTCTAAATAAGAATAAGAAAAAGGTGATGTTGGAACAGAAGTGACTTTTATGTTTCTGTTAAGATTTTAAATTGGGTCAATTAACAGATAATTTATCAATGAAAAATAGGAATGGACTCTTTTAAAGGTCCAGAAAAAATAGTTTAACAGTGAATTAAAGTGACTATGCTAACTATGCTTTGTTTAAACAACCTGTGTTTCCTGTTTTGTTTTCTAGGCAACAGAAAGGATGAAGATAGTGGACGTATTAGGAATGAAACAGTTCTCAGATGGAGAACGCATCATCACGCAGGTGGGAAATTGGCGATTTTTACAGTTTTTACTCATAACTGCGTTTTTGACTAATTGAAAACATTTGTTGTCTTTTTAGGGAGACAAGGCTGATTGCTTCTACATTGTAGAATCTGGAGAAGTCAAAATTATGATGAAGAGTAAAGTAAGACACTGAGCCTCATCGTCCACATTTTTCCAAACCTTCAATTTCTCTGAGAACATTGCTCTAACCGTTCATGGTGTTTAACTACCCGGTCTCTACTGGGCTTAATGGATGCCTACAGCCCACACACTCCATTAAAATCCACCAGGCTGCAGGAGGGCTTCCAGTTTCTGCCTAGCAACAACAGGGACTCAACCGCAGCATCTCTGTGGCTCCCGCTCTGCCAAGGACTCGCGGTACTCAGGGCCTCCTAACCTTTTTCATCGTGTTCTCTGTTCATCTTGCTCCCCGCAGACAAAGGCAGACCATGCAGACAACACTGAGGTGGAGATAACACGCTGCAGCAGGGGCCAGTACTTCGGGGAGCTGGCCTTGGTCACTAACAAGCCCCGGGCAGCCTCGGCTTATGCAGTGGGAGATGTCAAGTGTTTGGGTAAGACAAAAACTCTCCGTTAGTGCTAACCCTGTCCTTCAGACAGTAATATGAGATGTATGTGTAACCAATGTAAAAACATTTGATATGTTTTATCCAAAAATGCCTCACAAAACATTATATGGTCCCCATCTTTACTAGCTTGTGGGTAAATAAATGCAAATTGAAATCTATAGAGTTCATAAGTAAATGTCTCCTAACTTCACAATGAGGTTGCAATGCAATATTAAAGGTGTTAGAGCTTGTTATTGTTTTTGGTTCATCTTCAACTCATCTGCCCTAAACCTTGTAGTTTCCAACGGCTGCTTTGTGAGCACATTTTCAAATCCAGACTGTTGGGTGGTCAGACTGCTCGTCCGATATAATTAATGAACAGCAGTCTTAGCAACTGTGCTTCGGCTTGTCTCACCTCTGTTTTTTTTTCCTGGGAAATATGGCAGCCGTCTCGTCTTCCTCATCAGTCCTGAGTGGATTCATGTCACTCTTGCATCCATACCTGACACTCTCGTCTATCAGCATTAACGTCTATCTATTAACTGAGCTGGCAACAACAACAGCCCGCCTGCCACAACTGCTGCTTGGCTTGTGAAGCTGAGAAAATGCCACTCAGCTGCACTGTAGCAATATTGTTTGTCTCTCTGTTGTTTTTATCCCCGCTCTCCCTCCTGCTGCTGAAAAGGATTAGCAGTCATTCTTTATATCCCCTGGCCTCAGCCTCTGAGCCCGAGAACATTTTACTCTGTCCGTTATTGAACAGAGTCAAAGGAATGTACTATTGTTTAATAGAAGCCATAATTTAAGTAACACTTTTAAAACCCAAGTTGTGACATTAAGGTGATGTAGCCATTGTATGGTCCAAGCAGTAAAATATATATTGTTGTATTTACACCTTGACAGTATTTAGTGTAGCTTTTCATGCTGTACGTGAAACTTTTTGGTCATAAAATGTTAGCTTAAATGAGAGATGCAGCTTGTTGGATGTGTAAGTATTTACTAAATCTATAAGGCTCATGATTTTTAATGATGACTTTGCGTACAACTTATTCCATCTTACCTACACATCTTCATACTGCTTTAAAATTGTGGCATAAGCCATATGGAAATGTATCATTTGTCTTGTTTGGGCCCTTTTAGTGGGAAATAACTTTTGTGGTTGATCCCAGTTATAACACAAAAACCATTCGTTCACATGCTGCATTGACTCCAACCCACCATTCATGGGACAAGTACCTACCCCCAGTTTCCCCCATACTATTTAAAATATTAACAATACTATAGTGCTCTTTAAAAAGGTCCGATATTTGTTTGCAAACGTAATCATAACTCGCCTCTGCTGTAAACAACCATGTTCAAGAGTTTCTACAGGGGATTTTACACCTTTTTAGTGCATTTCTGAGCCAAAATAATGGTAACTAGAAGCTTTGCGGAAGAATGATGTGATCCACATGTGACGTAGTTCGATACTTAAGGGCAACTGAACCAAATATAAATCACGTTCTCTCCTTCTGTGCAGTAATAGACGTGCAGGCCTTCGAGCGCCTCCTGGGTTCCTGCAAGGAAATCATGAAGAGGAACATCGCCCACTACGAGGAGCAGCTGGTGGCTCTGTTCGGCTCCAGCATGGACCTGAGAGACTGAGCCTCCCACACCGCCCTCCGTGCCTTCTTTTACAAAAACACCGACACACACACACACACACACACACACAAACAAACACCGGCATAAATTCTCTCAAAACATCAGGAAGTGGATACATGGACTCCTAAGCTTTACACATGGTGCGAAAGCATGGGAAAAGTGTACTTGGCTCATCTGCAGGTGCATAAATCTTCAGTTTCTCAAACACTCGGCTCCCTCTTTCACTCAAACACACGTGGTAGGCACAGAGAGACGAACACTCCAAAACCTGTGCTCACCCTTGAGCACATCCAAGCTAAATGGATCCCTTGCCAAGCCGACTTGGGTTAGATGCACAAGCTTAAACACACAATCTGCTACCGGCCACCCAAGTTGCTTGAGTTGGATTCAACCTCTCAGTATGAATGTCTTACCTGCTTTGACTTTATGCTGGCAGAGCAGCGTAAGGACATGAACCACGCACACACACTCCGAAACACACATTCAGCATCATGACATGAAGCTTAATGCGAGCAGGCTTTACATTCACATGAGCACTTGAGCAACTCCAGGGTTGCTCCAAGTCTCAGCCAAGGAAACATCAAAATACAGGCGCACACATGTGGTGACAGGTACAGATGCTCCAACATCCTCCCACAAACGAAAATCCTGAAAAATCTCCCAACAGGAAGACTTATCCAAAAATGCAACAAAGACAAAAAAATAGAAATAAAGTAAAAGAAAGTTTAAAGACAGAAAAGTTTTAGAAACATTTTATGAAGATAAAAAAAAACAGAAACTTTGATAAAATATTATTTAAATAAAGTGATTTCTCTCTTTGGGGAAACTGGGGTGCAGAACTTTGCGAGCGCGCTCCCGTTTTCCTCCTCTGCTGTCGTTGATTGAGTCGAGTTAGTGCTGGTGATTGTTGCGGTACCACGGAGGAAGCAGTGAAAACAACAAACCTACATCTTCTGCGCCATTCTTATTCTGTCGGGATGCCACACTTCATTGTATTGAATTGATTATTAATGTATTATTATATATTCATTTTTCTTTTTTGTTTGTTTTTTTGTTTTATGTTGACAAGATCTGGATTAAAAAAAATTCATCATTGATCTTTGACAAAATGTAAAAAAAAAAAAAAGAAAAAGAATAAGATCTAATAAACATATTAGTGCTTAATTCTTCTTGATTATCCTTGAATGAGTTGTCCTGGATTAAAAGAAAAGCTGAAAAATAAAGTAAACATTTTGGTAACACTCCGGTCTCTTTTTTTTTTTCTTCTTCTTTCTGCAGAAACTCAACACGCACGACGCTCTGTATGTAAAAGATGCGTAAGATTAGCTTGGTACTGTGTAGAACAGGAAAAATAGGTTTGTTTTTAATTAAATTGATCACATTTTGGACAGCTGCTGGGTTTTATCTGATTATAATTTTGTTTTTATTTATTTGAGTTCAATGTGTAATCTTCTAGTGGTTGAACATGACTGAGGGAATTTGTGTTACGGCGATTTCACTGATTTATCTTTTGTACAGTTTTCAGGTGTTTAAATATGCCAAGCTGTTTTCCTCTAAGAATCAATTGGATGTTGTAAGGTCCCTGATTTATGTAAAACATCCTTGTTAAAATTACACTTTAGGTGTGTTTGTATGAGTACCCAGCCCAACGGCTTTTAAATGTCACTAACTAAACTCTGAGGCACATGTTCAAGATGAATCCTGTTCTGAAGTAAAACCACGGCTATAACACCAATCCTACTTCAAAGAGCTAAGCAGGAGAGAAGAAAAATGCATGAAATAATTGCAGTACATTTTAGCTGACAAACTGCAGAAAGAATTACAGGTTTCACATAAAAACTGCATGGTAAAGTTTAATTTAAAAAAAGACGTTATCTAGGTGCCGTTTTTTTGCAATTGCAACAAAGAACTATGAATTTGAGAACATCGATGCAACACTGGAAACAGGGATAATATTTTTCATTGATTGGTTTAACAGGGATAACGTAACTCAGCTCACCATCATTGAATATCCTACCAAACACTGAGAACAAATGTGAGATCGTATATTTAAAAAAAATAAAATAGATAAAGATGGAGCGTTCAGCTGTACCGGTAAACACAGCAAAGACAGTCTGAAAATTAACAAATTAGAAAGTTGAAGACTTGAGTCAAAGCCCAGATGTTGGACTGATTAGGTTGTGAGTTCAAATGGGTTGTAGATGCAATTGTTAATTTCCCAAAATTTACATTTAATTTAAATATGCAATGTATAAATGTGTATGTATCTATAAATAACTTTTTCCTAGTGATGAATACAAATAAAGGTCTGTACTATACAAAGCTAAACTGGCCTGTGTTGCCTCCAATCCGCAAGGTGGCAGTGATTAGACCAAGATTCCTCCGAGGGAGAAACTTTCGACATCGGTGGCGTTTTACGGAGCCTGATCCTGGATCAGTTGCGGCTGACCGCTTTCCGCTGCCGTCTATCGCGAGGCCGAGTGGAGATCAGCTGTCTGTCCAATCAGAGCGCCTCGACGGGGGGAACAAGCAGCGTCTGACCGCGAGTCTGAAAATGTAGGTAACGCGCTTAAGCGTCACTAAATGATGAGCATGCGCGTCCTTGTGGTCTTCAAGTTGTAATGTGAGAGTTAAACCCGTTTAAAAAGCTGCAAATTAATAACCACGCCCACTGAAAGTCGTGCATCGGCGAATTTCTGCTCTTGCCCTATTATGGAAGTGGCAGCCATAGAGACGGGATAATAAGTATGTGTTATATTTAAAGCTGAACGATATAGGTTTGGTGCCAACAAAATCACATTAAACAATACAGATGTCGTTACAGTATTTTTAACAACACCGGATTTATTATTATTTCTAGTTAGAAAAAACATCCAGCCTGCTTGTTCAATGCCTTTTTTCATGTTATCATACTAGATTATTTTAAGAAAACACGTCATGAATCAATTAAATGTTTTAACACAATCGGCTTATCCTTTTTTTTTTTTTGTTTAAAGAAATTTTAAAAATTGTATCCAAAAAAGTGCGCATGCGCAAAGCTTTACCACGTGATCTCTAACTCTATTGTCTTGTAAAGATGCGTTCAAGGGGAAAGAAAAACGCTTCATTACGACGTATACAAACACGCAGCCGTTTTCATTTCTAAACTACATAAACTAACAGAAAATAAAGCGGTTCGAAAACGTGTAGCTGTGGTCAGTTTCTCCGTGCTCCCACAATGCACTGCGCTCACAATAATATTTGCTTTTACGTCGTTTATCGTTTTAACTTCGTGTTTCGCGTCGTGTACGTTAGGATACTTTGTTCGTCTAATGAGCGGCATTAAAGTATTTTAATGTTTTAATTATAGAATAAGTTTTTTACCTCCCATAGTAAGATGGCACCGTGAGTGAAGTGGGTGTGTTGGCGAAAGGCATTGGTGGCTCTCTCCATGTATTAGTATCCACTCTTGTTTCTCTTCAGATCGTATAAATCTTTCGCCTTTTACTAAAGATTTCCGTGGAGAGGAACAACAAGAGTTTATCCCAATTTTTTGTTGCCCTGCCAATTTGGCGGGGCTCTCTTTACAATGTAAAGTCAAACTTCTAAATGAAAACATAATATTCTGGAACTTCACAAGACTGTAAACTGATTGGAGATCAGCTCTCTGTCCAATCGGAGCTCTTCGACGGGAGGAACAAGCAGCGTCTGACCGCATGACTGAAAATGTAGGTAACTGTAATTAAAGTGGTTGGAAAAGTTTCTCCGTGCTCCCACAATGCACTGCGCTCTCAATAATATTTGCTTTTACTTCGTTTGACTTTTAAATTTTGTGTTCCGCGTCGTGTCCGTCGGGATAATTCGTTCGTCTATTGAACTGCAGTAAAGTATTTGAAGGTTTTAGGTAAAACACGTTTTTTACCTCCCATAGTAAGATGGCACCCTGAGTGAAGTGGGTGTGTTGGCGAAAGGCATTGGTGGCTCTCTCACTGAATTAGTATCCACTCTTGTTTCTCTTCAGATCGTATAAATCTTTCGCCTTTTACTAAAGATTTCCGTGGAGAGGAACAACAAGAGTTTATCCCAATTTTTTGTTGCCCTGCCAGTTTGGTGGGGCTCTCTTTGCAATGTAAAGTCAAACTTCTAAATGAAAACATAATATTCTGGAACTTCACAAGACTGTAAACTGATTGGAGATCAGCTCTCTGTCCAATCGGAGCTCTTCGACGGGAGGAACAAGCAGCGTCTGACCGCATGACTGAAAATGTAGGTAACTGTAATTAAAGTGGTTGGAAAACAGTTTCTCCGTGCTCCCACAATGCACTGCGCTCACAATAATATTTGCTTTTACGTCGTTTATCGTTTTAACTTCGTGTTTCGCGTCGTGTACGTTAGGATACTTTGTTCGTCTAATGAGTGGCATTAAAGTATTTTAATGTTTTAATTATAGAATAAGTTTTTTTACCTCCCATAGTAAGATGGCACCGTGAGTGAAGTGGGTGTGTTGGCGAAAGGCATTGGTGGCTCTCTCCATGTATTAGAATCCACTCTTGTTTCTCTTCAGATCGTATAAATCTTTCGCCTTTTACTAAAGATTTCCGTGGAGAGGAACAACAAGAGTATATCCCAATTTTTTGATGCCCTGCCAGTTTGGTGGGGTGTTCTTTGCAATGTTGAAAATAACAGACTGAGATACTTCAGTAACCATGTCTCAAGCTGCTACCTGAATTAATTTAATACAATTCGTAATTGTAACAAAATTAAATTCAACACATGCAGTTTTGAATGTTTTTCGTGTACAAGACATATTAGAATCTACATATATATCACACTAACACAAGTATTCATTGTATACCTAACCTATTAACTGTAACTAAATCAAATCTGTTCTCATTGGATTTTAGTGACATTTGCTTTTTTTCATCTGTTTTTGAAATGCCATAGTTTGCAGAGTCTTCAAAAGTATCAAGAAGGAATGATAAATTCTCAACAATGAATAATTTATTCATATTCTTTGTCCAAATTTTACCCAGTGTAATAACATTTTAATTTAACTTCATTGGTCACTTTTAAAACTATATTATAATATGGGCTCTTATTCTTTTTGCTATTTTTATACGATTAATAATAACTGTAATAATAACATATTGTGAGATAATTCGAGAAGACTGCTTAAGATCCTATAGAAGAGTAAAAGGACTTTTGACTAACCATGAATAAAGATATGCTGCGGCTTCTTCTGCAGTATGTGCTCAATTATCCAACTACCAGCTTCCCGTTGCAAAGCAGAATGTGTAATAGTGCCGTGTGCTCAGAGACGACTTAAACGCATGCAAAGCGGTAAACTTTTAGTCTTTCAGCTTTTCTCTCAGGGTGAGTCAATATTTTTCTGGTTCCCTGCCTCTATTATAGTCTGTTTAATGTTTTTGTTTTGCTCTCCCCAAAATGATCTTTACGTCTTGGCAAAAACCGTCCCGACTTTCAATCTTTTAATATTAGTTCTTATCCGTAAAGACACTCGCTTGTGCTTGTTTGTAGATAATCGATTACATTTTTTATTTTATCAGAGCTTGAATTTTGTTGAAATTATGCATCATTAAATACAAAATATCTGTGTAAGGCATTAAAGTATATGCAACTGAGCTTTTCTTTTTTCTAACTTTGTTGGTTGATGTGCGAAGCTACAACTTCCCTATTAGCTGCAGTGTCTTAACACTGTAAGAAATATCGTCTGTAACACATGGTGATAAATCATACTGAATAAAAATGTTATTTTATTTTCTTGTTCAAAGATTATCTCTGTAAACATCAGACTGTCTTTTATTTCTGGTTTTGCAGATTTTAAAAGTACATAGAGTTGAACAGGTCATTAAACAGCTGTCATTGGGTTTTGGCCAAAGATGAGAGTGTGCTGCAGATGAAGTTACATCCAGATAGAACAGAAAGTTACAGTTTCTTTGGCTGAATCGGACGCTCTCCATCCTCTGGGTCCTGCTTGTAATAACACTGTTTTATTTTTACAGCAATAAATGTATTATCCACGTGAAAGATCTTCACAGTTTAACACATTTTTGCTAAATTCAGATATAAATGATCATCCTTTTTCGGTTTTTTTCTTCTTTAATTTAAATTGAGCCACCTGCTAGCACTTTAAAGAACCAACAGGACATGTTGCAATGACTGTACTCCATATCCTCCTTGACTTCCACCTAGAGCAATGCGTGGTGCAAAGATGTCGAAATGTTGAAACATCGCAGCCTTTAACTAAAATTGGTATAAGAAGGTGACAAAAGGCAGGTCCACTGTTGAGTTTTTGCGCTGTATACGTATTCTACATGCAAATATTATCCTGCATGCTAAAGCATGGTTAATAACGTAGCATGTGTCGTTATTTGTTTATTGGTTAAAACTATTCATGTTGCTGTAACAGCTAGTGTGGAAATAACGGAGTTTTGAACTCTTACAATTGATAAAAATGTGACTACATTGGCAAAAAAATTAAAATAATTTGAATTCCTTAAACATTTATTAAGATTCGGAGTAAAAGTGAAACTCAAAATGAAAACTTAAAGCAACAAAGAATAACTTTTCAACCTTCATAAAATGTTTTCATAACTTTTTGTGATTATACGTCGAGTTACAGCTCGCTGAATGATACCTCTGTCATGGCCCCAGGTTGTAAGTATCGCTTTCACTGCCACAAAACAACTTTGAGGAGGGTGGCAAGAACCCTGCCACAAAAAACAACTACAAATGTGACTCATTTACGGCATACGTCACCCCCCCATTTCTTATTTTCAACATCATCATGTGACATTGTTTCACCACAATTAGATTCATCACCTCATCACTATTCATCCTTCACACATCCACTGGACACAGAAATATAATTCAATCCAACTTCAGGCGACCGGCAGATCAGGATTTTACGATGCTGTGCGCCGGTCCTCATGGGAAATTCTTCCTTCAGACAAAACACCTCCGCTTTTGTCCACCCTAACAATACAATTCTCCCTTAGAAAAAAACAAATGTGTCAGTGGTGTTGTTGATTTACAGCAAAGGTCAGGAATCAAACCTCTATTTAAGTTGAGCAATACTCTCCATAAATGTGGCGCCAGCTCTACCCCTGCACAAAACATGTTGGACTTTTATCTTTTTGTGTTCTTGTAAAATTCTGAGAAATGTCTAATATTATAGGCTCTTCCTAAGGATCTATTTTTGTTCTATACTCTAAAATAAATCTTCTACATCCACTGTAATTCACCATTTCCAGACTCCCCACAGAAATTTTTTTTGAATATAAAGCAGCACCCCTGCGCTGTTTTTATGCAACTTTAGCTGTTCTTACTCTTACTAAAGAAAAAGAAAAAAAAGATTGTAAGAATAAAATTGAAACGTTGGAGAAACTGTCAAAAGTCTGATTCATGATCAAGTGGTAATTAACGCATTAGTGTATCAAATAAAAACAATGTTATCAACTTTAAACCAAAAATAACACATTGATAGTTAACCTGGCACTTACATTTTAGAAAATTGTGAGTATTTATTATGTTTGGTGAGATGGGAAGGTAATAGTGTTGAGAAAAACATAGAAAAAACTCCTTAATACGTAATATTTATGTGTAAAAAAAAACATATGAAACATAGACTACATCCCTCTGGAAAGAATTTAGGTTTGAAGGTTTAATATCTCTCAACTTAGCTAAATCTATATTATTTTCAGAATCAAAGTCTGTGGGAGACGCGGGAGACAGAACATGAAGGTTGAAATAAGAGGTGTAGACATTAACAATAGTAGTTTAGTCGCCCATCGAAGAGCAACTAGACTTCCTAGAAGTTGCTAGCTGACCAAATTCTTCCACCCCTTAAATGGCAGTTTTTTATTAAAGTCCTCTGGAGTCCATCTTCCTCATTTAGAGCTCTCAGCTTTGACCACCTGTTGCATTAAGCAGACATGTTGTTTTTTCTCACAGGAAAATTGAGAAACTATGTTAAGTAAGATTTGTACTATCGGTTTCAGAGCTCAGACTGACTTGAACACTGATTATCGCAGGTCGGAAGTTCTAACGCCGCCACGCTCCAAACCGGAGAGCAGAGACCCTCCGGAAGTTCATCCACAGACCCTCCCACAGTCAGATCTCAGTAAGAATGTTTCGGCGCCACATGGAGATGTTCAGGAACCAGGGAGGATCCATGTGGTTCCGATCCACCACCATCCGGACCTGCTGACTGCCTGCGCAGACCTGGTCAACTCCGAGTGGGGGAGGAGCCAGGCGGCCCGGGTCCACTCCCTCCAGAAGTCCTGTTCAGACTTTCCCGTCTGCCTGGTTCTCCTGCAGGGCCCCAAAGGGACGCAGGAGAGGCTCCTGGGCCACGCCAGACTCTCCCAGGTCGTGGGTCACGGCGGCAGCCTGTTTGTGGAGTCGGTGGTTGTGTCCAAACAGGAGCGAGGGAAGGGCTACGGCCGGATCCTGATGGAGGAGACGGAGCTCTATGCTAAACGCCGAGGCTTCAAGCGCCTGTGCCTCACCACCCGCAACAAGCAGCACTTCTACGCCCACCTGGGCTTCGTCCTCTCCACGCCGGTGCAGAGCACGGGCGCTGTTATGGCGCTCCTCCCTGTGGGGATGCTCACGAGACTTTCAAGAGCTCCGAATGAGGAGGTAGACTCCGCGAAGCAAACTCTGACAAAGGCGGAGGATTCAGGAGGTGCTTGTGTTGTTGGGTCACCGCCACCCTCTAGTTCACATCCTCTGAGACTACCTCCTCCTACACCACCTCCTCCTTTATCCATACCTCCCCCACCCCCTCCACCCCCCCAGGCTTCAGGGAAGCTGGCAGTTCAGACTTTGACGGAAACTCCCTACAGAGACGCCAGAGGACATCCCATCTTTTGGATGCACAAGGACATTTGACCAGCGGCCACATACGTTTGCTTTCTGATGAGAACCTGCCTTAAACCTCAGAGACGCTGTTCGGGGAAACCAAAGACGCAGAGATCAATGCACGTCTTACTCAAGCCGACTTTCAAGATCCGGAAACCAGAGATGGACGAAAACACCAAAGACGCAAAAAACGGTTCCAATCCTCATGATGGGACAGAAAAATGGACCTCTCAGTCGAAAAGGTTTAGATCATGTAAGGTGTCATTAGAGCATTTGCCATGTCCTCATTTGTTTCAAATAAATTATTAATTTATCACAAATGTCCTACTGATTTTTTTTTTTTAAAGCAATCTTTAGAGTTAGGTTGGGAAACCCAGTAATTGCTGAGTCCTCTCCTACGTCCTCTGCTCCTCAGCTCAGGTTTCCTACAGGCTTAGTGTTGATTCGTACATTTATTTATTACCCGACTAAAAGAGCCAAATGTTGTACTTTAGATTTTTCTGCACGAGATGACCAGATTTTCAAATATAGGTCAAACCAATCTGGAGTTTTTGTCACGACACAAATAAATTCTAGTTTCATCTAAATAAAACAAAGAGCTCATTTTTACCCAGCAGACAGTAAGTCGTCATACAGGCGGCGTCTTTTGGTTGTTAAGGACTAAATTACTGAAAAGAAAAAATAAACATCGTGCTTCATATTTTATACTGCAGAGAACATAAGGTGATAAATTAAAAAATATATATATATAAATAAATAAAAACGCTTCAATTACCTATTTCAAGTAATTAATAAGTTTATAATAGATGTGCAGCTGGTGACTTAATCCAGTCATGGACACAATTTTGATTTCAAAGGTGGGGGGATGAGTATTTTTTAACTCTTTGAACTCGCCGATAGGTGGTCACGTGGTTCATGTATCTCCAAATAGGTCCAAACATCTCAGCCGGTGAATCAGTTTGAACGGCTTCTGGTGCGGAAATGACTTTTTTCACTTTCCCCCACAAGTTTACTTACCTAACATGAGAGTATGGCCACAGTGTTTCATAACCTACAAAAACCTTAACAGAAGTACAAATACCTATTATAAAAAGGAAAATATGTTGCTTTAAATGTTTTAATTGAAGACCTGGGATGAATGCTTAACTTTTGTTATCATGCAATTTTTTGTAACTTTCATGCAAACTTAGTTAATTGTGCTTGTAGTCTAAGAACTTTTATTTATAATTCACTGATTAAAATATTCATTTAATTGAAACCGTTTCTCGTTGAAATCAGATTACAGGAAAAAATTACTTGTGCAAAAATAAATGACCAAACAATTTATTTTAAAATATGTAAAATCCAAAAAAAGAAAAGAAAAGAAAGAAAATGCAAAACAAACTTTAAAATAAAGCACCACTTTTACTATTTACTACGACTACTATACTATTTATATACTAGAACAATTTACATATATACATGCGCGCGCACACACACACACACAAACACACACACACACTCACCGGCCAGCACGGCGTTCCACAGCTTCTCCGTGATGTAGTCCGTGTGCTGCGAGTTCTCCAGCGCCAAGTAGAACAGGTAGCGGCTGCAGAAGGCGCGCGGCGAAAAACTTAGAAAATTATTTAAGTTCAGAATGTAAGTTGTGATGGAAATTTTAAAACACTGAATCAAACGGACCCGTCTAAACCCGCCAAGCTTTTAATGAGCTAAAACACAACTAGCATGTTATGTTAGCAAGTTAAAATGCTTAATTAACAAAAACTGACTATGTAAAATATTACTGTGATACGGAACAGCAAAAAAAGTTGTACTTTTATCAACTTACCATAGAAAACACTTCTGAAAACACAGAGAATGTACTACGGCCAATGGTGGAACTGCTGGTGTTTGGAGCTATTAGCAGCTCCATGCTTCTTTCTATGGAAGTCAATGAGAGTGTCTGAACTCTCTCTCTATGGCGCTGATAGTAACGTTAGCTTCTAATGAGTGACGCTGGAGACAGCCAATCAAGAGATCCAAACAATTAGCATGCTTAAGAAACACCAGCTGATATCGGGACAAACCTCAAAATAGAACTGGTTTCAAAGTTGAACGTAACTGCACCAGTGTGGGAGCATTTCGGAGCATTTTCGAGGCGAACCGCTGGACCTTTGCAAGCCGCTGTTCTGTCGAGTTGCGTTTCCCTGTCAGATACTGTTTCCCCTGTGTCTTTTTGCTGCGCCGCTTCGCTTCTCTCCGCACACGCGGTAAAACGGTTGCAATACAACCAACGTGTACATGAAACTAAAGAGCAACCATCCAATTCAGTTTTCTCAGCTGGGCAAAACATGTAGGCCGTCTCCGTCTTCAAGTTCCCGACAGTCCACTATCAGTGGAGCAATTAATCGACAGGAAACATACAAAAAGGACGGCGCAAAGTGGTGCGCGCTCACAGACAGTGTAGTTCGATCGCTTAATTGCTACAGAAATGCTGCCCTTTAATATTATTGAAAAGCCGTCATTTCGAAAAATGTTGCAAACGTTTGACAGACAGCACTAAATCCCCGGGAAAACTTACATATCACAAACGGCGATTGGCATACATCACTGTTTTGGTTGAAAGAAGTTTTTATTTCCATTTTGTTTCAATGTTTAGTTTTTATTCAAGTGCATTTTTTTGTTAACAAACACTGAGAGTCCATTTATTTATGTTTTGGGTGGTTTTGTTTATTTTATTTACCACTTTCAGATTGAAGTGTTCATTTAAAAATAAAGTTTATTGATCTTTGACAGGACATAGTTGTATTATTATGTCATTATCATTATATCAATTTAAAATGGTCTCCAACAATATTACCGTTTATCGCAATAGTTTCTGAGACAATTAATCGCTCAGCAAAATTTGTTATCGTGACAGGCCTAGTTTGAACGTGTACGTGTGGGAACATGCATGCGTGGCAAACCCCGTAAACATGTGAGATGTTTTGTGTCTCCGGTCAGGACGGACGCGACAACTCCTGAGCAGCCATGGCGCTGGCTCACCCTGGCCCGCTCCTCCTCAACATCATCACACTGCTGGCCTACCCCTCTTTGTCGGAGAACCTGTGGGGCCGGCCCTTCGTCGTGGTGTGGAACATTCCCACGGCTAACTGTCAGGAACGCCACAACGTCCGCCTGGACCTGCAGGATTTCGGGATCGTGGAGAATCGAGGGCAGCGCTTCCAGGGACAGGTGATGAAATGACTGGATGCATAATTGTGTCTACCTTGGGTTTGGCCCATAGAGCTGCATGACTTATAAGTTGACCAAAAGCTTTAAATACATTTAACATTAGACTTACAGTGTTTATATATACGTTTCGAAAATTTCCCAGAACGTGACCATCTTCTATCGGGACCATCTGGGGAACTATCCGTACCTCTCCCGCAACGGCCGAGAGGTGAACGGAGGCCTCCCTCAGCTCGGTGACCTGGCCTCTCACCTTTTCCTCGCGGGCCTGCAGCTGGACGCCACGTTGTCTCCCGGCTTCTCCGGTGTGGGAGTCCTCGACTGGGAGGAGTGGCAGCCGCTGTGGGAGAACAACTTCGGACCCAGGATGAAGTACCGCCGGCTGTCCAAGCTGCTGGCCAGAACCAAGCGGCCGGATCTGCCCGAGGAGAACGTGACCCGCCTGGCTCGGCGGGGGTTCGAGGAGAGCGCTCGGGAATTCATGGAGGAGACGCTGAGCCTGGCGGTCAGGCGTCGGCCCAAGGGATTGTGGGGCTTTTATGGTTTCCCCTCCTGCTTTAATAAACACAAGAGGAAGACAGGTAGAGCAAACACAAACCTGATGGTCACTCAGCGGTTGGGAGTCGTTGTTGTACGGCAGCTACAAGTAAAAAGCCACAAACATCCTAGGACTTTATTTCATCTTGATATATTTTTTTAGACATAAATTATGCTTGTATTCGGTGGCATGTCTCTTAACACCGCTGCACATTTACAGACTTATTTTTGCAAACCTAAACAGCTCAGTCCAGTGGATTTGCTTCAGGATTCAATCTCAACCATACGTTTTAGCTCTGGCTGCGTATTTAACCTCAATCTCTTGCTGGAACGTTAGAGTTACAATTTGTGGAGTTCGGAACAAGTCACAGTACTGCTGGCAAATTTTTATCTTGAACTGTGGATCACTACAGATTTTGTAGATAAAAAATGCTTTTGGTGATCTATTTTCCCCTAAAAGCATAAGGTTAAGGTCTTATTAGATACAAACGCCATCCTAAACATGTTAGCTAAATGGATTTGGGGGGAGACAACTGTACAAAAGACTTTCCTTGTCAGGTAGGTTGCGTTTTTGAGATTTGGATTAGTCAAACATATTTTTTAATCAAATCAAATCAATTAATCAAACAAAAATATTATCCTTCCCCATCACCATTACCTTTGCTTTGTGTTTCTATCACATAAATATCCTTAAAATACATTGAATTCAGTGGCTGAGGAGAGTTAAAACGCAAAGAATGTACAATAGTTATGCAAACCTGAAGTAACTTAGTCTTTCATCTTTAAGGTTAAAATCTATTGTAGCCAGTTGTAAAAACCGACATGCGTGTTTTATTTAATGTGTGTGATCAGATAAGAACTACACGGGACGTTGCCATGAGGGAACTGAGCGGATGAACGACCGGCTGTCCTGGCTGTGGGCTCAGTCCACGGCTCTCTATCCCAGCATCTACCTGCCACACAGGCTGGCCGGGTCGGTGGACACAGCTCTGATGATCAGGTTCAAAACAGACGTGTTTTTTTGTTGTTGTTTTTCCCCTAGGTTTAGTACGACCTTTTTTAAAACAAAAATGTGTGAGCTTGTGTGTTTTCTGCACTCAGACACAGACTGCTGGAGGCGTTCAGGGTGGCATCGATGTGGCGTCACGACGACAGTGGCAACCGGGCCACGCCTGTCCTTCCATATGCTCGACTGGCATACACGCGTACTCTCAGCTTCCTCAATAAGGTAGCAGCTCACTTGTGTCGCCATTATATAGGGAAATCAAGTTTGAGAGGATGACAGAAGGTCCGTGCTTGCAGACAGATTTGGAGCACACGCTTGGAGAGAGCGCATCGCTCGGTGCGGCAGGAGTCGTGCTGTGGGGAGAGATAAAATTCGCCAAATCAAAAGTATGTGAATGACCTAATTATCGTGTGTGTGTGTTTGGGAGTTTATGCATGTAACAGCGGTCTCTTTTCCCATCCCCCAGCAACAGTGCATCCTTCTCAGAGATTACCTACACAACATCTTGGGTCCCTTCGTTCAGACCCTGAGAGCCGACGCTCTGCGATGCAGCCTCCAGCTCTGCCACGGTCATGGCCGCTGTGCTAGGCGGCGCCCCGAGTCTGGTCACGGGCTGTCATCTGCATCCGTCTCTGACCCGCACCGCCACACCGACTCCGCCAGCGGCAAATACTTTCAGCAACACTTCGTGTGTCAGTGCTACTCGGGCCGGACTGGTGCGCGGTGTGAGAGGATGACGACTGGGTGTGGGTCGAACCCGCGTTCGACCCACACCCAGTCGTCATCTTCTTTCCAGTAAGATGTCAAAGTAGGGGTTAGATAAACAAGAAGCCATTAATCACTCTGGGAAGTTTGACCATGTCTGCTCTTCTTGACAGTCAAATTAAATTATTTACATATTGAAAAACGGTGCAGCCTGATTATTCGTCAGTTGATTAAGGTATAAATTCATGCCAGCGTCTGCATTTTAGAGCATATAGTACATAAACTATTACCATAGTAGCCCACAACAATATACTGTTAGATCATGCCATAATGTGAAGATGATACCTTAATATGCTGCACAGACATGTTTACAACACAGTGCTTATTTGTACTTTTTTTGTTTTTTCAAGCAGTGGGTAGAGTAGTTGTCTCGCAATGGTTCTAGGTTCAATTCCTGCTTCATCCCAGCAAAGTATGCATCTGTGGTGAGTGTGGCTTCAGCATGGAGTGCTTTGAGTGGTCGGTACAATAAAGAAAAAGCGTTATGTATATAAGTTAAGTCCATTTCCCATTATATTGTGAAGAAAAACAAAAATGTTAGCGGTAACCACAAAGAAACCTGATAAATAAAATTGTTGGCAACGTCCTTTTTTGCCTTTTTGAGTCACACCTGCTCCGTACAAAAGAGTTTAAATTGATTTTTATCCATAAGAAAATGTGTTAAATATCTGGACAACAAGCAGGTTGAGAATAAATATTACTGGAATCACAGGTGTTCAAATTATTACATTATTACAAGATTAACTGCTGTTTTTTTTATCATATACAAATTAGTTTATTTTATTGACTGAACACCTGCTGAAATGTATCAGCTGATTTTTTTTATTTTTTTTATTTTTTGGGTGGGGGATAAACAGGACAACAGAATTTGATTCATTTGGGGTAATGAAGAGGTGCAGTTTTACATTTCCAAATAAAATGTTCTTTATTAAGACTTCACAAACATAAGTTTTGCATGGGTACTGTAGC
>JAVLVB010000656.1:31624-68030 GCA_032876305.1 Orestias chungarensis
CCCCCCCCCACCACCACCACCACCACCACCTTTAAGCCAATAAAAATTGAGTTTAGTTGTTGTTTAGACAATTTTAATACATGAAAAAGACAAATAAATAGAAGTGTTACATTTGAACTCAAAGTACAGGTAGTGTTAAGAGAAAAAAGACACAAATCTATATGCCACCAAAGTTATTTGCTTCACATTTTAAAAGTATTTGACATCCTCTATAAAACAAGCGTGTGAGCGCACCAGTACAGTCATAAGCATTCAGTGCATGTCCTCCTCATGTCCCTCGCCTCATGGCTGTCATATTTCGCCGTAGCTCCTGCAGCTCCTGGATCAGCAGCGACAGCTGATTGGCTGTAGCCTCCTTTTCCCTCGCGGCGTCTGTCAGCATCCTGATTGCGCTGCCCTGTTCAACTGATAGAGGAAAAATACAGAGATTGTGTTCATTTATTTATTTTCAAAGCCGTTTAGCTTTTCAAGCAGCATAATGTTTATTTTAATACACGAGTTTTATTCCATACTTACATTAAAAAATATTGACCTCAAGGGTACAAATGGGCTTAAAATGAATTTGTTGCCTTTCTTGGTTTAATGCAGGACATCCCTGGACCAAAAATGTGATTATCATTTCAAATTGGTTTGATTGTTTTTAGATACACAGCGTAAAATAAATCAAAGGGAAATTAAAGGTTGTTGTAACTCATGCTATCCAAGAATTTTCAAAGAGTTGCTGTAGATGCTGATGGCTGTGAGCAGGAAGGAGAGTCTCTCCAGGACCTGATGAGGGATGCCAAGGCGACAGGTCTGCAATCATTCATGACTGAGGAGCGAGTTTTGTTTGGTAAGGAGGCCGAATGTCTTCCACCTCACTGGGACCTTCTCTTGGGTTGAGGCTAAGATGGAAGAGGTGCTGCAGAATCCGACAGAGCTGTTCTATACAGGCCTGCAGGACTTTTTGGTCGACACTATCTGGATCTGCTGCCTTGTTGTGGTTCAGTCCTCAAAGCTGAACCCCAAAAGTGTTTTAACCAAAGTCCAAAATGAAATATATTTTCTATGTTTACTGATATGTTTGATGAGTTTCTTGTGTTTTCTTAACTTATTCAGATGTTTAGTTATATTGGCATTTGTTCAAACTGCAAACCTGGATCGAACATCTTACATGTGCTTTCTCAGAAGAGTTTGCTGAAATTTTTAAGCGACTGCTCCTGGTAGAACTTGTGCAGTAGTCAGGTTTGGGAGGGTTTATTGGATTGACTTTCCTCACATGCCTTTTCGGCTTTGCCCACACATGACGATGTTGTCCATGAGCCACTTTCTGACTAACTTTGTAACTGCAGCCAACGTAATGCTGCCACCAGTTTGCCTCACAGTTGGGATGAACACCTCAGACTTTCCAGACTTGTTTACCGTAAATGTCTTTGGGGCCAAAGGCTTCAGTTTTATTCTCATCTATACAAAGGACGTGTCCTTCTCCATGACAGGATTATTTTGACTTCTGATGTTGCTTCGTAGTAATGGCATCTTCCTCAATGATTGGCCTTCCAGCTCATGCTAGGATTACACAGTCAATAACCACAGGATCTTAATAAGGCATTTTGCTTTTGTTAATCATGCCCTGTTAATCTAATATCAAGAAAAATCTAGAAAAAAGTCAACTCAAGATGTTATCTAATTCCTAAAAGTGTTTCCATGATTTTACACGATGAAGCAGAGTAATAAAGCCCAATTAGTACTCACACAGGCTCACATGCACATGCTAGCGGGGCTGGGATGAAGTTATTAAAAATAAAACCCTATGAATGTTAGCTTGTGGTCATAAATTGAGACAATTAATCGTAACAACTGGAAAAGAAGTTGGACTAAGGGGCAAGAACAACAGGACCTTTATGAAAAGCCATTAAATATCATATAAATATATATATACTTTAGAATATACTACCTAAGAAGTAGAAGATGAGCAGCACTGTGAGCAGAAGCAGGGTGATGATAGCGCAGCCAATGACGTAAGCTCTTGACGAACTAGGTGTCAACATGTCCTGAAGACGCGTCTCCCATTTCCTGCTCAGCGCCTTTCCTCTCGGACTGACGGCAGTCCCATCGTGTGCGTTTAGGTTTCCATTTGGGGAGGGTGTGTACGCCGGTCGGGGAGGCCTCATCCCTGAAAGGACACAGGATGATGCGATGCGACAGGCTAGATGTGGCCGTTCGTGCTGAGACCGAGTACCTTTGTGGCTGTGCTCGGGATGAGTCCGGTGGAGGTCATTGATGGAGTCCACAGAATGGAGCTCGATCTCTGTCAGGTCTCTCTCGCTGACCCTGTAGAACTGAGGAGTGGTCTGGGACGAAGGAGGCCTCGACATATCCATCGGTTCTGAGGGAAAGTGGGGCTTCGGATAAACAATCAGCTATATTCTTAATGTGCCTGCAGTGCTTTGTGGGTACTGACCGCTAACTCAGCTGAGTCGGGTTTCGTACATCTCAAACTGTGAGAAAATACTGTGAATTGTAACAATCAGCACAAAATGAGCACAGAATAATTTACTATGGAGAAGTGGAAGAAAACGTTCTTGCAGCCGTTCTATATATTCCACACCCTTTGCCCCGATACCCTTAAAAATACATTTCTCAGTTGAATTTAGACCATCAAATTTCATCTTTTGCTGTATTTTAAGGGTTGGGTTCTTATCTCCTGCTATCTCCAGTGTTTGGGATCCACCATCAACGCCACTCCTCCACACACGTTTGTGAGGCTCTCCGCTAACATTTGTCATTTGCACAGATTTTCCCACCATACTTATCAATCTTACTGGGTTTGCAGTTGTGTTTTATCCGTTCTATTTTACACATTGTGGATTCAACAAAGCTCCGTAAGAGAAAAGGTTATTCCAATTACCTTGAACTACATAATGTCCTCCTCAAGGATTAAGCATGATTAAGTATGTCAAATGTTTAAAGCTGTTGATATTGTTGGAATATCGTTAAATGACCAACCCCCGCCTCAAATCTCCCCAAAACTTTCTCCGTGACCTGTCTACCATGCTCCTTTGTCTTCAGGATGCTGTTTGTTCACTAATATTCCCTAAGGCTTTTCAGAACAGCTGGATTCATACAAACAACTATGTGACTTCTGAAAGGGTCGGGCTGAAGTTTTTTTGCGAGGGTATCATAGGAAAAAGGACGGAAAATATGGATTATTCACCTATTAATCAGTGAAAAACTGCTATAAACTATATATAATTTCCTTCCACATCATAGTCATGCATTTACTTGTTTTGTGTTGGGTCTTATTATGCATAACACCACTAAATTATGCAGCAGAAAATGTCTTCTTAATCCTTAATGGGAAATAGTTCCTGATTAGGATTTTAAGATGAGAAAACATGTATGTTAGAGAGTATTCCTTTATGTCAATGAAAATGACTGATTGTTTCATGTAGTTTGAAGACTTCAGTCCTCTTACCTTTTGTCACTTGTAAAAAAACAATCCTGTGTGAATATCTGCCTTCGCTGCTTGTGGTTTTATAAGTGTTCTGGTTCGCTCCTCACATGCTGACAGCAAACTGTGAAAACCTTTGTCTCGGCCGACAAGAGCAACCAAAAAAGATACTTCAAGTAAACATCCGCTTTCAAGAAGGATTTCCATCAATTAAATGCAAGTTAATCCATACTGTGAAATTCGATCCACTTTAATCCTTCATATGTCGCACGGAAGGAATAAGGACACCTGTTGTTTCTAGTTAAAAATTGCCAATAGTCCCAAAGAAGTTGCCCGTTGCCCAAGAGCCGGTTTCTCTGAGAAAGAACAGTTTGTGTCAAGCTTTGTTGACACAGCCAAACACAGCTGCCCTGCAGGAGACGAAAGGAAAGAGATATGAACGTAAAGTTAAGGGTTTTTTTTTCTTTCTCTGCCTTGGTGCCCCCACCAGCCAAACATACACATGCTTGGCTTTGCAGGCCCTCACAGCTCAAAATAGCACCAGAGACATGAGATTATTATTAGTTCCTCTGGCCAAAAGGATGACTCAGTGACCTGGGTGGAAGGCACGATGAGCTACACTGGGGGAAACAGACTCAGCGACACTGACACAGGCAGAGAGCAGAGATGAAATCATATTGAAAGCTAAAAAAGGAAATAAAGAAGTCAGGTGTTTCTTAAGATGAATGGCAGTTTTTGGTTTTTGAAACATGTGGAAGGGTTGATCGAATATTGCACAAAAATCCACCAGTAGGAGAAAGTGAACGTAACAGGAGCCATTTGATCTCTTAATTTCTTCATCAGGGATAAAGCTGTGGAAACGATTTTTAATCCCACAGAGAAGTCGTGAAATTATAATCTGATCAAAATAATAGAAAACCTGCGTAGACATGGCCGTCTGCTAAAATTAATCAGATAAACGCCGAGAACGTCATTCTGAACCTGTTAGAGAGGCAAGAAGAAAACCAGTGTTGAGAGAAAGGTCTAGGAAGTTGTCGTTTTATCCCAACGCTGCACTGTTTCACCTTCATCTATGAAACAGGAGGCCTATGACTAACTTAGTCAAAGCACGCTTATGATTTGGACTGGCCCAAAGTCCAATATTGAGTCTGTGGTGATAGGATCGTGCTAATATTTGCCCTTCATCTAGTCTGACAGAGCTGGAGCTGTTTTCAAAACACAAATATATTGTTTCTTCAGATTTTTTTAAAGAAGTTGCTCCCTCAACTTTAGAACGATGCCGTTTATTCTGTTCATCCAGCACATGAGAGCATTGTTTGTGTTTTATATGTCGACAAAGCTTCAGGAATATGCCTTGATAGTAGTGCTACAAATAAAAAAACAGTGTATTCTGTTGCACTCTCTGAGGCTCAGACTGAAAACATCCCTCTCGTTTCCGTCTCTTAGTTTAAAACCTGCATTAAAACCGGATGCGGGCCACCAACTACGTTTCCCACAAGTCTTTGCTCCTTCCTTCGCAGTTATCTACGCTTGGTTTAGTTTCGCCGGGAAAGCAGGAATCCCACACTGCAGGGTTCAGAGTTCAGAGAGTCCGCCTGGATCTCGGAGCGGCTCGGTTCTGAGGCTACAGCGGGGTTCGGGCTGCGGGATGTGGGCTCGGGTCGCGGCCGGCGGCTGCGGGTTCGGACTGCGGACTTCCAGGGTCGGTTTGCTGCGGGTCGGTGCGGGAAAGAGACCCGGGGAGAGACGACGGGCTCTCAGCGCAGAGGTACGTGAAAGCTTTGCACTGCATGGCTGCTCTCATGCGGACAATCGGGCAAAAATAAGTGCATCAATGAACAACGAGTGACCCTTTTCCCTCATCCTGACCCACACAGCACCTATAGGATCTGACCGAGCTCAGATCCCAATCAGAAATCTCTTGCATGAAACCAAAACACAGCGTTCATCTCGTTTACATGTGCAGCCGTGCTTTTTAATTTCCTCAGTAAGAAATCAGGGTAAATCTGTCTGCACGCTTCGCCTATTAGACCAGCCAGTTCATGCAGACATAACTCCCATCAGACTAGGACTCTGCTTCACTTCATAGAAGCTCAAACCCACGAGCAGCTGCCTCTCTGGCGTTATCAGGGCCATGCTGATTATCCACCTACTCCAACAGCCAGTTCAAAGGTCATCTGAGGATGGGATTGTGACAGCAGACAGGCAATCAGTAGAGCTGTTTATGTGTCAGACATTTTTGTTTGTGAAGTAGATTTGAACTTTTTCCCCTGGTTCTACTTTTGTGCAAAACAAGTTCCTCCGTTTAGCTTTGGAAATAATTTATAGTTGTAAAAAACCACAAAAAAAGGTTCCATGCATTTCTACTCCAATACACTTAAATGAATCCCTGTCGTCCTCTAAAGTTACCCATTTCAAAAATAAACATAGTCCAGGTGGGTTTAACTTCATTTTAGGATAAATCCAGGTATTATGTGAAGCTGAAAGTGAAGAATAAATAGCATTACAAAGATTAAATTAGAAAAATAGATGGATATGTTAACTTTGAGGAACGTCCGGAGGGTGTCCTTTATAAAACAGAGGCAATATAATATGTAAGCTATATTGGAGGGGCAGCAAATGGAGGGAGACGCTCTGGTCAGATGTAGTTGAAATCTAAATTTCTTTCATTCATCTTGAAATTGCAGTTGGAGCGTTGTGCTGTTTTTTTTATTTTCTTTAAAGATGCTATTGGGAGTATGGTGGGTTTCTAGAAAGGCGGGTAGAAATGAATGGCCCCTTTTAAATTTTAACCTTGATTCAACAATAACCACAAGCTGCCTTCAGTTATAATTGCAACGACAGTTAATTTCACTTTTTTTTTTTTCCAAACTCAGGGCGGTTGAAAGAAAACTGATGCCACACACAAAACCACATGAACCTGCTTCCTTGTGTTGTTCTGCGACAGTCTGTATTTTGTCGCCCTGTAGTCGCGTGCCTCTGTTCCCTTTCCTGAATCTGTGCTTCTGTTTTCTCCCCTGCCCCCGCCCCGCCGCCGCCAGGCTGCCTTAAAGAAAACCCCACTGTTTGACTTCCACAGGAACCATGGTGGAAAGATGGTGGAGTTCGCAGGCTGGAGCATGCCTGTCCAATACAAGGACAGTCACATCGCCTCGCACATGCACACCAGAGAGCACTGCTCCATCTTCGACATCAGCCACATGCTGCAGGTGAGGCGGGCCTAAAACCCGAAATGCATGAGGCGATGCGGCTTTGCTTACTGGTTTGAATTTGCGACTAGTCCAACAGAGATTTACCCTTCATCAATATGAGTCAGGAAACCGTTGTTTTGATGGATTTGAACAAACTTTATCTGTTTCCCGTTATTTATTCTGTCAGACCAAAATCCATGGCAAAGATCGGATAAAGTTCATGGAGTCTCTGGTGGTTGCAGATATCGCAGAGCTGAAGGACAACCAGGTACGTGAAAGAAGACCTGTAAGCCGTCCTCACCTGTAAACCTGTGTGTGATCACAACGCGTTGCTGATCATGAAGGAGCTTTTTCCTGCTTTCCAAGTACCTTTCTACTGCAAGATGCACGATACTGACGCAGGAAGTAGTTTTAAAATACGTCGTAACTGTTTCTCCTAAAAGAGCAGATCAAATTGGGCTTGCGCTTCTGGATTGTGACATCAGTACTCCAAAATACTTAAATCTATTCCATGTTTGTATGATTTTACGTAGACGAATAACATGTTCATACGAAGACTGAGGGATATTCATGTCATTCTTAATGTACAGTAAGTTATATTATCTTACGTTCTAATCCTTTTCTCCTCACTTCTAAGGGTACGCTGTCCCTCTTCACCAATGAGAAGGGGGGAATCATTGATGACCTTATCGTGACAAAGACGGACCAAGGTTACCTGTATGTAGTCTCCAATGCTGGCTGTTCTGACAAAGACTCGGCTCATATGAAGGTGAAGGAATGTATGCGGGCAGACCCGGCGGATATCGCTTGGGAAATGTCTGACGGGTGTTTGTGTGTGTTTTTATATGTAGGCCAGACTGGCGGAGTACAAAGCTGCTGGTCTGGATGTGGACCTGGAGTTCATTGATGAAGCCCTGATTGCTCTACAAGGTCAGCCTTTGCCTATGATTTCCTGTCTGAACATATCTTCTTGTTTGTCGTTGTTCTTTTCAGATCAGACTTTAATAGTGTCCTGTATATTCATTTGCTTTGATCAGGTCCCGCCATGGCTCAGGTGCTTCGGCCAGGGTTGAAAGGAGACCTCAGCAAGCTGACCTTCATGACCTCCGCCATGGTCTCGGTGTTTGGTATTCCTGACTGCCGGGTGACCCGCTGTGGATACACCGGAGAGGACGGCGTGGAGGTGAGCTTGAGTTCTTGAATTTCAAGCTTTATTTTGACTTTGTGGTTTTGTTCTGTCAATCGTTGCGCATTCTGACCGAGAATTGACTGTGAAATGTGTCTCGTCTGGTCAAAGGTTGTATCCATAGCGATAAGTCTTTGTCCTGAAAACAGCAGCATTTTGATAATGTCTGTCGATAAAGGTATTCTTAATAGTTAACTATAGTTCATCTAGTTAGATGTTGTTGTTTGTAGAATCAGTGATCCATTTTCTAGTCTTTCTGTTCAGGATGGACTAGATTATTATTATAGACCATGACAGGAGAATATAATGGATCCCCAAAAACCCTTCTTATGCTCACATACGCATCCTTTTCCTTATTGATCAGATTCATTTGATAATAATATTTAAAATTTACATGTGTAATTTAGGATTAAGAAAATATATTTTAAAAAATCACCAAATTTAGCTTGGCTTGTGAGTACTATCCACTATATTATTTTAGACTTTGTGGAAAAACATTTGGGAATCCCTCCATTGTGGCTCTGTCTGTGTTTATAATGATGTTTCTGTCCGATGGTAAACTTCCAACCTTGGCTTCACTCTGTTGTAGTTACTTTAAACTTTTTTTCCAGGGTTTTAAAGTGTTTAGCTCAATCAAACTCAATCAAACTTCCAATCAACTCAGCTTAAGCGAAGCATCCACACAGCATGATGCCACCACCCTCATGTTCTTCTATGGAAATTTCAGTTTAAAGTGAAGTGCTTGGTTTGATTCTCATGAAGGTCCACAAATTTGTTGTTTGTTTGTTTTTTTTTTGACCAGAGCAAATTCTTGAAAATGTTTTATGTTTCCTCTGCCTGACTTGTAGCAAGCTCCAAAAAGGCCTGTTTTATGGCAAAGTTCCATATCAAGGTTCAGCTTCCAACCAACCAACTAACTTAAAGTTCAGGCTGCAAAGGCGGTGGGCCAGCTCCACCATACAGAGTACCTTCAGCTGTTTTTTGAGTCTTCCCCTGGTTCTCCTACCTCCCGGGCCTTCTCCAGGAGGTAGGAGAACCCGATGCCTGAGCCGTCCCAACTGACCTCTCTTGATGTAGACGAGCAGAGTCTCTAACCTAAAACCCACTTGGATACATTTCTACACCGTTCTGCTATAAACATTATCAATGCAGTCTACATTCCTCATGGTTAGTAGATGAGTGTGGCCCTTTAAAAAAAAGAGATTATTGGAGCTTTGGTTTGCAGGCTTATAAAACCCTTTGTCTAAACTTGTAGACCGCTGGTGTTAAAGTAACTCCTCTGTCTGTCTGTGCTTCCCAGATTTCTGTTCCTCGTTCCAGAGTGGTTGAGCTGGCAGAGAAGCTGCTTAGCAACAACGAGGTGAAGCTGGTCGGTCTGGGAGCAAGAGACAGTCTTCGGCTGGAGGCGGGACTTTGTCTCTACGGCAACGACATAGATGAGACCACCACGCCTGTGGAGGCTAGTCTTGTGTGGACGATAGGTCAGGTTTCATTTACACTAACAATCTACTTGTAGTTGTCAAGAATATGCAAATTTGAACAAAAATCTGCATATAACTCTGCATATTACTCTGGGGGCATCTTTCAGTTTAGCCTGAGGAAACCAACAGTGCCTGTCTTCCTTTTATCTTTTTGGCTAGTTTCTAATATTTGGTTAAAAAACTGGTCCGACTTTATTATATGTAGCAGAAACCTTGTTAATGAAACATTTAAAAACAAAAGCTTCATTGCTTTTTCTTCTTACTCGCAGGCAAACGGAGGCGTCAGACGAAAGATTTCCCCGGTGCTGATATAATTGTACCACAAATCAAAGCTAAAACGGCCAGGAAAAGAGTCGGACTGGTGTCCACCGGTCCCCCAGTTAGACAGCACACCCCCATCCTCAGCCCTGCTGGACAGGTCATAGGTGAGTGAGCAGAAGTGGTGTTAGCAATAGGAAACTGAACCCTTTAGTAAAAGCATGAGAGAATTTTAAAAGAAAGTAGTACAACTGCTAGTAATCTATTACATAGGTGGAAATATGTATTTATTAAATTAATCTAATTTTGTTTGTCATCCCTAAAAGACTTACATGAAATGAGCACTAGGTGTCACAAAAGCCTAGCATTTCCCTGACAAGTTCAATTTAAAATCACACATAACTACTTCATTTTATTTTTGTGAGATTGTATTAACCATATATTGATTTAGGTATTTGTTACTTGATGAATTAATGGGTTAAAAGTCAGGATCTAGAGCACAAACCGATGTATGCAGGGTTTTTTTGTGGGTTTTTTCACCACATAGTTTATTTATTTTCACTGACGCCTGTCTTATTCTATATAGGAGAAGTGACCAGCGGCTGTCCCTCTCCCTGCCTGAGAAAGAACATCGCCATAGGTTACGTGGATGCAGCATTCGCCAAGAACGGAGCCGCAATCCAGGTTGAAATCAGAAAGAAAACGGTCCCGGCGATCATCAGTAAGATGCCCTTCGTGCCAACAAACTACTTCACTGGATAGGAGTCATACTTGGTCTAAAGCTCCCAGCGTCTCTTATTTACTGCTGTTGCCGCTTTGGTAACACTGTAAATGTGGTTGGTGTTTAACTGTGACGGCTCGCGTTGAAGGTAGAAAAAAAAAAAATGATACATGAAGTTTACTAGAAGTACAGTCAGCATCCTGACTTGGAGAAAAACGTGCTTTAACCTGTAGACGGGTGTGCTGGGAACAAAAAAGAGGCGACAGATGTGGGTATATGTTGCACTGACGATGTTAAAACATGCATGGGACCACAAGAAAAACGTAGAAAGAACGTTGCAATAAGGACCAAACTAAACAAATACAGCATCAAACCAACGATTTATATGCTAGTTTGTTTGCTGATCACCTTTTCAATTTTTTTTTTTTTTCTGGTACCAAATGGGACATTTCATACTGACCATTTGTAAAGTAGCAACAAATTTATTGATGACAGTTAAAGGTTATTTCCTAACTAAAGGATATATGGTTATATGACTCCAGTAAATATTTAGCAACTCTAAATTATGGTCTGACCAGAGCTTATATTCTGACATGTTTCATGAGTCAGCCGGACGAAACAGGGATCAGAACCACAGTCAATAGGAAGTACGTGTAATACAAAGATTTCAGCATAAAATTAATGGGTTAAACGAAATGAAATTTGAGCTGTTTGTGCCCACCTGTCACCATAATTAATACTTGGATTATAAATAAATAAATAATCCAAATTGGTTGAAATATAATGGTACAAAATGAAATGATACAAATGTTAACAGATTCTAACGTGTGAGACTGTTACTAACACAAAAAAAAAAATGTATTTTGTGAATTAGACTACATTAAATACTAGCACATATTTTGTCTTCTAATGCTGTCTTAATGGCTCAAATATGTTTTTGTATCTAAATCTTAGCAATAAAAAAACATAACTGGGTTTGTTGTTTATGATTATTTCCATGCTATTTTTTTATCTTTTTATTACTGTTAATTCATAAATCCCGAAGAGAGAAGTAATGCTGTAATTAATAGAAATGTTCTTTTTACTGTTCTGTCCTCACTAGAGCACTAATAAAAGCTGAAACGTACTACTGAGTTTTGCTACAATGTGACTAACTTAGGCTTTTGTTTACTACTGGATATTTTTTGTCAACATATTAAACATTTTACAGTGAGAAGTATCTTTTGGATAAAGGAAGTTTGCTTTTCTGACTCCTCTGATGACTCAGCTTATTTTAAGTGTAACTTTCTTTTTTTAATGCTTTTTTCCCTAAGTATACGTTTTCTTAAATGTTATTTTTTCTTTTCCATATTTTGTCATATATTGAGTTTATGTGATGGATTAACAAAAGTTAGTGCGTTACTTATGATCAAGTTGTCATATTCTTTTACAAATAAAAGTGCAAAGTGACAACAAGCCCCCATCAAGGCAATAATTGAGCCTGCATATGTTTTGTACTTTTCTCAACAAGATACCACTTTTTTTGCACACATTTTTTTTTGTTGAGGAAAAAAGCTTATATGTCTTATTTAACACACTATTATAACAAATATGCATTTAAAAATATTTTTCGCTTGATTTTATGGGCGTTAAAATTGATGATACCCATAAAAATGTCTTTTATTTAAAGTTTGATCATATATAAACAAACACATTCTCCTTTAAGTGGAATCAAATCTTATAAGCTAAGTATATATATTTTTATAAAATAATAATAGATTTTAACGTGGGATTTTATAAATAAAGTTTTTTTTTTTGTGTTCCAAACGAGTCCGGAAACGGGGGATATTTCAGTGACAACCTGGCAACCCGGGTAACCGCTCGGTTCAGTAGTTACTGAGGGGAAGATGGTGGACCTGAAGGCAGCGGCGTGCTCCGAACTCCGTCCAAAACACTTCGAGAAATACTTACCTTCCCAGCCTGGCGTTCGGTACAGATTACCAGGGGACAACCACAGATAATACACCGAGAAACCCGACAAACAGCGGCGCCTGTCCCGCGCTGGACGGCGGCTTTTTTGTCTCCCGGGATTGAAGACGGTGGAGTTGCAAAACGTGCTCGGTGCTTATCGTCACGGACACTAAGCGAAGCATAACCACAGGAGTTAAGAAAAAGGTTTCGTTTAGTTGACTTTTTTTAATAATAAGACAGTTTAGACGAAGATAGTACATTTAACAAGCCGCCTCTCTCTTCCCGTAGCTGTTAAATAACGGCGGATTGGAAGCAAGCTAGCCGCCGCTGCTAGCTCAGCTAGCTTTGTTGTGAAGCCGCGGGATCTGCTCGACATGCCGCGGAGCAAAAAGGGGAAACGTGGCTCTAGTAAGCCAGGTAAGCATTGGAAACCTCCGTCCAGCTTCATAAACACTCACACATACTCAAAAGAAGAAGAAAAAACCCGATAGTAAGCAGATTTGACGTCCTTTGAAACGTATCTTGTGTTATTTAGGGAGACCACGTGGCAACAGCAGCCTGTTCCTCTGTAGGGTTTAAACCTCACTGAATAAACGTTGTAGTAAATGTAAGATGAGGACTTTTTTCAACTATTGAGTTTTTAAACAATTTTACAATTTATAGTGATTAGTGGTATAGTGATTCCAACAAAATGGAATAAGTGCATATGTTTCTATAAATTTGCATAAAAATGTAATACTTTTTAATGAACTTTAGCATATTTACAATTAAATGCAGACTAGAAATTTAGTTTATGATTAACATAACTTAGGGAAGCAGGATCTGAGTTTTTGTAGCCGATCACCAATTTCCTAACTTGGATTTTCTTAGAAATGAGCTTTTGCTTAAATTTATTTAATTTTGCTCTTTTACACATAAATGCAGTTAAACACTCCACTTTTAACAGAGCTACATACAGAAGTAAAACAACTTCCAAATGAATATAAATCACCTAAAGAATTGAATACCATTTTCTCTCAATTGATCAAATACAAGTTACTATAATCGCACTCCGCTACTACTAATAATGAACCTTATAAGTTTTAGATCTTATTGAAAACTATCTTCAATCATAGAATAAGGGTTAGGGTTGATTTCTGTAATATTTCCATTGATGACAGGCTTTACTGTTGCATCAGGACAGATGTAGAATTAAGGTTAAATGCGTACTGTTTTTAGCAGCGGCGATATCATGCTCTTTCAGTGACTGGTTGTACAGTTTGGTGTCAGAGCGCTGGGGGTTTAAAAAGCCATGCTGCGCCTCCGTCTCTGCAGCTTTACATAACTGCACCAACAGGTTTCTGACACCATCTGACAATGATGTGGGTCTCCTGCTCAGTATTTTTTTGTTTGTTTTGTGGTGCCAATGTTTTGGGAAGAATGCATCAGTTGTTCGTGCATCTACAGACCGCTCAGGTCATTGAATATTTCAACACTGTTTATATATAAAGTACTGAGTAAAGAAATAAAGTTCACTTGTGATGTTTTTCTCTCCATCACTGCCATTGCTCATTTTGCCTTTGACGCCTTATTTATCCCCCCGTTCCTGTTGTTTTTACCCACCGTCTTCACACATTGTATGTCAAACATCTTTTTTGGTCCCTTCGCGCATCCCAAATTCATTAGGCTCTCTGCGTCAGGAGGTGCTTCAGCTTTCAGCTAAAGGATCATTGAAAGGTAATTTCTTAGATTCCTAACACCAAACCTTCGTTGAGCTCAAAACATTTCCAGAAGCTCCTAAACGTTCAGCGAGACGCACGCAGCAAATCTAAAGGCAACTAAAAACCAGTGCGCTTTTTCCAGATGGACTAAAATTACTTAAATTCCTCACCTTTGCTGCTAGTGGTGATAACAGCAGCATTTGGCTGGAAGTCGGTCTGGTTCATTTAATGTGTGTGCGCTTTTATCCATGTGCAGTGTTTGCTACTGGTTGGTGTTTGCAGCACAAAAAATCTGCAACCAGTTCAAATGTCGTTAGTGATTGTTGAACTTTTAATACAAAATGCGCCTTAAATATATCCGCTGAATCTAAAATGTGAGCAAACCAAAACCTATTAGTTTTTAAAATGCTAAATGTTATTTTTGAAAATGGTTCAAGTGCTCCCAATTATACTATTAATAAATATATATATATAAGATACCGGGACTGACTCACATTTTAATGCATAGCTTCAAACACCCAATGTCCAATAAGGTTCATGAGTTTATTACAACAGTCAACTGTAAATGAAGTGAAAACACATCCTACTCCCCTTTACTCCAACCTGTTTTACTGTTAGCTTGGTCCGGCTCATACCAGAACACGACCGCATGCAGCACTGGCCGATAAGGACTGGAGGAAGGGAAGCAACCGGGTGTGAGCCGCGTGCACGTGTTGCTCGTTTGTTTTCTCTGAGTGAGAGATAAAATTAGAGACGGCCTTTGTCTCCATGTGACGGTTAGTTTGCATTTACGGCCATTTGAAATCACTGCTATTGCCGTTAGTCTGCTGATACAGACATCATTTTTTCAGATTATTATTTCCCCAACAAGTTTTCAGTGATATTTGATTGGTATGGCCATGTGTTTGATCGATGTGGTGATTTGTGGCAGGCAGCTCCCATTTCAGATAACAGACTTGTGTGTCTGTCTGTGTGCATGTGAAGGTGTTTCGCTGTGCGTGGATCTGCAGTGGAGTAACCAGGCAGTGATCAGGAGTTCAAAGATAATAAGCGGAAAACATACGACATCATGGGGCGAGTCATGTTTTCACATGAGCATGCTTTGGGTTATTAGGAAAAATCAACTTTTGTTAGCTTTATGTCATGTTCTAATATTATTACCTAATCAAAACATACCTTTACGAGGGTTTAAATAATCTTTGCATCTCTAGTGTCAGCCATTCAGGGGTGCGAAACATTTGCTCTTGAATGCGCCTTACATTTGAGTTTCAGCTCCCAGCCAGGTTACCACAGAGCATCCCTACCCCTGCATCTCCACCACACAGCTCCACCAGACTAGCGGCAGCAGTATTTAAAAAAACAAAACTATATTGTATAACATAGCTGCTTTGTACAACGCTCCTAAGAAGCGTTGTAAACAGCTGAAAGGGTAGCTGCTTCTTAAAGATACAGAGGTCAATTTTAGGGTGTCAGATGATTTGCAGTCAAATTTCCGGTAGGTGGTATTATATATACACCATTTTCATAAAAACCAAGGGCAACAAACCTACTTGATTGTGCTCTAAAATGGCACCGTCCACAGACCCATCATCTATGTTAAAATGGCATCGCGTTTTATTTTAATGATTACCTGCCATACTAATTTAATCCCATACACTAGAGGATTTGATAATGCATCACATGGGATGAAATGTTCTTTCATATGCTTTTAGTGTGCTTTTCATACTTTGCCCGTAGAAAGCCGAACCTCAGTTTTAAATAAAGCCACCAAACAACAATGAATCTAAAACCGAGTCAGCTCAGGTTTAAATAGCTGAACTTTCCCGTAACTTACTCATATTACACATCCTCTTTCCAGTTATTTATCCACTGGCTATTAACCAGTTTTTTCATCCCCACTTTTGTGGCTTCTACTATGTTTCTAGTAACTGCCAAGTGTTCGTTAAAACCAAATCACATCTGCTGGTGTTTAAAATAAAACTGCCTTGCTTTCCTGCAGTAAGTATGACCTCGACATCAACACGAACACAAGCCCAGCGTGGCAATTGTGCAGCGCAAACCCCAAATGAGGGAGCAGATAAATGCCCTCTCTGGTCTTCAGTAATTCCAACAACACTAGAAAGTCCTGAGCCAGCAGGAACCTGAGTTAGCTCAGCCTGCCTCTTTTCCCTCCACCACACATGGCAGAGCTGAGCTGAAACAAAAACCTCTCGTGCTAATAAAAGCTTAAACCATGATGTGGTTTTGCCCAATGGGAAAACCTTTCCTGATCAGCTGCTTCCTGCTATTATGTTCTGATCATTAACCCCCCAAAAACTCTTAAACATCTGTTTGTCTATTGGAGTTATATGCTCCGTATAAGAAAGCCACTTTTAGTGGGAAATGTCAGCCATATTGCATTTGCGCGAGCAAAATTATAGCTTTCAGTATCAACTTTGAATGCAATGAAAATTTTATAATTACTAACAAGTTTCTAGTTCCTTTTATTTTTGTTAATCTCTGACCTGCAAATTCTGAGTTTTGCCAATTCCATTCTTAAAAAAAAAAAAAGTATAAACACATTTTATCTCTAATGTTTTAAAAACATTGTCGCCATGTTTCAGTAAAAATACAGAAGTTTAAGTGCTGCTTCTGATGTCTTAGTTAAACAATTCAGTGAAACTCTACATACCTAATATTTATTCCCTTGGTTGAAAGCTATCGTAAAAATTCGGCTACGTTTGGATTTTGGCGATTTTCTCCAACCACTCCTGGAGCTGCGCTGACGAGGCTGTGGAAAACGGCGAGGATAAATCTTATCAGCCCATATCACTTCCGAATCTTTTGCCTCGTTGGAAAATTTGTCAGTACGCCACATAGAAGTCGCTCTCTGATTGACGCTGAAGCGTCCAGAGGCGAAAATAAAATTTTCCCAACTCGTTTTGGGAAGCCCAGACGCTCTGATCTCGACGCGTGTAACACGGCGCAAGACTTTTCAACGGTCCTAGATGCGTGTTTACATAGACTTTGCATGTAAACTCTTGACGCTTCAGACACTTTGGGTGTGAACGCAGCATTATAATTTTACAAAGGTGCTTTAACTGCCCTGGAATAAAAGTTAGATTTTTTGTGTCTGAGGAGATCCTGGCCAGTCAAGGTTGCCAGGTTCTGATCACCAGCAGATTTCTCTTTGCATTTCTACTTAAAATCTTGGGATACAGTGAACGCCTAGTATTCACAAGGATTTTGGGACCACAGCTGCCGGTGAATGGCTTAAAGTTCACTAGTACTTGGGGACCCACTTTGAAAACACTTACAACTGCTTATTGTAATAGTTTTAGGCACCAATTATACCGTAATATACATTAATAAGCACAATGAAAAATGTCTTGGCTGTGCCGCAGACATTAACATCTATAGCAGGGCTCTAGTCCAATCCTCAAGAGCTACTATCCTTCAACTTTTAGATGTATCCCAGAACCAAATGAATTGCTTGTTACCCGGTCTCTGAAGATCTAAAAGATGCTTACGCGCCATTTGATGGTGGATTACTGCCTGATCTTCAGCCGTAATTAACCAATAACACTCAAGCCATAACTTCCTCTGGGCTCATAGTCAATTTTTGGTCCAGTGCTGCTTCACTAAGGCACAAACCTTTGTTCCTCTCTGGTACCAACATGTGCTGCAGTGAGCTTGTTAGTTTACTTATTTCCTGTCACAAGAGCTCCTAATTTAAAAACAGCTTTCTCCTTGCTTCTGGACGCAACAGCAAATAACACGGACAACTGGAGATTGTCAACGTCGTATAATATGATATTCACGGGTAGTCTGTTTTGTTTTTGTATCCAGGTGTTAAAAATGGGATGAAGGGAGAGTCGGCAGCCAGCGATGATGAACCGACGTCTGATATTCTCAGCCACTACAGCAGTGCCAGTGACACCGCGTCTGTGCTGGAAGATGGCAATGGTCTGTATAGATGCACAGATGCTATAACCTAGCAGGTTTATTAAATTGATAAAAATCAAAACGTTTGGTCAACCTACATCAGTGATTGCTGTAACTTGTGAGTGATTTGATAGAATGTTTTGTTTCTTATTCCTGTTCTCTGGTCACACTCAGGAGGCGAGCAGGTGGATGAGCAGACCGCACAGGAGGAAACAGAAGACAAACTCAAGCAATGCATAGACAACCTGACGGACAAAAGGTGAAGCTTTTAATAGGCATTTATCATTCCCTTGTTTTTCTGTGTGTTCGTCTTAGTTTGTTCCTCTCTCTTGGTCTCATTCTAGTTTCCTCCTACTCTCTGTCTCTTCACTTTTTCCTCACACTCTGCATTGGTTTCCAGTGCAAAGACTCGCCAAGCAGCCCTGGAATCACTACGACAAGCTTTCTCCTCCAGGCTTTTGTACGACTTCCTGACAGGCCAGCGGCTCACTGTGCGCGACTGCCTGGAAAGAAGTCTCAAAAAAGGTTTTTGAAAACAAGCAAATTGTTATATACTCCGTTTAACTGCTGAGTCATGTCTTAGTTTTGTTTGTACCCAAACTTGCTGATTGTTTTGTCTCGTGTTGTTTGATGCAACAGAAAACATTGTGTCACGGGTGAACCAAGAACAGTCCGGACTTGAATTTTTTTCCTCTGTCCTCTTCGCTTTTGCAGGCGGGGGAGAAGAGCAGGCAGCGGCGGCGAACGTTTTCACCCTGCTGTGCATCCAGCTGGGAGGCGGGGACGAGGCAGAGGAGGGTTTCAAATCGCTCCGCCCGGTTCTCACCTCCATCCTGAGTGACAATAGTGCCAACATCGCAGCTCGTCAAAGTGTGAGTTTCATGCAGATATCGCTTTAAAAATGAAATCTCTGTTTGCAATAAAGTGTTCTGGAGGAAATGAGAAAAGCAGAAATTATATTGTAAACATAGAGATAAAAAACATGGCTCAGCCTTTTCACAATTATCTGTTTGTCAGGCACAGCTTTATCAAGTCAAAAACTATAACAAACTTTTTTCACCTGTTTCCAGCAAGATTTGTTTTGTACATATACAATTTTAAAGGCTTCTTTATTTTACAATGGTTAAGATGGTTGCTTTGTTTTTAAACAGAGAGGCACCAAAACACCTGTTTCAGTCATTGTTGGTATTACAGAGGAAACATTTTAGTTTTTGTGTTTGTATGTACGTCTGCTTATTTTCATCTGCTCTATTTTCTCACCAGTGCGCCAGGGCTTTGGGGATGTGCTGCTATGTCTCCACCGCTGAAGAAGGAGAGGTGAGATTTATTTGTAACTTCTTACACCAATTAAACAAAAATACATAGGTTTAGTGGATGTGGGGTTCTGTATTTATTTATTTCTTATCATACCGTTATTTTATGCATGATTTTTTTTTTCCTTCTTTAAAACATTTGTAATCTACATGTTTAATATGAGTTTATCTATTGCAGGACTTGGTCAAGTCACTAGCTCTTCTGGAGAGCATCTTCACATCTTCCTACCATAACAGAGAGGGAACGCTGCCTACACCCAAACCGGGCATGCCGGGCCTCCACACTGCAGCGCTGCAGGCCTGGTCGTTGCTGGTCACCCTCTGTCCCGCCTCCAAACTCACCGAGCTGCTGGAACTGTGAGTGGAATAATTTAAATAAACTGGATAACTGATCTTTTGTTAAATTGCTTTGCTAATTTTTTCCCCCATTAATTCCATTCATAAATATAAAATAATGTAGTCAAAGTTTGTCTCCATCGTTTATTTCGCATGTAAACGTATGAATTTACTCACGGTCGCATTAGTATAGTTTAAACCAAAAACGAAGCGGGCCAACAAAGGCCACGCAGCGTAAGATGTTTAGCTTTGACTATAACATGTATTCACAATAACAGTGATGCAATGAGGTTCTGCAGTGTTACAAGACCTTGTTTTGTTTTTTATTGTTTGAGGATTAAGAACCTAACGTTGCATCAGTTAGGATTAAATAACCAGCCGAGAGATGATCACTCATACAGTAATTAGCCAATACGAAGCTCGTACCCGGTTGCATAACTGTAAATGTAGAAATCTGCAGATGCTGATTGGCATGAAATGCATGTTTGCGTCTGTTTAACTATTAACAGTTGCTGGACATGCTCCTAAGTCTAAACTTGAGGTTATCACTGTACTTTGTTATAGTCCAGGTCAACCTACACTTTTAGGAAAAAGAATAGATTCAGGTGTTTAAAACAGAGAGATGTTTAAAAGTTGCATACACTGACCCATTGATGGGTAGAGATTTTAACCCATGACTCCAAAGTTATCAAAATATTGTTTGTAGCCAGTAATTGCTACGTAAAGCTGATTGTGTTTAATGTGTTCTGTGTAGACACCTTCCTAAGCTGCAAGCCTGTCTTGAGAGCAGCGACGTCAACTACAGAATTGCAGTGGGAGAGACGATTGCTCTGCTGGTGGAGTTGGGCCGAGATACAGATGAGGTGAAAGTAATTCTTTTAGTGGACCGGTAGGCAGTACCATTACTAAAGTTTAACCCTCAGCCTACTGGGACGTTGCAATCCACCTAAACTAACAGGCCACAAAATCTTGTTTTATGAAAGGGTGAAAGAGCCATTGTTAAAAGAAAATGTATTTTGTAGTTTGCTGCAAGCACGGAAGAGAACAGTCTTCATTCAATACGACTTCATTTGTGGAGCATTTTACTTAGTCCAAAGTAGCACAAAATGCTTTTACAAATGTCAAAACAAGAATCAAGCAGGTGAACAACGATTAACAGAGATAAAATCTCACTAAATTAGAAATATGAGTTGTAACTAACCTATAACATAAAATGTGAATAACAAACTTTTGCTCGGCGCTATTTGATTTTTAGCTTAACGGATACTCGTGTTGTGATCGTGTTTAGGAGTTTGAGGTGGAAGATGTCGATGGTATGTGCGAATGTCTGAAGAGTTTAGCCACAGACGGCAACAAACACCGAGCCAAAAACGACCGAAGGAAGCAGCGCTCCATCTTCAGAGAGGTGCTACATTACATCGAGGTTTGTTACCAGAGCTTTGACTTTGTTGGGTTCCACGTTGCAGTATGTTTCTCCTGCGTCGCTCCTGTCTCTTTCAGTTTCTGAGATTTTATGTTTGTCTCATAGAATGAAGATTTCACAGAGGAGAAGATCAGTTTTGGGGTGGAGAGCATTTACATCAATGGGTGGATGAGGAAAAGAATCTATGATGCCTTCAAGGAGATCCTAGAATCTGGAGTCAGACACCATCTCCAGGTATGTTGAATCTGGATTTAAAGAATTAAATCGTGAATTAAAGCAAAGCTCCAGCACAAATAAAACTTGTGTCGAAAACTGAGATGTGAATGGTTTGTCCAAAACAACCTCAGTATGAAACTGTTTTTCTTTCATTCAGTACAACCAGCTACTGCGAGACATCTTCCGCCTTGGACCTCCCCTCATCTTAGATGCTGCTACTATGAAAGGCAACAAGATCTCACGGGTAGAGAAGGTAATTGGATGTATGCTATGCAATTTTTTTCAGCAACCTACGATCGGCTCAAAAAAGCATCAAAACTCAGTTTAGGAAAGTGTATTAGCTCCCCAGCACTTGAATTGATCAGCCAGTCTCGACGGGTGAAATTAAACTTTTTCTTTTCTTTTATGAAGATCCACCAGGATCATCACAAATATACATATACAAATATTAGAATACAAAACATAAACTTACAATACAAACAACAAAACAAAACATACCTCGCTGCTTTCACTGGGGAATGCTAGGTGTTCAATAATTTCTCTGTGCCAAGCATCTTGTCAGTTCAAGTCATTCATTGGCACAGTGATTTTCCAAGCTTTTATAGGGTGTGCCCTCATTAATTACGGCAGCCCGTGAGGTACATACAAAAAAAAAAACATTACAAAAAGCAAATACCATTAAACAAACAAAATATAAACTACCAACAATGCTAATCAAATCAGAAAAACACCCATAAACAATCTGCAGCATTATTAATTTAGAAAGTTCATTTTGAATAATTTACATTAAATAATCTATTTTAAATAACTTACTATCCCATTACAACAAGAAACAGACCATCCTCATACTATGGTACCATAGTTTAGTGTACCTACAGTCTTTTGCAGCTGAAGTACAAAATAAACCAACCAGATGCAGCTAAACCACAACGCTTTTGCTGCTGTCATCACTAAAACTAGAAAAACAGAACATCACCACAGTTAAAAAGTCCCTACTCTGGTTCTCTGTTGCTTAGACAATAGTCTTAAATGTATTTAAATTAGGTTAGAAATGCAGTTCATTAACTTTAGCATCATAAGACGATAAAGATCTGTTGGTGTATCAACCTACTAGACCCCTTGGGTCTTCTAGTTTAAGTTGACTTTATTCAGTTTTTATGCTCTAATCTGGACCAAACCTCTAGAAAACTGCAGACATCCCAACTACAGCTGAAACATTTAATCGATTTAATTGATTAAAATCGATTATGAAAATGGTTGACAACCAATTTAGTCTTTGATTAGTGGCTTTATAATCATGTTTTACTGTAATATGTATTTTTAACCCTATCTGATATATCTGTGGTCAATATATGGCACTAATGAGCCACCTAATGCTGTGATCTACCAGTGGAGCAGTAGAAGAAGAAATCAGCCAATCGTTAGCCCTGTTTTGCTAGCACATGGCTCAGGTGGCATAAACACATTTGCCCTGAGCAAGATAGTGGAACACGGAAATGTGCCTACGTCTTTAAACATCTGAGACAAAAGCATGAATTGAAGCGAAAGGGCGAGTTCATAAAATAACAGATAGCTAATAAGAAAATAAACATGCTAAATACTGTTAATGAATTCAGAAAATATTAATCTAGTGTTTCAGGTTTGGAGAAAAAAACAAGCAACAATAAACAAATAAATGTGGAACAAGACGCTCACCCCCAGCAATGTCTACCACTTAAAAAAAACTGTTTTAAACATGCTGGTATAGACAGCAGTTCACATTATTTGTAAAAAAAAAAAAAACCGTCAGCCTCCTGCTGAACATTCAGAATAAAGATCAAATAAAATGTGAATTTAAATCTACAGCATAATAAGGGCTGAGATTTTTGTTAATATACTGAACACTAAGGTTGTTTGAAATTCAAACTAATTTTTGTATTTTTTTTTGCCCATAAAGAACAAATATTGTTACACTGTAGAGCTCATTTGATCCTTTAAACAAAGTTAAATAAATTGCTGTGAACGGCACAATTCTGCTGTCTATCTTGGTGAAAAATTTGTTTTTGATGGCAACTCTGCCGTTGTTTAAATCCAGGCTGAAAACAGCCTTATTTAACTGTGCATATAGCAACTGAGAATATTATTACTATTATTATTATTCTATTTTTATTTTATTTCTTTTGAATTCAAAGCTGATTTTATTGTTTCATTTTCTGATCTTTTTTCCTATGTAAAGCACTTTGAATCGTCTTGTATACGAAAATGTGCTATACAAATAAACTTGCCTTGCCTTATATGGGAAAGTAAATGCTTAAAAATTAATAATAAAAAAACGATTAATCGTAAAAAAAATAATCGCGCATCAGTTTGCTTGCCGGTATGCAAATGAAAAAATAGACTGAAGGATTGATGACGTCATCTACTTCCTTAATGCCATGTGATCGACGTATGGAGCACCCCTGATGTAGAGCACTTTGATCGGTCTTATAGCTGATGTGCAAAAACTTCAAATAGATCTTTTGTTACCCAACAGAAACACCCTTCTTTCCTTTTGTCTCCAACAGCATTTATTCAACTCGGCTGCCTTCAAAGTCCGAACTAAACTGAGGAATAAAGTCAGGGACAAACGTGCTGATGTCATGTGAGGGACGGACGACAAGGGAGAGACGAGGAACTGAGATGCCTTCGGATCTTCACCCATCTGACGCAATAAGACTCTTTTCCCCTGAGCTCTTCATCTACCTTACTAAGAGCTTTATCTGCTATGAAGTCTGTTCGGCACACCAGTTGTGAGGTTTTAATAACACTTTGATGCTTATTTTTTATTAACAAGGAGCAAAAGAGGGTCAAAATCTGAACCCATTTATTACAAGACCCATCCCATCTCTCTCACCCTCACATACTTCCTCAGCAGCTAAACAAACCTTTACAAACAATGCAAACTTTAGGAGAGAAAAAAGTGTGATGTTTGTGTGCGAGTGTGTTTTATCTGACATTAATTTAACAATGAAAAGAAACGCCGTATTAATCCAGAAGATGCCTAATTAAAAACAGAAGTCAAAACATTAACATTGTCATCTCTGTATTGCTTTTGTTTGTTTTTTAAAGGAAATTTGCCTTTTCTGCTGAGAATTTGTATTTTACTGTTTTAATTTATTGTAAGAACTGTAATAAGTGTTTTTCAAAAACTTGAAATTATAAACTGTTTACAAACACGATTATGGTTAAAGATGACAGAAGTTTTTTTTCCCCCGACGTGTTTATAAGGAGGATTACCGGGTCATAAAACATTTACATGTATGTACAATAGAGCACATGGATTTATAGACATATGTATATGTGAGATTAACTAAATGAATAATTTTATTCTCTAAACAGTAAATGCATTCAGAGCTGCTAATAAACAACGTTGGGAATGCTGTTTTAACTGGCAAAGGTTCACAATAAAAACAAATCTCTTACCTTTTCGTGAACTTGATGGTCACCAAATAGTTAAAACTGGTATCTAAAAGAAGCAAAGATGTTTGCTGCTTCACTGCCAACATTTACCAAACTGTCTTGTTGATCCTTGTCGTGCCGATCCACTTGAAGGGAATCAAATGAAATAAAAAGCAGTTAAACATCCAGATTGTATTCAGTTATTCCAAATTGTCGAAATTTGTTCTTGCTTTATTATTGATCTTTGTCAATTCCTTCGTGCACCATCATACATGTATATCTTCATGCTCTCCTATGTCAGACCGCAGGTTTTGTGGGATCCATATTTTGAGACTGAGAAAGCCGTGTATGAATTATGATTTTGTCACTAAGAGGAGAAACAGTCCTACAGAATAACACGTCCTAAACTATATATAAAGGTTATGCTTTGTTTTAAAACAGACCTAAAAGGACTGGTAATTACCCAGGGTATGAATTTCAAGTTAAAAGGATCGCCACCATTTTGGCAATAATCCATGTTTTTGTTTGGTGATAGAAAAATGCTTTATCTTGTCTCTCCATGGCACTTTGTATATAGATGACATTTACCGTATTCTGTTTTCGAAACCTATAGACCCCCCAAGGTCCTTTTTTTTTTCCTTTGTACTTCGTAGATATATTTCCTTAATCTTCCTGTTAACAAATGACCTAATGACTACTGGCTAAAAGAAACCCACCTGTGTCACATTAGACGCAGGCTAAGGTTTTATCTGGTGTAAAATATTTGAGATTATAGTTCATATATATATATATATATACATATATATATACACAGTGCTGGCCAAAAGTATTGGCACCCCTGCAATTCTGTCAGATAATGCTTAATTTCTCCCAGAAAATGATTGCAATTACAAATGCTTTGAAATTAAAATGTTCATTTAGTTTGTCTTCAATGGAAAACCACAAAAATAATTGTCAAAAAGCCAAATTGGATTTAATTCCACACCAAACATAAAAAAGGGGTTGGAAAAAAGTATTGGCACCCTTTGAAAAATCATGTGATGCTTCTCTAATTTGTGTAATTAACAGCACCTGTTACTTACCTGTGGCACATAACAGGTGGTGGCAATAACTAAATCACACTTGCAGCCAGTTAAAATGGATTAAAGTTGACTCAACCGCTGTCCTGTGTCCTTGTGTGTTACCACATTGAGCATGGAGAAAAGAAAGAAGACCAAAGAATTGTCTGAGGACGTGAGAAGCAAAATTGTGAGGAAGCATGGGCAATCTCAAGGCTACCAGTCCATCCCCAAAGACCTGAGTGTTCCTGTGTCTACCGTGCGCAGTGTCATCATGTTTAGAGCCCATGGCGCTGTGGCTAACCTCCCTAGATGTGGACGGAAAAGAAAAATTGACGAGAGATTTCAGCGAAAGATTCTGCGGATGGTGGATAAAGAACCTCGACTTACATCCAAACAAGTTCAAGCTGCCCTGCAGTCCGAGGGTACAGCAGTGTCAACCCGTACTATCCGTCGGCATCTGAATGAAAAGGGACTCTATGGTAGGATACCCAGGAAGACCCCACTTCTGACCCAGAGACATGAAAAAGCGAGGCTGGAGTTTGCTATAACTTACCTGAGAAAGCGAAAAACGTTTCGGAAGAATGTTCTCTGGTCATATGAGACTAAAGTAGAGCTTTTTTGGAAAAGGCATCAACATTGAATTTACAAGAAAAAAAACGAGGCCTTCAAAGTAAAGAACACGGTCCCTACAGTCAAACATGGCGGAGGTTCCCTGGTGTTTTGGGGTTGCTTCGCTGCCTCTGGCACTGGACTGCTTGACCGTGTGCATGACATTATGAAGTCTGAAAACTACCAACAAAGTTTGCAGCATAATGTAGGGCCAAGGGTGAGAAAGCTGGGTCTCCCTCAGAGGTCATGGGTCTTCCAGCAGGACAATGACCCAAAACACACGTCAAAAAGCACTAGAAAATGGTTTGAGAGAAAGCACTGCAGACTTCTAAAGTGGCCAGAAATGAGTCCAGACCTGACTCCCATAGAATACCTGTGGAGATCTCTCAAAATGGCAGTTTGGAGAAGGCACCCTTCAAATCTCAGGGACCTGGAGCAGTTTGCAAAAGAAGAATGGTCTAAAATTCCAGCAAGACATTGTAAGAAACTCATTGATGGTTACTGGAAGCGGTTGTTTGCAGTTATTTTGTCTAAAGGTTGTGCTACCAAGTAGTAGGCTGAGGGTGCAAATGCTTTTGTCCGGCCCATTTTTGGAATTTTGTGTAAAATGATAATTGGTTTTACTTTTTTTTTTTTCATTATCTTTTGTGTTTTTTCATTGCAAGCAAAATAAATGAAGATATTAATACCAAAGCATTTGTAATTGAAATAATTTTCTGGGAGAAATGGAGCATTATCTGACAGAATTGCAGGGGTGCCAATACTTTTGGCCAGCTCTATCTATATATATATATATATATATATATATATATATATATATATATATATATATATATATATATATATAGATATAGATATATAGATATAGATATAGATATAGATATAGATATAGATATATCTATATATATAGATATAGATATATCTATATATATATAGATATAGATATATCTATATATATATAGATATAGATATATCTATATATATATAGATATATAGATATCTCTATCTCTTACGGCAGGTAAATATATCCTACATGACTTTTTTAAATATTAAAATGGTGCAATTATGGATTGTGTAGTCCAAATTCTTTTATAGTCCAATTTCTTCTGTACTGGTTCAAGCGCGTGCGTCAGTGAAATCCATGGCAACGACGTTACTGTTACTGGCAAACCTATAAAAGACCCGAACGTTCTCGGTTCGTTCCTTTTGGCGACTGGACTTTCTGAAGGAGACACCTGAAGGAGCCTGAAAAGCCTCGGAAGGTTTGAACCTGTTGAAGAAGTCTGCTTTGCAAAATTCACTGAAGAAACCTTCGATTCATTCACTCCAAGAAAAGATGACCGCTGTCCCGGAGGAGACGCGGGGAATTCCGCTGGAAGGTTAAGCTAATTCTTTTTACTATCAGTTAGCGTTAGCATACTCTGGTAGCTTTACAGGCTTTAGTTAACGAATTTCACAGGAAATGTATCAAATAACAGTTGCGGTAAAGTGATTAAGAAAACCAGACATTTCTTTTAGTTTGTGAGATTGTTTCCTTGGGTTTGGTGTCAAATGTTTAAAACTAGTTTGTTTTTGTCCAGCTTTTTAAGACAAATACACCAATAAACACAAATTAGCATAATTATATATAGAAAAAACATAAAACATTAAAAAGTATTTCTAATAATAGTCTAATTTAAGTGTTTATTTTTTACTTAAAAAGGGAATATTTCTGACCTGTTGCTTGATAAACTGAAATACTAATGAGAGAAGGGATTTGGAAAACTTAAAAAGTGCTTTTTAACTATTAGAAAATCAGTTTTATTTATTTTGGTGTCTACTGTTAGAAATTTGGACTAGTTATTTGAAAAACTGAACTTTTGGTTGCTCCAATTTTCTATTTTTAATCGATATTTAATGGAGAGGTAAGTAATGCAGTGATGTGAACATATTTATGATTTCTGAGATTTTATTCAAATACGATATGTTAGAGGATTAGAGGTAGCCTATTTAATAAAAGCTTTTATGCTGATTTGAAATATTCTTTTAATTTGGTGTTCATTTTTTACTAAACTAGATGATCCGTTTGTTCGAAAAATGCACTGATAAACATATTTGGTTTCCATGGAAATAACAGTTCAAATCAAAAATACTCTATTTATCCCAAAGGGAAATTAAATGTTACAATACATGTGTATAGTTGCCTACTAGAATTATTTATTATCATATTGCGTGAAGTGAAAAAACAATCTGTTGATTATTGATGTTTAATTCTTGGTAAACTAAATATTCCATTTGTTTAAAAAATGGACTGACAACTTGGTTACCATGGATACATGGATTAAAATTTATAAGTAAACAAATTAAGTATACAAAAGTGTTAATGCCTTATAGTTAAATACATTTGTTAATTTAGCAAACGTGGGGTAAATATATTAGAAAAAAACAAAACAACAACTTGTTATTCTTATTTGTAATAAATCACATTCGTTGGCCCAACTGATTTTTAATTTAAAAATAAACATTACAAAAATATGATTTTCTATTTTGCATTTAATGTGAAATGATGTTCACGTTATGCTTCATGAAATGTCCATAAATGGTAGGAATTAAGTTGGTGTTAAAGATTTAAAGGAAATATTTTCAGATAAGTTTTTTTCATAAATTTGTGAATAAATTTCATACAATTTGACATCTTCTTTGTGATTAGAATGTTGTTTTTTATTTACAAAGTTTTGTAAAATTCCTGATGAAGAATATCCATTTGATTAAAACAATGCCCTGTCAAACATTGTTTTATCTTTTCTTAAAATTAAGCTATTTGGTTTTTATATGTTAGTAAATCTATGGCTTTTAAGAACTTACAAGCCATACACCAACCAAATTGTTTACTGGGGTTTCAATAAAAAGAAAAAAAAAGATGTTTCCTATTCAAACGTTTTTTTATTGTTTAGTAAATATAATTTAAAAATAATATTTTGTAATGATTTAAAAAAAATTATTTCGTTTTTTTTAGGATCAGCTTTATTAAATGTGACAGAACTTGTCAGTATTTGTTTAATATCTTGATTAAAATACAACGAACAAGTAAAAGTATTGAGACAGAAAAATTTCCAGTTACTTTATTTTTTAATAGCACAAAAAACTAATATTTGTTCTCCATGGATTGAAATTAATAATTGTAATTAATTAAACATAGTGGTTCTTTGTAATTGGTTTTACAATAAGTAATTATTTTGATAACATATTAAAAGTAGATTTTAATGTAGAATGTTCATAATGCGTTCAGTTGCGTAAGGTAAATAAAAGTTTTAAAAAAATATTATTTTGTATTCAGATTATTGATTTTTTAAATGATTAGTTTACTGGAATGTCTACAGATTATGGCAGGTGTGTAGTAATTTGATAAAATGATTCTTCTTCTTGAGAACCTGTTTTATTTAAATTACTGTACAGAGCTTTGGAAAACTTTGGTTAGAACTGATAACATTGATGTGACAATTAGAAAAGCTTTTTGTTGGCGAAAATTAATTTAGTTCAGCTTCAGATTGATAACGCAATTTATACGGTCACAGAAAAAATCCATTTAGGTTAAAATGATCATGTTGATATAGGGCTTCAGCATTTTGAAAGAACTTTTAGAATATAGATTTTGTTATCTCTAGACAAAATCAAAATAGAAAATGGTGAAAACTTCATAACTGGGTCCCAGAAAGTGTAGTAAAACCAAACACAAAAAAGAGTGAAGCGACGCTGCTGGAGAATAGATGTTAAACAACGTCAGTACTTTTCTCTGTGTAGGAACCCTCGTTTTAGAAAATGCAGGGAAAATATACGAATTGCAAATATGCATTTGGCATCATATTTGTCTCCAGTCTTTAAATGCTGAGTTTTAGAAATGTTAATTTTTGCTGCAAGTTATATGTGGGAGTATGTAGGTCTTTATCCAAAGGACAAAGTAGCATCTACTGATGGTTTGTCAGATTGGCTCGGCCATGATTCTAAAAACTTATGGTAGATTTGAAAGGATGATTACAATTAACGGTTTAAGTTTAACCAACAGTTTTGGGAAACTTTCAAAAATTATGAATGAATCTCATGTTTTATTCTGGGATTTTAAGAGGGAGTTTAAACAGTATCTATTCAGTTAATTGACAATTAACTCCATACCACACTTATTGGCTTAATACTGCTAAAGAACAGTAAAGACTTTTTGGTGCGCCATCTTAAACATTTGACTTAATGAGGTAATGTTTAATAAATTTTGTTTCAATAATGAACCATTTATGCAAGATTTAAAATGAGATACCAGCCAAGTCTAGTTTACTATACTATTTCCGCAGAATTTTCAGCATTATTATTAACTGTTTTCTTTTACTCAAATTTATGGTACTGTCTGAGATTATAGGTATTGTTTTTACAATTGTTCCTCCTATTCTAATTTTCTTTTACCAGCATATGGACATTTTATTTGTTGTATGATTGATTTAAATATTCAAGGTTAAGCCAAAAGCCTTTTTGTTTTAAACGTTGATGTTTTTTTTAATGTATTAATGTGTTTTTTTAAGTGTTTGCTGTTTTGTTGTCAATGGAAATAAGTTTTAAAATACATTTTGTTTTTTATTCTGACAGCAAATTTATATTAATATTGTATAATTTTTGACAGAGCTTATTGTTGACAAAATTTAATCAAACTAAATCTAGTCAAACTACAAATACCCTCAAAAACATGTTCACAAACCTGGTTTTAATTGAGTTTTTTTTTTTGTATTTTAGTGATTTATCTAAACATTGCTCTAATTTTTGTGAAGTGCTAGATACTGAAGTGTTTTTTTGTTGTTGTTGTTATAGCCCACGTCATGGAGCATCCAGCAGATGGTTCCTCATTTGTAGATCGGCCTTACGGTAAGGATGTTCATAATTTGTGGTCAGACGTTTTTCCTCAATTGACTGATGGTGAGAGTGTTTCTGAGGACCATGGAACTAAGACTGGTATAAAGAGGTTAAGGGTCGATCACGAAGACGAGCCTCCTGCAAAGAAAAAAACCATGAAGAAAGTTTCTCCGAATGAACAACCCGCCCCGGTGCCTGCTGCATCAAGCAGTGAATTTGATCCATTGACACAGGCAAGAATGGAAATTGCTGGTCAAGTACCCCGTCGGCCTCTTTCTCCAATCGCAGATGCCTTGGCATGGTCGAAGATGGAGCAGGTTATTCAAACACCCCCTGAGTTCTACCCTCCAGGATGCTTTTCAGACCCTGAAGAGGAGGAACCGATGCCTTCATCATCTGGCTTTACCCAAAGAAGAGGTCGAGATGGATTCAAAGGCATTTGGAATATACCATTTTATGACTCAGAGGGAGCGTCTTGCACCAGGCTTTTATTTTTCCCGCCGCTAGATTTTGCTTTGTAGAAATTAAGGATTCTAGCAATACGTGGGATGCCTAAGGCTTTTCTTTTTCCCGCTGCTAGATTATATACTTTAATGTTTTAAGAATGACCTTTTGTTTATAAAATGTGAGCGAAGAAAGAGGCAACACCTAAAAAACTAAGAAGTACAAACTTAATTTAATTAAAGACAAATAATGAGATAGGAGTAAATCAAAACAATTAGACAGAGAGCAAAAAACAAGGAATGTATACTAAGGAAAAATATTCCTTAATGAGGAGTTATTGACCACAAGTAAAACCACAAGTAAAAACTATACTATGTGGACCAGAGAAGTTAAACTACAAGCTAATTCACAGGAAAAGAGGGTGATCCACAAGGCAGCTCAACTGTCCACATGTCAAAATGTTGTTGAGCAAGAAACTGGTATATTTATGGATGTAAACAATTATGCATTTAAAATCAAAGGAGTGAGACAGTGCTGCTGGGTAAAAACTACACACTTAAAGGTTCAGAAAGTGTGGCTAAGTAAAACCAAACACAAAAAAGTGTGAGGCAACGCTGCTGGAGAAAAATGAAAACTAGAAACATTCTAGGAAATCTCCTGTCCAGATAACTTGGTGTCCTTGGGCAAGACGCCGAGACTCAGTTGTTCTGTACGATGCTGCTGTACACAGAGTCAATAAGGAACGACACAAACCTGAATGGGACACATTTCAGCATTACATGTGTTTGAAAACACAGCTGGCAAACAATTTTATATCAATGACAACACGGTGGGGTCAAATTAACATCTATAAAGAGTGTGACGGGACAGCTTGGTATGGATGAAAATCTCTAAGGAGGTAAGTGCTGACCTGATGTTTCACCACTTTGAGCCTGAAGGTAGGACCCGGTGCAGAAGGAGACCGTTCTCTGCATTACTGACTGCTCTTACCTTGTGTGCGAACGCAGTATATTTGGAAATAGAACTTAACTACGTGTAGTTTAGGAAAAAGAACCTTGTGCAGAGATACATACATACCTACTTACCTGATTCCACCTCTGTTGTCCTCGCTTGTATCTTTGAATTAATGCTGTAATGAGCTTTTGCAGGCGTCAGGCTGATTAGACCTTCAATAAACAGAGGACCATCATCTGGGCTGCTGACTTTTACGTAGTGAGAGGAAAAGGTGTGGAGATGTTCCGACAGTACAGATAATATTCATAAAGAATAAGATTAGGCTGACTCACCTTTTTGTTTGTTTGTGATTAGTCTGAAAATTATGAAGACAGAATCCCCAGGATTTCAGTGACAAAGAAAAGTTTCCTAGAGGCTCCTGAACACAAGACAGGCAAGCCAGATGGAAAGGATGTGGAGGTAATTCTTTAGCAAGCAAATTAAGTTTTTAGGTCCAAATATTAAAAGTAATAAAATTTAAATATTGTAAAATCTGTGGTTGAAATCTAGTAAATGATCTTTTTATTTCTTGTTAGACCCTCTGTGTCTCCATACCTCCAACATCATGACTCAAAACAAGGAAGAGAGGAAAGTAAAGTTCACAAGCAAAGTAATAAAACACTAGTCAATAGCATGGCCATGTGTTTCAGCACAAAAGGATTGTAGAAAAATAATAAAATATAAAATAATCTGAAATAATCTGTGTTTCCAGGTCAAGACAGGTTGAGAACGATGAAGGGTCTGATCAACCCTGGTTGAATCTCCTCATCCTTCAACACCAGCAGTCAGAAGTAGGAGGATAAGAAAGTCAAGTTGACAAAAAAGTCAGAAAAATGTATATTTACATATCAACAAAACAATAATTTTAAACACAACTGCAACTTTAGCTGAGAGTCAGAAAATATTTCTGATTTATTATTGTCCATGTATATTCTCCACATTGACCCTGTTGTCATTTTTATTTCTTTGTTAATTCATATCACACGTGTTGACAAAAAACTGAAACAGAAGACCTGATCTATCGGTTATAATAAATTGTGGAAAAGGTGATTACATGATTAGCATAAAGTTCCCTTTAAACATCGGCTGTTTAGAAATAAATGAAGGAATGTGTTTGATAATGTTTTGATTCACCAGCATAACTGAGCATTCATTAATCAAACTCTTTCAATTAAAAACTGCTGTTAAAACATAAATTGCGTCATATGAAGAACTGATTAGAAACATTTTGTGTTACTTTATCCAGAAAATCCACAATTGGTTCTGATTTCCAGTTCAGACTCTCCAGATGTTCGATGTCTCTGATCATCCCAGTTTGAATCTCCAGTCCTGAGCTACAGGTTATAATAAATGGTGAGTAAGTTATTATGATTGGATCAGAAAGTCCCCTTCAGTCACTTGCTATTTAAATTTAAATTAAGAAATGTGTGTTTGATAATGTTTTGATTCTACAGCATGTCTGAGCAAGTGCAGTAGATGCTTTATTCATTAACTGAGCTCTTTTGATTTCATTTTGTTTGTTAAAAAATACATTGCATCATATTAAGCACTGATTAGAAACCCATTGTGTTACTGTAGGAAATCCAGCACTGGTTCTAATTTCAGGTCCAGACTCCATAAAGTCTCTAATCATCCCTGGTTGAATCTCCCCCATCTTCATCTTCATCTTCAGCAGTCACAAGGAGGAAGATACGAAAGTCAAGTTGATGAAAAAAGTAGAAAAAAACCTATACATACATATCAACAAAACGAAACATTTCAAATATAGCGAGCTGTATTTTCCTGATCCACCCTGTTGTCTTGTCATATTTAATTTCCATGTCAACTCATACCACCTTGTATGAGTTTACCAAGAACTAAAACCCTGCTCCTCCTCCTGAACTACGGGTTATGCAATATTTTTGAAGCAGTTCAGGTTTGTGACTTGAACAGAAAGTGATCTACAATAAATCGTTATTGGGACATAATTAAAGGAATGTGTGTCTGTTCCTATGTTGATTTTCCAGGATAACTGAGAGAGGACAATAGTACAGGAACAATGAGTAGAGAGAACATGCAGGGGACATGTAGAGTTTCCAGTTGAGACATGGGGACAGATTTAACAGGTGACGACAGCATGAGGAGTAGATCCTTTATTAATAAACCAAACTTTTGTGATAAAAAACAAACAGTGGTTAAAATGTATGTCTAAATCTAAGAAGATGTCTCTGATTATCCCAGATTGTTCTTTATTGATAAGTCACGTTTTTTTTTATTGTAAGAAGCTGCCCTTAGAAGTGAAATTACATCAAATTATACACAATATATCACACAAACTGAACCTATGTGGAGTGGACTCCCATGAGGCAGATACCAGATTCCCTGAAGGAATGAGGCCTCCACTTGTTTATTTCCTCACTTTATTTCTACGCTGACACTCTCCTCTTTTTTTTCGGGCATTCGGTTCCATTCGTTGCTCTGTTCCTGGATGTTAGTGCTCCGCCTGCTCACTCTCCAAGATAATTGTAAAACACCTCCCTAGGCTCTTTAGCTAATCTCCCCACTGCTCCCGTCTTGACTGGAAGAAAAGAAATAAATGAGTACAGGCAAGCACCAACATCACAACTGGTCAACCTCAGACTCTGGTTATTTCCTTGGCTTCTTGCTGAAAACTCTGCCATGGGATCAACATTCAGATCCTCTCCATTGTCATGTGCCGATCACAACTACTAAAATGTTCTCCTGATAGCCCAGAAGAACCTCTGTACCAATAATTTATTTCAATAAACTGCTTAAAACTCCCAGTTTTGTCTGCTCTGTGATATTCATTCAAAGAAGAAACTGATAGATCTGTTTAAAGAGGGGAGAGAATGGTAAACGTAGGGTAAAAATTAGCACAATACCTTTTCGTTCAGTTTTTATTTTATTTTTAGCATCCAATATATTTACCAAAATACCATTAACATTTATGCCCACCCTGGTTTGCTAAACTTTCCCACATGCATCTAATTGTAAGGAGACATGTTGGCCTCTTTTTGAGTTTTTCTACTTTGGACTTAATAATGCAAAACAAACAAAAAACCATCTTTATATTTTACTTTCCAACAAACACAAAAGCTTTATGTCAGACCTTATAGATATGTTGACCTGATTATAATTTGATCCATGCTGACAAAAAAGCCATTTGGATTGGAAGTTGCTGCAGATAATAGCTATGATGAGCTTATGATGTTCAGTGTTTTTTGCATCTCACCTTTTGGAATCTTGACAAACACATTTTACAGTTTTTTACTGGAAAGAAATGGACTGTTTTTCAAAATCCCACTATGGAGCAAAAATCTGCAACTTTTATACTATAAAGAGCATTTGTTGCCCTCCGTCCACCTAAGTAAAACTATAGAGCCATAAATTTTACAATACGTTTTGAAAAGAAGCTACACATTTGATTCTGAATGAAATTTTTCATATTTAATGGGCCACAATTACATGTTTGCCTAAGAAAAGAAGAGGATACATTTTCTTGATAACTATAGAAAATTCCTTAAAATAAAACTTTACAAAATAAATGACAATAAATAGTGTCATTCTTATATCCAAATGTATTGCAAATATTGTATGGAAAACAACTTAAGATTTCTACTTTCAAGTAAGAGTACCACCAAATGTTTTTTTTTTTTTCTTTTTAATATTTAATAAAAGTCAACTACTGCAGCTTTAAGGCTTAATGTTTATTTTCCTGCCATGTTGTTTCTTGTCGCCCTCTAGTGGTTACTTAAACTACTACACCTACTGCAGCTTTAAGGCTTAATGTTTATTTTCCTGCCATGTTGTTTCTTGTCGCCCTCTAGTGGTTACTTAAACTACTACACCTACTGCAGCTTTAAGGCTTAATGTTTATTTTC
>JAVLVB010000656.1:68130-88974 GCA_032876305.1 Orestias chungarensis
TAGCCACATTAAATCACAATCAGGCTCGTTAGGTCAGTGTGGGGGTTTCTAGTGAGCTACTGCAGACCCAGATGGACTCGGACAAAATCACGGGGCTGTACGGAAGGGTGAGCGGCGTCCCCGCGCCTGTTTCCGCCCGTGTGAGCGTGGAGGAGCTGCGGGAGGTCCGGCTTTGCACCGTGGTAGCAGGTTAGCTAACAGCAGCTAACACTTCCACACTTCCTGCTCTGATGCTGAACATGAAGCTGATTGGTTAAGCATTCAAAGCTAAACTGATTCAAGTCAGGTGCCTGAAAGAACAATACAAATTAATATTATTATTATTATTAGTATTATTATTAGTAGTATTGTCATTATTATTAAACATATTTAAAAAAATCTCAAATTTGTGGTTGATTACTGTGATCTCAATTAATTTCTTTGTTTTCTGTTTAGTTTAATATCTTTTAATTAACAGTTTTTAAATGTAATGATCTCTTCAACTTAAAGTTTGTAGATCTCATTTCTGGAGGACATTTGTAATATAATGCTTGTCACATTTATGTGGGAAAAAAAAAAATATATACAGACGAAAAATAATGGGTTTGTGCAAAGTCGAATTATTAAGATATACTTTTTAGGGTTTGTAAACCCACACCTGTAACCATTCACGCCCCCAGAGTGGATTCAGAGCGACTTGGTTAGAAGCTCGAGACTTCGCTACTCACAGCACTGGAGTCTGATTATTGACAGCGACAACCATAAGAGCATCAAGGCCGTCCTCCCACCTGGACCATGTGCACCAGTGTCTGGAGAGTGAGTGTTGCTTTGTTTAGTGTAATCGCTTTATCCTTAAATAGTTTTACAGCTGATATTAAGACTTGAACAGGAACTAATTGTTCTTAAAGTGGGATCGACCTACATGATCTGCAATTTGTTGTAATCTGATGCCAATGATGAGCAAATGTATCTCTTTCAATCTGTATTATATGGGGGGCATGTGGCGTAATAAAGATGTGCTCGTAAAAACAAGCAGTGGTTGTGGAAGAGGGGGGTTGAATTCTGCTGCCGACTTTTATATCTATATTGAACCCCATCAGGTCCTCCTTAGTTAACAGTGTATCAATAATATAAAGTATCTTTATCAAATGTGAACACAGTTTTACAGTTCTGTTGTCTTTCTGATGAGAGGATGTCCATCTTCTGTTCTTCAGGTTGTTGAGTGAACTCTCGCCGACTAATGGCCTGAGGGTTGTGGTCAGGGAAACGGCGAGCCATCAGCTTCTAGAGGTAAAAACGGTCAGACCTCATTCATCCCCAGTAAGATGAATGCTTCAACATCCCTACCAGGCTACCATTTACAGTTGTTTCTGTTTAGATCTGGGATCGCCATGGCCTCCGGAAATGCCTTAACCTGTCTGCCCTGAACGTCCACGGGAGAGTGTACGACGACAGTAAGAGACCGGACGGAGCATCATTTGTGAGTCTGGTGCCAAAACATGCTCCTCATGCGCCACACTGTGTGTCTCCAGCCCAGTTCGGCTGCCTGTCCTGGTCGGAGTGCGGGAGCAAGCTGCTGTACGTGGCCGAGCGTAGCAGGAGCTCATCGGCCGAAACAAGTGGTGGAGAATCCGCGAGCGGAAAGGTTAACAAACTTCTCCGAACGTCGGCGCAGAAGCAGCCCTGTGTCACGTCTGTTGTATGGAAAGGGTGTCTGTGTCCAAACAGGACAGGAGTGTCTACTGTGAAGACTGGGGTGAAGCTCTGACCAGTAAGAGTGTCCCGGTGCTCTGCGTGGTGGATTTGCATCACGGCGCGGTCAGTGTGCTGCAGGGCGTCCCGCTGGACGTCTCGCCTGGACAGGTTAGGATTGTAACCTTACATCTTCATCGCTGGAGCAGCCGAACATCTGTTAATCAGTATGTGGATGGGTTTGCTTTTGTCTCCAGGCTCTGTGGGCTCCCGGCTCTCAGTCTGTGTTTTTTGTGGGTTGGTACCACGAACCTTTCAGACTTGGACTGAAGTTCTGCTCCAACCGCAGGTTCACGACTTCATTGATAAATATATGCAATATTGCATTGGTAGCGGATTTACTGGTAGGCTGTAATACGTTTTGTGCCATGCGTTCAACATCTGCTCTGTATACTAAATGCATGAACCGATACTGGTTTTGATGGCTACACTGGATTTAAGGCTCAGCCTCTTGCACACGACAGGGAAATAAAAGTAATACCTGCTGAATCATCTACTTTCTAAGTGCATTTCATCCGAACACCTATTATAGTTTGAAAATGTATATCAAAGTCTAAATGTAGTCTAAGCTCTTTTGTTAATGTGATGGTAAAACAAATGTTTTCCATTCATCTGAGACTACATCATGTTATTCCCAGCAGCCTTAATAGTTCACTTCTGCTCTGTTATCTGTGTTTTAGGTCGGCTTTATTCAGACTTACCCTGGATGGACGCTGTGGTGAGAACTTTACCTCTGTCTCTGTTATTCTGTTTCTCTCCGATCGCTGTCCTCCATGATGTTTCCCTTTACTCTCTCCTGCTCCAGAGTGTTTATCGGGGGACAACCTTTCGGTGTCCTGTCCCAGGCTCAGTCCAGATGGATCCGTGCTGATCTACCTGCAGGGAAGGGTGTTTGGGCCTCACAACCAGTGCCACAGTATACAGCAGGTATGGTGTGTGTGTGTTTGTGTGGTGTTTGTACTTCTCTGTGTCTTTTCTGTCCGTTAACAGTTCAATGTTTACTCTGCACAGCTGGACCTGAAGAGCTGGAAGACTTCAACTGTGCTGGATGTGGTCGGCAGACCTCAGGCTGGTTGGTTAAAGTTTGTTCTGGTCACACAGAAAAAAAAACAAAAAACCCCTACTGGGCCCAAACATGAATTCTGTCTAGATTTGTAATCTTTTTTTAATCTACAGGTGAGTTTGCAGGTGTGTATGAAGCTCTGCCGTTGCACTGCTGGTCGGCGGACGGTCAGAAAGTAGTGTTTAGCAGCGCCGTTAGAAACTGGAAGGTAACGCTCTGCCAATAATTCAATACTGTTAAAAATAAAACAAGATGCAAGTTCAGTATTTCTGCTTTCTGCTCTCTTCCGTTCAGGATGTCTTCATGGTGGACAGAAGAACAAAGAAAGTAATTTCCCTCTCTGATAGTAAGAGTCCGTCCTCTCCCCCTCTCCCTCCTCCCACCTCTCTTCTGTCCTTGTCTCCATCTTTCATTTTCCCTCTCCCTCCCTCCCTGCCTCCCACTCCTCACCTTTCTCCCCCTCCATCCCCTTGTTTTTCGTTCTATTCGCCTCCACTGCCGACTCCTCCATTGACGTTTCCTCTCTTTCCTCCTCCTCCGCCTTCCCCCCTGTCTCCTGTTCTTCCGCTTCCTCCTTCTCCGTTTGTCCAAAATTCAGCCCCTCGTCTTTCTGTGGAGTCTTACTTCCCAGTTCCTCCTCCTCATTCACCATCTCATCTTCTTCAAGAACAGCATACAAAGTTGGAAGGTATGAAATGTGAAGCTGCAAGCTCTATAAGTGGAAGAAAATAGTTGAGATGGAAAGGGTACGGCAAAACGGCAAACATACCTAGACGTGGCTGTCCACTTAAAATGACAGACCTAGCGAGCCGATTATCAGTCGGAGTTGCAGTCAGGAGGTGCATATCTGCAAAGACCCCCTGCTCAGATCATTAGTCAAAGGAGTCCTGTGTGCAGTTTTTCTTTTGAAAGTAGCGGCCAATACTCTGGACTCTCATACATATTAGCTCTCATACATAGCATGCAATTCTTTGGACTGTCAGGGGGAATCCAGAGTACCCAGAGAAGCCGTGCAATATCCGGCACAACAAGCACAGAAAGACCTCATGCCGGGGTTTTAACCGCCTGGACCTTCCTACTGCAGGGCAACATCATAACGCCATCCCTTTATTTCCTGCAGCTTGTGACAAAAAGGCAGGTTTTCTTTTTTTAAATCAATTTTTCAGATAGTGTGTGACTATTGTCTCAGTTTACTCTGTGCTCTCCAACTGTAACACTGTCGAAATGTATTAGCAATGATACGAAGGAGAAGTCATTGGTTTTAGTCAGAACTACGTTAACATGGAAACTAAAACCTGAGTCACTGAGCTGTTTTTTATGCTTCGATGTCTCAGTATTTAGCTCAAAGCCAGACTGACCATGATTTCCTGTTTAGTTCAAAGTCGGCTGCTGTCTTTTCTTCCCCTCCTTTTCTCCACTTTGCTGCCTCTTGGCTGCAGGCCTCTCTGATACTTCTAAGGTTTATGGCAGCTGGAAGCTGCTGACGGTCCAAACAGACCTGATGGTCGTGTGCTGCTCCAGCCCCAACTTGCCTCCCACGCTGGTCAGTTGTCAGACACCCTGACACATATGTTACTATATGTGCTTGAATGCGGTTTAATGTGTCTGTAAACAGATTGAATGAGTATTCTTGGTCATGTCCGTGTGCTGTTTAATGCAGAGGGTGGGATTCGTCCCATCGGCGGGCGAGACGGTGACATGGAGGACTCTGCAGCAGCCCTCCATGACTCTCGATTACCTGTGGACAGTTCTGGATGTTACACCGTCATCAGAAGAGGAGAACAGCTGTTACCGTAAGCGTTCACCTTTTGGCTCATTAGAGGAAATGTGTTCTCTAATCTGTGGCACCTGGATGAGCAAACACGCAACTGGAATATTTTTTTTGTGCCAGATTTTTACATAAGCCTTGTAAAAAGACATGTCACCTTTTTTTTTTTTCTTCACTAAGGAAGTGAGAAAAACCAAAATTATGTGTATATGTTGGCATAATGAGAGAAATCCTTAAAGATTGAGTTCATAAGCTTAGAAGCTGAACTTCATAAAAATTTTATCCACATTGAAACAAGTCCGGAAAAGCAAGAGCAACATTGAAAGCAAGTTTCCAGTTTCCAAATCCAATCAGAGAGTCTGTTGAAAATAAAATCCAACAGTTTTGAAGCTTGAAACCTTGAAATACATGGAGGTAGGCTTGGGTCATGTTGGGGTTTGTTGCAGGATGGACTTATTGCACAGTGTTTTTGAACATCTGGTTCCAGCTGTACATCTAAACTATAATTTTGATATGTATCATATAATAACAACTGTTACACATTTGTATTTGTGTTGGCCTTAGTAACTCAAAGCTTTCTAATGAAACACAATCTCCTTTGTTTTTCATTGTTTGTTTCTAAACAGCTGGCTTAGATTTTGGGGCCGTCTTGGTCAAACCTTCTCATGTCTGTGAAACTGCAACACCTCTGGTTGTCTTCATCCATGGTCGGAATTCTCTTCATCTTTGCACAGGAGTTTTGTTTTATTTTTTTAAATAAAACAGACTGTGTTGAAGCACATAACTAACAATCATTTGGTCACTTAGGTGGTCCTCACTCCCAGTTCCCTGCAGAGTGGAACAGCACCACCGCTGGACTGGTAGAACTGGGCTTCGCTGTGCTTATGGGTGAGATGTTTTGTTTCCTACTTGTCTGTAGGAATTCCTCCAGCACACACAGACGGCGAATTCCATAAGTTTATGAATATGTTTAAGGAAAAGACCTGGAAAAACCCCATGTTCACATCAGGGAACTGTTTTGAGATAATTCAGACTTTAAAAGATTGTTATTTTGGTTTCCTGGTTTCTGTCCCTCTGTATTTAAGCTTGGATTCAGTTGATATCACTGTCGTTTCGTTTTCTGTCTCCTTCCAGTGAACTATCGGGGATCCACAGGGTATGGCCAGGACAGCATCTTGTCCCTGATTGGTCAGATTGGAAGTCAGGATGTAAAAGATGTGCAGGTATCAACGTTCTCTATCGAGCTCCTGAAATAAACCTTTAAATAGTTTTCCTGACATCCTTCAGCTTAGCACCGTAAAATTCACCTGGGCTGTGTGTTTCCCAGAGGTCGGTTATGACTGCGCTGCAGAGCGACAAAACCCTCGATCCCAATCGCTTGGCCGTGATCGGGGGCTCCCATGGCGGTTTCCTGTCCTGTCATCTGGTTGGTCAGTACCCAGACTTTTACAAAGCGTGTGCAGCCAGGAATCCGGTCATCAACGCTGCTACGCTACTGGGAACCAGTGACATAGTGGACTGGTGAGGAACGTGCACGTAATATTCACAGCAAAACCACAAGGCTGGAAAAAAGTATTTAAACCTCTTGGACTTCTTCATTTCTTACTACGTTACAGATTTTATCTGTTTATTTTGTGGTGTGCTCTCTATTTTCTATTCTACTTAAATGAAAGCAGTGCATTCAGAAGTCCTTTAAATATTATAGTGAACGGATATTATGTTAGTGTAATTTAATCTCAGTTTAGGGATATTTGATCTCTAAAGGCCTTAGATGTTTAGAGAGTATTAGTGAAGCACTTTGAAGTGGATAGTTGTGGTTAGGTTGACATGGCGTTAAATTGTTACATAACATTTCAAGGCCTGATCCGGCATTATTCGGTAAAAAAAAGGAAAAAAATGTATGGTACAATAAAAAGATTAACAGCTTAGGTGAGAGTCTGTTCACATTAATCCAAGTATAGTGAAAAAAAAGCCATTGTTAAAGTGAATACAAAAGAAACGCAATTTCACGATTGCGACGTAACATGGAGAGAAAACACCGCAAACTGCTGACAAATGTTTAACCTGTTTGCGACCCCAATTACACTTAGCGGTCTTCATGTGAAATGCTAGCACACCATTCTGACACTGATGTACAGTGGTGGCAGCGTCATGCTGTCAGGATTATGAAATATTGATGTATTGCTGTATGTTAATGGATGAAAACATTACATGGCGTCGTAATAGTTCAGTTTGTGGCATGAGGTTTTTTTGTTTTTTTTTGTGGCTTACAGGCGATACACAAGTGCAGGCTTCCAGTTCTCGTATGGAATCGTCCCTACTGCTGAAACCCTGGCTGCTATGTTACTGAAGTCCCCCATCACGCATGCAACACAGGTCAGACTCGCATAAACACATTGTGATTAAATGTAGTCAAGGGAAGTAAAAATGTGTGGAACCTTGGTCAAGTCAAGTGTCTTTGGGTTGATGTGTGCAGATCAAGGCTCCAGTGCTGCTGATGTTGGGTGGAAAGGACAGACGCGTTTCACCCCATCAGGGTTTGGAGCTCTACAAAGTACTAAAGAGCAGGGGCTCACCTGTCAGGTACGAGAGAGCAACACATAAAGCAAGGAGGTGGCCCAGACCTTTTGGACTTCTGCCATTTCATTTCTCTTTTCAGGTTGTTGTGGTTTCCTGAGGATGGACACTCTCTGTCCAGGGTGGACGCTCAGGTGGACTGCTTCCTCAACACAGCGCTGTGGCTGACCCAACACCTCTGAGGATCTCATCACAGACGAAGGTTAAAACAGAAAACCTTCTTTGTACTAAAATGAATCATGATTTTGTTGCATTTGAAACAAAAGCTTGCTAATAAATGCTGTCGATATTTACAAAATTCATCATTTTGTTTCAATTGTTTACTGTTGAATACCAAACTCTAGGGTTACGCTAAAGCCTTAAAACTAAACTGGGGTAGAAATTATTTACTACAAATAGCTAACACTAGCATGCATCATTACTATGCTTGTTAAGAGAACAAAAGCGTATAAAAACAATCTATGGATATGAGGTACAGAACACAGGATGGTTATTAAGGATGCTTTTATTTATTTCCAGTGTTTCTCAAATAACAAGGAGACTCCACTGGAAGTGTTTCCAGTACACAACAGTGACGGAAGCTCCATAGTTAACTTGGAACTTTTTCATTTGGTGGAGCAATAAAATGTGATGTTGTGCAGGAGCATTAAAGCATAATTGGCTGTAGAGACTTTGCAGTGGGTGCGTTTCTTTTTGGACAAGCTAATGTTTTTCAGAACATTAGATTTAGAAGTATTGGAGTATTTCAATCAGTAAAACCGTAGGATTGAAATGTATCACAATTTGAACAAAAAATGTTACACTATAAATCAAACTTATTCCATTAATAAAATTTGTTAACTTAGAAAATGGTTTTTATTTCCGATTGTTTTTCAAAGCCAGACAACTGTTTCTGCTTACTGGTTACAACGCCCAACACTCCTTAACATAGTATTAGTATTAAAAAAAGTCCCACTTAAGGAAGTTTTAGTAAAACAATATCAATAAATACAAACATTCGAAAAAAAAGGGTTAAAACCAATACTAGTTCAGATAAATGTACAGCAGGTGGCAGTCTAATTGTGTTTTTAAAGCCTTAGAAAACGATGACTAGTTGTACCCAATAAAACTTGTAGGTTCATCATTATTAGATTGCCTTAGGTCTTAGAGGTATGAATGAAAAAACATGAAATTGCTGTAATTTAATTGAAAAAAAGGAAAGATGCAGGAATATATTCTAAAACTAGCAAGTCCACTTGTGTTATAAGGCAAACAGATGACAAAAAAAGAAGAAGTCTTAGGATGCCAGGTGACACTCAGCATCTGAGGCTTTGTAACCACAGAGACCGCCTGCATAGATCTAGACCGCCTGAAATGTAATATCCTTTTAATGAGTCTCTTGACCAGCTTTCTCATGAGACTGGCTGGGCATGTAGAACTGAACCGCTGACCTTCAAGTCAAGAGATTGAAACGGGATCCAAGAAAGCAATGTACTTATCCAGTGTATATAATTGGGTTTTCTTTTTATATAGGTTAAATCCATCAAGTTTTAATCTCGGGGAACATTTCATAAAAACCCTCCTCTTCACATCCATTTATCTTACCGGCTATCCCAGTTATTGTCCCTATGGAGAAGAGGAAAAGTTGCTCCAAGAGGTAAAGTGTGACAATAAGCAAACACAATGAGCCTTTCATCCAATGAAAGATGTATAGATGTTGAATGTAGACATTTGTTTTGACAAGACGAGTCAATGTGAATCCGTGATTAGGTTTGAGTAAGTGTATAATGCTAAAATTAAGTTCTCTGTCATAAGAAGGGATTTATTATGATGTGCATTTATTACTACAGTAACAAAATAAAATTACACATCTAAAAAAATACATGCCAAAATAATGGATTATCCTTTAGCGCCATCTGTTTTTACTTGATAAGACCGTAGGATCATCAAAAATTCAAGTGTGTTTGGCCAGTAAGGTCCTCATGTTGCTTTTGGTGCTAATTTCCCCTATGATTCCGGCAATTCACCTCTGAAACAGTAGTAGTTTCAAAAAAACTTTGAACCAAAATGGATCAGCTTTTATCAAGACAGTCATTTAAAACCCAATGCATCTAGGTTACATTTAAAATATGAATATAATCACATCAACTCTAGTAAAACCTTAAACTCACATGAGTATGTCTGCGCATTTTAAGATCTGTGAAATGATTGATGGTCAAGGGTGATAAAGGCTGATGAATGCTGTGAACAAATGCTCCTTATTGAGGCACTTTTAAGAAATTAAGTCTAAGCCGCTAAGATAATTCAGATAATATTTGCTTATTTATGACAGATTGTGCCGTTTGGCAGATGGAACGATTGAAAAACCGGATGTACTACAAACTTAAAAAAAAGAAGTCCTACCCTACAGGGACAAGAGGGTGCTTTAAGAACCATGAGTATATTTTACATCATATTGATGTCAAATACTGATGCCTGAGTTGAGGCACTGACTTATATTTTCTGCTATCCGCAAGATATCAGCCAGACATGTTGGCGGCATTAATTGTCTTCTCCACCAACACCCAGATCTGTGGCCTTGTCTGCAGCTGCTTTCTGATGAAGTCACTGCGCTGTGGGTGCCGGGTGAGGTCACTGGTTTGGGAGATGGATGTAAGGCAGAATGGAAGTGTTGATGAGGAAGTGACGTAGGAAGACAAGAAAAGCAGAGATAGACGAGAAACGAGCGGGTGTTGGAGACAGGGAGAGAGCCAGATAATGGGAAACGCTCTCAAGGCACCCCTTTGTGGTATTCTGACATGTGGGATGGTGCAGAGAGTTGAAGTATTGTTAAAAAGTCAGAGGCGTGGGGAAGATTCATGCTCAAAGCTCGGTGCATGTAGGAGGTATAGAGACAAAGGGAGGCAAGAGTGAAAGTGTTGTCTTCTGAGGCTGGTGGATAAAGAGTCCTTTGGTGTCAGTGTGTTCTGGTGCTTTCCCGCTTTCCTCGTCTGTAGAGAAAAAAAAATGTTTAACAGAGGTGGACAGAAAAGACTCAGCAAAAATAGCATATCAAACCGAGTGGTTGGAATTTCGTACCTTTAAGTTCGGCGTTAACAAAAAATATACAGAATTGTATCTCACAATATAACTGCTGAACTTTTTATTGCGATGACTTTATCGTTGGATTTGACGGTGCTGCTTGGCATTTGACGACGGGGTTGGTGGTCGGGAGAAGCATATGAAGTAACAACTGAGAATTTGTTCTTGCACAGAGGAAACCCTGCCTGCATTGTTGGACTCCAGCCATCAACAAAACACAAGTAGTCGAAATACACACTTGACATATTTCATGTTGGACCGGCTGCTGCTGTGGATCAGCTTCCTTTAAGTAAAGAGACCTGTTGGCCGCTCAGGCTAATGCCAGCAGGCTTTTAGTTCGGGTTAGGTAAGCAACAAGACCGGTTTTGTCTAAAGTCAGAAATATTGGATATCCAGGACATGGTATGTCTTGCTTTTTTAACCCAATAAAGGTAACATCTGATAGTTAGACCTAGAGTTGTACTCTAAAGCTATTCTGCTTGAGTGTTTTAAAATGAGTTTAGAATATTTTTGTGATTCCTATATAGGCTGTGTATTACTGTATGTCGTGCCAAGGAATGGAGTTCAACCCTAAAAGCTTTACTAAAAATGTTTGTGTAGTTCTAACAGAGGCCAAGGAGTTATTACATTAGGATGAGAAATGTGAATGTGATTTTTGGCTCCTAATTTCTGGTTGGCTAATCTAAAATTTGAGTTTACAAATTGAATAAATCAGTTCAACTCCACACAAGTAAAAACTTCAAAAGGACATTGGTCTCTTGTACCTCTTTTACATTTCTGTCATACTCTCCAAAGAGCTGTCTTCCTACCTTTAATCCAATAATCTTTGTCTTTTTGCACCCACCATGAACAGCCATGTGTACAGTATTCATTCACGAGCCCACTATAGCAGGCCTTCACTGTAAACAATCTCCTATTTGATTCACTGTTTAGCTGTTGAGGGCCTTTTGAAGAGAAAGGCTCCCAGTTTGTAAAGGCCTTACATTGTATTACACAACTTTGACTTTAGTAATCTCCCTAACTTTTATCCTTTTTCTCTTCATTTTCCCTGTTTTTCGTAGACTATTCCTCTTTAACACACATTTTCTTTAAAGAACCAAAAATCTGGTTTCTCAATGCTTTTTTTATTTAAACCTACTATGACTGTTTGTTTCTTAAAAGGTGGAATTGAAACCTTTGATAACAAATTAGTTTTGAAAGACACCTTTAAAAGACTGTTGTTATTGACAAAATCCTTTTTTATTCTTGTAAAAAATAAATTAAATACTTTTAGTGCCACTACTCCTATTAGGAAACAATGCTGTTTTCCACATGTGCCAACATGATAGATTTTTCTTTTTCCAAATCCTGTGTCCAGCTTTGATTAGAACCTTCCCTCCTTATCCGAACTGACTTTGTTTTGTACTTTTGTTATTTTGTGCAAAAACATCTCGCAAGTGATAATCTTCTTTAAATGATTTTCTCTTGTTTTTTCTTTCTTTTACACATTATTTGAAGGTGCTGCTATAGTCACTAACTATATGCTGGTGTTTTGCATCTCACAGACTGTATTATTGGCTCAAAAAATGCTAATCTCTGGACGAACCTCTACAACAGCCACCGCCTACTCTGGAAAGAATTTGTTTCTTTAAAATAAAAATGAAATCTGGACCAATGCTTCTTTGTTTTTTGTGCTTATGCTCTATGTTCTCAAACCCGAAGTCGGTGTAAGGAGATTGCAGCTTACACTGAGCTGGAGATTTCTTCAAACATATTCAAGCATAACATCTCTTTAGGGCTTAAATTTAGACCCCCCCCCACCCCACCCGAAAACCTGAGGGTGTGCCTGACATGTCACATGCAATAACATTTCATTGGTGTTGCAGATCAATCATTCTCCTTCCCTGTTTGCCTTTTGCTCGTACAGGGTGTGTCAGGCGCCTGCTCGCCTTGTTTTGTTAGGCAGGGCATCCTGATAGATCACCAGTTCATTATTACCCCAACAGAGAGACAAAAAAAATCCACTTAAAAGCCTACAGCCAAGAGCAATGGTAGAGTCACCAAAATACCCAACAACCCATGGTTTCAGAGCATAGGAGACCAGGAAAGAAAACCCATGCACCAGGAGAAACTGCAAACCTCACAGTCAAACTCCCTGAATATTAAACAACATAGATTAGCATTTTTTTGTTTTTGTTTTCCAGTTCATCACATGGAAACAGATCCTTTCTGTATCATTTATATGAAACAGGAAGGCTCTGTTTCCATGTGATGAACTGGGAAAACAAACAAAAAAAAAGGATAATTCTGTATCCGGTACCATTTAGGATCATGGAAATACTCCCCTCTGCTCCACCTCAACAGTAGGCGCTGTCTGAACTTCGACACAAACAACCCTCATTCATCTCCCCTCATCCAAATATTTGGCTTGCCTCCATCTTCCTTTTGTCACATTCGACTATCTCTCGATCCCCATGCTGTGTCCTAAGCTACATTCTGTACCGGTGCCATGTAGGAGAATAGTAGGCTGAGGGGAGGAGATTTCAGCTTCTACCATAAAACAACTTACACCAAAGAATGTGAGACAGCAGTGAGCCCCAATGTTTTTTTTACACAGTCAAATGTTCAGCCATTCTCATGCAAGATCGCGATCAGGATAGATTTGAATCATTTTACTCCTCATCCAGAATCTTAGGAAATACTATTAATATAACCTATTCCAATATTTATTGTATAGATTAATGAACCTGACTCTTAAATTAATGGAACAACAACATCTTGATAGAGGCTATGTTTATTGTATAGACGTCATTTTGCCATTTAAACAGTGATGCCATACATTTTACAGATTACGTTGGATAGTTTTTATCATGAAGTTATGATTTCAGAATTGGGTGAAAGGGTATCCCTTTTACAAAATCAAAAATCTTCTTTCATCTCAGATAAGACTTCATCCAATACGGCTACAGATACTTGAGCTAATCAAGTACTTCAAAAATCTTTAGGTTAATAGCTGATAAGCTTGGTCCATGTTTAATATGATTATTTGTGTTGCATTATCTTTAGCTCTGAGATATATAGAAACTATCCTGGCCTTATAGTGAGCCAACTTTAGGCAAATAATTTTAACATTAACAAACAATCTATAAAATCTTACAAAATCTTCTCTTTTGTTTTATTTCTATGTCGCATTAAAATAATTTTTATTTGACATATACATTTTTTTATTAAACATTGCAATTTTTTTCTTGTTGAAGTGTAGGCTACATGTTTTTTTTCATTCATGTCAGCATTTTTGTGTTTGTGTCAGCATGTGTGCCTATCCGTTTACATATGCAGAGTGTGTGTTTTTGCATGAATAATCTATGCGGTGGAGCATTTAGTAATGTGCGTTATGCATAATTCATTGATGGAAATGGGATGGACTTTCATTAGGCAAGTTTGAAGGCTCTGCAAACGCCACCTGTTATTACGCTGCTCAGTGAGTCACACAGTGGGATCATTTAAACGTGTTGCCTTGTGACTATATAGCGTTTAGAATTGCTCAATGGTCTGCCATGCATTAGGAATGGGGCTTTCCTGTTATCTGTTAAAACAGAGTGCAGCGTAAATCAAGTCCAATAAATAAACAAATTATAGAATTTATTTTAGTTTAAACCTTTACAATTGCTTTAATACTAGTACCAGTAAACTGATCTACAGACATCTACTTCAATAAGGGCGCAGACGGCCCCTTTCTCTGATCCAAGAACATATCTATTTGCTGGTTCTTCGCTGTAAACAATATTTTGAGGTAGTTTTCATCTTGTTTGCTTACACCTGACATGTATTTCAAACTAAACCGCTAAGTTTCCCATCATTCTAACATCTAATGCCTATTGTAAGTCGATTTAGCTTGAAAAAGGCAATCAATACAAGATCAAGCAAGAGGAAAGAGGTATACAGCAAAATGAAATGCATTTATCTTTTAATTTGCAGACTTGTCAAAGACTCCGGCTTCAAAAAGTTGTCCAGGGTGTTATCCATCTCTCAACTATTGACATCCAGAGATAGGGACCTTTGCTGCCCTGCAAGTGTAAATAAATATGGAATAAAAATAAATAGATGTAGAAATAGATGTTTTATGATACAATATATATTTAAAGTGTTTTTTAGTTAATAAACCCAGACAAATATCTCTTAATTGCAATCATTCCAGGGAATCCTGGGTCTAAACCTGAGACTCTTGGTATTGGGACACATTGAGAAAACCTCTTGAGGGAAGAGACTGATCTGGTATCAGAACTACTTTTACAAACTCCTTTGATGTAGAGAATCAGCAGCTGTACTCCAAGCTTCTCCTAGATGTCCTTATTTCTAAGGTCGAGTAAGGCAGCCAATAGAGATGGCTAATTTCCTCCACTTCTGTCTATGATCTCCTTTGTGTCCTGATCTTTCTCATCATCCTAACTGTACACAGAAAGTAGATGGACTCAAACAGCAGGAAGTGCCAAAGTTATTGCTGTCAAGGCCTCAATTTATTCTTCCATTTCCTTTCCCATTGTACCATCAGACACAAACAAGACACCAAGGTATATCAACTACGGGTAAAGCAGTGGACCTGTCCCAAGTAGTTACTTAGACGGTAATGTTAAGTCAAACAACACTAGAGTAAACAGAGCAGAGTCACCTTTAGTTCGCTCCACACTTTGGTCTGAGCCTCACCAATCCATGGTGGTCATAGCTTAAGCAACAAAAGCATAAAAAAGGACACTCTTGAAAACAGGACCTTGTTTCTCAGAGTGCTTTACCGACAAAATTAACAGGTGAAAAAAAAATAAAAACAAACTCAGTGAAAAAGCAAACATAACACCCTAAGGTCATGGACCTGGTAAATAGTCTGACTTGATTTAGAGCTGTAAATGCAGGAAACACGCTCTTTTTGGTTATGTAGGGACCAGATAAATACAGTTGAGCATTACATTTTAAATATAGTTACCTGATTTGTGTATCACTAAGTATTTGGTCATATATTCTTTACTTTTAACATGAAAATCTGCTGATCTAAACTGTCCCTTACTTGATCTGCCAAGGCTTTTGCTACCAATCAAGAAGCCAAGTACAGTTTATCCATCAGTGTTGGCTCCTGCTTAATACAGAGTGTGGGCAATGTTGAGAAAAAAGCAGCGTGTGAAGAATACATGTTTCTCAGCTAAGCACTTTCATATGTGCATTAATATTGGTTTGCAGGAGTTGCGAGAAGACTTGTGTGGCTGAGCTGATTTGGGCTGCAGTATGTCAGCCAATCCAGGGTGGGTTTCAGGGGCTCAAGGTATATAAAGACTGACTTAGTGCAGAATTCATGAATGAAGGATTAGCTCTAACTTCTCATACTCAAAGATAAACAGACGGTAACCGAATACCCGAAAATTAAATTCACCATCAATTGTACACATACCATTGTAGGCATGTTGAATGTGAGTTTTGTTTCTCCTTTTGCTCAGTTTTATATTCAACATAAAATGGACTTGTGCTTAAAACAGTACATAAAGTAAGAGCAGCAGCTTTTCATTTCGTCTGTGTGTGGTTGTTTTTGTTTAGGACCTTATCTGGTTAAATTATTTGTTTTCTGAAGACTAAAATGCCAAATAGGTTTCACAAACTGACACTAATTGTGCAGACTCGTATTGCTATGGTTGGTGGTAATGGTTCAGATGCTTGGATGATTGGTTATCCGGGTTAGTTTAAATTTTAGGGTTGGCCGCAAACATAGTTATTCACTGTAATGGAAGTCAACAAAAAGTCCAGATATAGTCAGAAATTCACACTTGTCTGTGTGTGAATATTCTTCATGCATGTTAAGATTCATGCAGCAGCCTCTGATGTAATTCATTGCTTCGGTTAAAAAGAGCTGCGTCTATGTGCGTGTTGTCTAAATGTCCCACCTCATGTTTATTCATCGGCGGCTCAAACCTCACTGCAGCACTTACTTAACTTTTTGCACTTTGATCAGTGGATCACTCAAACTGCTGAGCCAGGGAAAAAAAATAAGAAACTCTCAAAAACATGCTGCAGAATGCAGACTCCGAACTTCCACCAGTGCTCGACATATAATAACATTCAAACCCAATTACGGATCTTCTATTCACTATTTGAAGTTGGTCTGAAAAGTTTTGAGATGTAAAGTACTAAACTAACCTACTTAGGATGATTCCCCATGTCTTTCATTTTAATTTATTTTAGATTTCAAAGTGTTTAATTGTATGACAATTGTGGGGTGTTGTAGTTTTATTGATGGTTTTGTGATCTTAGTTATTTGTGTGTATTATTATCAGGTTCATTAGTATTGCTTTAAAGGCCTTAGACATTTTATATTGCTTTTATATTTATTTATTTTTAATCTTTTCTTCTTTAATTTGTTCTGTTTCTGCTTTTGGATCTTGTTTTATTTGATTACTGTTACTCTTTTTCCCAGATTTGTTGCTTCTTTGAGACCCTGCACTCATCTGATTATGTTATCCATATTCCCTCTGTCTGCCTGTTTGCCTTTCCTCCCGGCTGCCCCCTGTTCATAATGAACCACCTGCATCTTGTCAGAAATCACACTCCGCATTGTTAAAGCGTCTGGATGTGCATTGATTCTGGGTCCCAGCTTTAGCCTCTCCATGTTTGCATCTGATCTCTTCCTCACTGTTTGTAAGCGGTTTGATTATTTAATTCAATAACTCATTCTTTCAGTCTGCCTCTGCACTTGTGTTACTTTTACAACAATCAAAATATCAAGAAGCTGAAATAATTTTTTATAATAATTTTTGTCTGTGCCAGAAGAACCAGCTTCACCTTCTGTCCTTCTGCTGACCTCCAAATCTATGAGACAGCGTTTTAGGCAGAGACTTATGTATCAGATGAGCTCAAGGACATCTTGGAGTCACGCATCTGCAGATGGCAAGCAAGCTACCTAAGAGTTTAAATGGTGACCGTTTGGACCTTGTTTTGTATTATTTTGTTCTACTGTGTTGTTGGATAGTTTTGTAAGGCTGATTTAAAAAAAAAAAAAAAAAGAGCTCTGAGACTTGTGGTTTGTCATTTTTTTCACTCTTTTAGATTTTAGAATTAAAAGCCTTTTGCCCTTAGCTACTCAAAAATGTATACTCTTTAAGCAGTTTTTACCTTTTTTTTTTATTGTAGTTTTCAGTCCTCATTTTCTGGGAATGAAATGTTTATTTTAATTTATTATTGTTTTGTTTTTTATTCAGTGTTAAGTAAACATTAGTTGTTTAGTTGCTTACTTACCTTTAATGAATCCCTGCTCTTTTTTCAGAAGTTGAAGTGCTAAATCTTTTGAATTCCTTTAAATTATTCTGAACATAGGTATCTCTTTGTTCTCAGTGTTAACTCAACATGTTAAGTTTTGCTTATTTTGATGAATGGATTGATAAATATCAATAGAACCGAACATAAGTGTCACCTCCCCACAATGTTTAGAGCAAACAAAGCAATAGTGAAGTAAAGTTTCAGCCCAAGATGGTCAGGCAAAGACTAACAATAACAAAAGAAAAACCAAAGATCTCGGATAAGATCCCTTCAAGATAAAAGAAAGCTTAGTCCTAATTCCGTAGCTCATTTTATGCGCTTCACCCTTCATTCCAATATACTCGGACTATTAATGATGAGCCTTTTTCAGATGCTTGAAATAACATGTTTCATTGAATGTGTTTCATTGCTCCACATTAAGACAAAAGATGATCAATGAAAATAAATATAACTGTTTATTACAAAGACATGGAAAAAGATTCACTAACACAGCCATTCGCTCGTTACATAGCACAGAATATTTTCCAACACCGATTCCAATTGGTATCTTGCCTGGTAAAGAGGGTTGGGCACAGTCATAATAAAAACATGATTATGACAACCATCCATATACATTGTAACCTGTTGTAAAAACGATTTTTATGGATAGAAAATTATGCATATAGGCTCCTATGATACATAGAAACACACTATGGAACAAACGCCTTAACATGTGTATGATGGCAACTTTTCCTGGGTTTAAAGATTTACACTAACATATCCATCCCACATGCACCCAAATTTCCTCTTTCAAGACCCTAATGAAGCAGCTCTAACACATCCACTTATAAGTAGGGTAGAGGATTATGTAGAACTGTAACATTGTTGCATTTAGTCTTAAAATATAAAAGGGCAAATAAAATGATTTGTTTTACATTTTGCAAATATTCTATTGATACTGGTTATTTATCTTGAATAAAGACATTAAAAGGTGTATCCTCAGTATAATTAGTTAGCAGAAAGATGGGAGACGGCATGAATATGAATGATTTCTCCTTGCCAAACCCCCTGCAGGCTGTTTAGTCATAATGCACAAGTTGTACTTTCCTTAGGCATCAGTGACATTCATTCTTATCAAGTGGTATATTCTCTTTTTACATGTCGAATTATCGATATTTCTTTTGGTATTTCAAGCTTTCACAGCGAGTAATTAGCATCCTAGCAGATAACCGCTGATACCCATCTGCATGAGTGTTTTTAGCTGAAGGTTTCAATGGAGATTACCAGACCCTGAGGATGAGACCTGCTTTTCTTTCTGTGAAGTGGTTATGAACTCCTGCCAGCTGGCAGAAGAAACTAGAATATCAGCATTTTGATTTAAGTTTCTATCTTGGGATTCATTAAAGCTGTCTAAAATGCTTACAAGTCATAAACATTGTCCTACATTTTACAAAAACATGAATAGACATGCTAATTGCTCGAATTGCTTAAACGTTGACTGAGCGTCAGCCTGTAAGTAATATACTATGATGTGAACAAAGTGATGTCCTGCAGGAGTTTTAATAGCACAGTTATAAACAATTTTTTCACATTTCCATGATTCAGTCCATCAAACAAATGTTAACATAAATATATCATATGAATAAATAAAATTATAACATATTTCATCTGCTAAAGTTACTTTTACTAGTCAGACACTAAGTTAAAACGCAGACACACCTAAATCCTAAAAACAGATCTTGCCACATCTTTCCGCTACAACTTCCTTCAGATGTTTTTGGAAATTCCCAAATATAGTTTTTAAATCAGTGTGAATATATTCTGGTGCACTCTTCTTTTAGAATTGTTTGAATATTAGTTAATATTCATTAATTATTACATTATTATTACATTAATTACGGAAGCAAATCTTTACCATATTTACAATGAAAAAGTGGGAATGTGGCTAATTGCATCCTCTTTAAGATGACCCTGTTGCATCTCATCTCAGATTTTAATTAGACCAATCCAAGCCTCCGACTTTTTTTTTACATTACACAGCAGGACTCGTGGTTCTTCTAAGTAGCCAAAGTCATCACAGTCCTCAAGAAGCAAAACTGCAGCAGACTATCACATAAACATCCTTAAAAAAACTCTGATAAAATAGTATGACTTTATAGTTTGTATCATCAGCGATGATGATGATGTTGAGGGCATTACTTTGTTCTGTTGCTGGTGCATTAATTTAAAGCGCTGACCCATGTTTCTAAAAGACCCTCTGGCCCAGCGCAAAATTTGTTCTCTGCTGCACAAACTATCTGTGGAGAGTTCATGTTACTTTTGTTTCTGTATATACATCTTTGTCAGAGTGTTTCTTTAAGATAAACTAACATAAATAAATACAAATAAAGGGAGATAATAGCCCCTGGGGCACCCTCCGCTGAAGCCGGTTGGAAATAGCAAACAGATGAATGTGGTTTTGAAATAACAGGAGTTTTAGTCTGGTGGTCTGGTTATATGAACACTGCATGTCTGTTTTATTTAGCAGAGAGAAAGTGTTTGCTGGTTTTTGCAGTTATTAATATAAATGTAGTAGAAATCTATGCCATTTTCTTAGTCTAAGTATTTCCAAGCAGCTTTCTTGCACAGCCTACAGTTAAAATTTCTCTTGGCTAAACATCCATCCCGGCAGCATTACACCTAAAATAGAGGAAAATCTGATGTCAGAATTCCATGAATCATATTGAAACCGGTTTTAATCAAAGTCCAGTGAGGTAAGGCCTGTTATTGAAACATTTCTTTATATTATGCCTCCTTCAGGGGACACAATCAGGTCAAATGTCCCAACCTCAAGATGGTTTGGGACTGGTCCATTTAAGTTGCATGAAACCTTTTCAATTGTATATGGTCTATCACTGGTGAGAAATATAACACAATCTCAAATGCAAAATTGTTTGTACACCAACAGAACCTTTGACTTTGAGTTAAGGCTGCTATCAAGCTTAAAATTTTACAAGCATAGAGAGAGGAAAAAATGGACTGCAGTCCTACCTGGCTTGGTGGCTGGAGATGATCTGCTGTAAATGAAACCTAGACACTGCTTAAGGATGTGAGTTGAAAGAAGGTCCAGCCAATGACATTTGAAAGCTCAGGTCTAACTCCATTACAAAAGCAGAAGCATAAAATACAAATAATTTGAACAGAGGCTGGCATGGAGAGCCAAATGTGCTACAATTCTCTCATTTAAGAAGTTGTAACATTCATATTTATTCGCAAAAAATGTAATAAATCTGACTATTGTGAATGCACAATTACAAGTGATTTTTATCTCAAATATGTGATTTAAAGCCTGTTCAAAGTAGAAAAAAACAAAGCAAGTTGCAGATGGGGGAGGGGGGGGGGGGGTAGAAGGCGG
>JAVLVB010000656.1:89074-114376 GCA_032876305.1 Orestias chungarensis
CTACCCAACCCACAATAACTCAAAACTGTGATTCTTTTCAGGTTAGCTTTGTACTAGTTAGATATTTCAATAGATAGAAGGGATAGGACTGCCCCAGAGAAAGGGAAACCCATTGATCGTAAAATATCGATAACAGGGTATTTGTTCAAACCATAAATCTGATCATAAATCTGAGTTATTTCACTGCACTGATTTATAAAGCCCTGTTCATGCTCTGAGAGAAATTGCATAACTTTTGAGAGCAGTGGGAAACGCTTTTGCAGAAAGTTGGGGGTTTTTTCTGGGGGGTTTTAGCTGAAGTTGATGGTAGTCACAAGCATGGAGTACATTTCTGTGAGGGGTGCTGAGCTTGGTAGTTTACATTTTCTTCTCAGAAGGACACCATTCATTTAACATGACTCACTCGGAGGCTCAGAAGTTGACAGCAACTACATTTTACCAACAAGAAACTCATAGCCAGAACATCTAACCTTTGTCTCTTTCTTACTTTGTGATTTACAGAGTTAACATATTTTCGTAAGAGGGGAAAAAAGAAGACAACAGAACAAAAAATATCTGGAAGATAAGAAAAGGTTTGATGCTGCATGGTACAGTTTTATCACATCGCTTAAAGTTGCACAGTTTTTTCAGACGTGATTCATTATGAAACATGTTGTAGCTGCCAGTAAGTTACTAGTAATTAGAAAACAATAATAAGAAAAAATATATGATAACCCAGTAATTTTGGAAAACTGCTGGAAACATCTTATTTGCAGAGTGTATCAAAATTATGAAAATCGCTTTCGGATGTCTTTGATTATAAATAGTCGATGACACTCATAACCAATTTGGAGTTTGGCACATGTGACCTGCATTACTGTGCAACCTCAACTTATCTTTTGACACCACGAATACCTTAACAACAAGTCGGGCCCAAAACAGTTTCCTTTTCCCAGCTGGACTTTGAGAACCATACAAACCTCTCCTAACTCATATCGTTCCATCTTTCTCCTCCAGCTACTTTCTCCATCCGTCATCCTTCCCTTCCTCCATCAGTTCAACGAACTGTGGAGAGATTTACAGCTTACAAGCCGGAACATGGTTTACTGCACAACCAGATCCATGCCAAGCCATGTCAGGACCTGGCAGTCCAAATAGTTTTCTTTTTCTCTATCAAAGCATCAAGAAGAGCTACATTTAAATGACAAAAAATAATAATCCACCAAAAATTAGCACAAAAATTAATTTGATTATTTTGTTATAATTTTAAAAAATAAAGTTTATCATTATTTTTGATCAAATGTTATCATTATTTTCTATAAAGTTAATCATTATTACTGTGAATCACCAAAATTGATCTGCAGCGTAAATTTGTGCAAAAGCCAAAACATAAAACATATGTTCCTGCCACCCTCCTCAAAGTTGCTTAATTCCAGTTAAAGCAATACTGACCCCCTCAGGCCATGACAGAGGTGTCATTCAATAAACTGTAAGTCGACATTTAATCACAAAAGTTATGAAAATATTTTATGAAGGTTGAAAATTTACTTAGTGTTGCTTAAAAAAAACAACAAGCAAATAATATTGACACAAATGGGTGTTAAGCTTAAAACTCATGTAAAATTTTACCAAAACAGAAAAAAACAAGAGGAAACCCAATTACTGACATGACCTCCCTCTGTTGCACACCCCACATGCTTTTCTACATTAGCTATGAACCGTTGTATATTTCTGCCCAGGTTTATGAAACTAATAATATTCTTTTCAAATTAGAATCTATTTGTTCCAAAAATTTAAGTAAAAAGTGACTGAATAAAACAAAGATCCTTATGTAACTTCTTCTCCAGCAAAACCAAAAAGCCAGTTAGAAGCAGACTTGAGGAACATGGATGCCATGTTACTCAATGCTCAATATTTTGATTTGGATTTAGAAAAAAGGCTAAGTTTAGCACACATTATTCACTTTTTTAAACTGAAACATTCATACATTATTTTAAAAGCTTTTTAAGTACTTTATTAGTAAAATATAGAATTTTACTAATAAAGGAGCAGTGCGGTTTTTGTCCTGGCCGTGGAACAGTGGACCAGCTCTACACCCTCTTCAGGGTCCTGGAAGGGGCATGGGAGTTCGCCCAACCAGTCTACATGTGTTTTGTGGACTTGGAGAAGGCGTTCGACCGTGTCCCCCAAAAGGCAAAGCTCTCTATTTACTGATCGATCTACATTCCCACCCTCTCCTATGGTCATGAGCTGTGGGTCATGACCGAAAGAACGAGATCGCGGTGGAAATGAGTTTTCTTCGCAGGGTGGCCTGGCTCTCCCTTAGAGATAGGGTGAGAAGCTCGGTCATCCGGGAGGGGCTCAAAGTAGAGCCGCTGCTTCTCCGCATCAAGAGGAGCCAGCCGAGGTGGCACAGGCACCTGGTCAGGATGCCCCCTGGACGCCTCCCTGGTGAGGTATTCCGGGGATATCCTACCAGGAGGAGATCACAAGGTAGACCCAGGATGTGCTGGAGGGACTATGTGTCCAGGCTCTCCTGGGAGCGCCTCGGGACCCTCCCGGAAGAGCTGGTGGACGTGGCCGGGGAGAGGGAAGTCTGGGTTTCCCTGCTCTGGCTGCTGCCTCCGCGACCCGACTCCGGATAAGCGGTAGAAGATGGTTGGATGGATGGATGGGTGTCATTCAAATGAGGAAATATGTGATTTTGCTATAGTTAAACTCGTTGGCCTTTCATTGCTCATGACAGGCCAGGAAGATGACTGCATTAGAAAAACTGTTGAGTAATGCAATGCAGAGCGACGGGATTTACTGACTAAAAGGTTGACAGAAAAACAAGCTCCCAAAAAGGGATCTTCTAAGAAAGCATTTTCTGTAAAGCTCTGGGGCAAAGAGCTAAATAGCAGTTCTGGCTTTCTCCTGCATTATGCAAGTTATTTAAAGTGTGGCTCTAAGCATGTTTTCCTTTACAGCTGAAATCTTTCTTTTAAAATTCAAAAGAAACTCAAACTTTGAGGTTTCCTAATGACTGAAAAATCAGACTGAGGATGATATGTGGTAAGCAACTGAGAACTGACCTGCCAGCATAGTCATCGTGAACATTTAGTCTTGTGTTTTTGCACATCAAATCTTTTGCAAATCGTTTGTACTTACAGTCAGGATATTTTTTATGCATCTGATTATAAGAATACCAGAATGCTTGCCTTTGGGAGTTTTGGTTTTGTCAATCCAGTTGGAAGAAGACTCAGATTCAGAGAAACTGTGTATCCTATTTGACCTGTGAGCAACCTTTGGTTACTGCAGAATACTTTTTTATTTATTGAGTATTGAGATCAAATGCATGATGGGTCTAAAGTATGGATAATTACTTTACACCATAACAAAGGATTCTTATAGATCAACAATCAATCAAGCAATTTTTTTACGTAGTGCCATAGATGAACTGGTGATTCTACTACATTAATATATTTGGATCTTTCCTGTCTGGTCTCAGGATTTTGCTGCCTCTTACACGTTTTCTTTCAGTTTGCTCTGTGTTTTGCCCCAACTATCTACCAATCAACCAGGAGTGGTTTCATAAGCATCCCCACAGCAAGGTGATGGCACCACAGTATAGCAGGGTGTTCAGGCTGCAGCATTAGTTCTTTTCTTATACTTTGCATTTTATCTGACTAAATGACGTACCCCACATTTCCTTTCAAGGAAATTGTTGTTTAATACAATTTTGTCATTTCTATTGGCAAATCAATACTTAAAAACTTTGGGAAAAAAGCTTAAAAAAAAAAAAAAATCATGATCATTTTTATTATATTGAATGAGTTCTAATCAATCTTATTAAGACTAAGTAATCTTGTTTAAATCTGCCTCATAGCAGTTGTGTCAACTGTGAACAGAGGCGGAGAGGACGATGACCCTAGAGAAGGATGAATGGATGGCCAAAAGGATGAATGAAGACGGAAACTCATAACACTAATTGCCCTGCGCTGTGATAAAATACTTGATCACAGATGTTGTTAAATCATTTCTGAGACAGACACTTGTGAAGACAATTTACCTTTAAGGTTAAATGAAAAATATTTGCTTTTTATTTTCCTAATTCAATTCACTGTTTGTTATCTAGAAAGCTACAGATTTATGGGCAAATTCCTATGTTCGTATTTTAGATCTCCTGTGATTTTAACGCCCACTCTGTCTCATTTAAATTTAGCTAATGTTGCTAAAACCTCTTGCATATGCTGAAGGGCCCCCACCCCCTCAACTCCCTCCTTGCTGCTTCCCATGACCTTTCCCTGAAGAAGATAAGCCATAAGCTTCCTTGCTGTGCATCCCTGATTTCATGACATAATCACAAGACTGTGTTGGAGTGTTGAAGTCATATAAGATAAGCAGGTTTTATCTGTCATTTTTCTTATCATTTTTTTAATGCAGTCATTTTTATATTATAAGTCCATGCTTAAAAGACAGGATGCTGAATTCAAAATAAGCCTCTTTTAATCAGCCTCATGCGGTCGACCCTAATTACTGATTTAAATACAATGTCATACATATTTCTGTGGAAATGCTTTGCAAGTTCCTGAAATGTTGTCGTCTTCCCCTAAGACACTGTGCCAGGGGGTGTTGAGAAATGCTGGTAATGTGTTAAAGTGCATCAGACAGAGTATCTTCCATCATGTCAATGAGGGAGATGAGTAGCAGCGCTGGAGAGCGCACAGCTGAGATAGGGATCAGATCAGGGCTATGCAGGTAATCCTTCAAAACGAAACATCTGAACCCTTAGGTGTAGACCCATATACTTTTTTAACGTAGAAAAAAAATCTAAGCCCCCTGTTGAAGAACTCAGGGACACTCAATACTTTCCATGTCTCCATAACAGCTATCAGTCATTGTGTTTTTAAGGTAAAAAAGCTTTACTGTTCTACCTACACAGAATCCAACATGTGGAGATTGCTAAATTGTATTGGCTCTTTAAGTGGGACCTCATACTTTAGTCACATGAAGCTAGATTTGACCCTTTTGACAATTAGAACCCCTGGTGTGCTTTATGCCAACCACAGGATGATTATTTGGGATTAAAGCTCTGTACAGTATTTTGTCTGTGATGCTGTCGGACTGCTTCTGTGTTAAAGGCCTTTGTCACCATTTAAGAGAGAATTTTTCTACGAACTCTTTTAAAAAACTCTGTACTTAAATTTATACATCTAGTGGACAGTACACTGGGAATAGGTCATCACTGGTTACTTCAAACGTTTCGACTTAAAACACACTGTCGTGTAAAAACAGAAATAATTCACAACAAACAGAACCCAACTTCCTCAAAGGTCGCTAAATCCTATTGGAAACCCATTAAAGAGAAAAGACTTCAAGCCAGGACAGAGCTCAAAACCATGATCTATCTATCGTTGTCCTCTTTGCAAAATACGTTTTTTTTTGCATTTTTCTCATTGTGCAGTAATCTGTTAATTGTTCACTCCCATTGAGACAATTTTCTTTGCAGATTGCAGATTGTTTTTCCTGTTGTCCTGACCTGCAATCTACTGTTGTAAAAATAAATATTAGGATGAAAGCTAAGGGGAATTGAATTATATATATATATAGTATGTCAACAGAAACATTTCTTGGGACAAGGTTGCTTCTGTTTTATATTAGTCTTGCTAAGCAGAACGCTCTGGTTAGCGCATGTTTCTCTCAGAACTGCAGAACAGCCCCTTTTTTATATGCAGTGCAGAAGTTCTTCAGATCACGGCACGTTATTTTTGCCATAAACCAGAGCCGGTGGCAACAGTATGAAAAGAGTTCAAAGAAAACAGAGCTGGACAAATCTGACTTCACTTCTATTATTAACCACATTTATAGCTTCACTATGTACAGATATGGACTTTTGTTCATAAAGTCATTAAATATTGCTGCTTCGATCATCATAACAATTCCTAAACCTTTCTTTGCTGATCTGAATAATTTGTTTAAGTTTTATTTACTTTTATAATTTTCCTTTTACATTTATTATCCATCTATATGTTCATGTACACTTGATGGATCCCATTATATTCCACCAATGTGACAGTTTAATGTTTTAGCTTCCTAACACTTTCAGATCAAAGCAGCACACTCTATCTTCTGCCTTCATCTGACTGAATGCCGGCAGAAGAGTTTTGTGCAGCTTTTGCTCACAAGTATACGGGACATGGATCAAAGCGTCCTGTCGTCACTTCCCTTTTTTTCACTTTCCTTTTTTTTTGATAGAATGACAAACTTTTTGTTGTCAGCCAAATGGGATTCACAATAAACAATTGCTGCCAACTAGCCCGTCCTTGAAAAGATCAAGCTAATTGGTTAAGGTAGACAAGTTCTTGTAACATGAAAACAGCTCTACTATTTTGTTCTGCTGATATGATGGATGGAGGGATGTGTTTGGTCATGTCTGCTCAAAGACACAGGAGCCTCTTTGTTGTGGTGAAGACTCGTGTGTTCATAGAGTGGTTGAGAGATACGCCTGTCTTGATTAAAGTCGCACAGTTGTGTGTATCTATTTCTGTCCCCATAACACATTTATCTGTGAAGTTTTACATCCATCCATTGAAGTCACATCCAAGAGTTTGAGCTTCTGATACCAAGCCGCTTGTGTTTCAGCTCTTTAGCTTGTCAGTAATTAGCTGCGGAGCTTCCCGTGTTATATTGCATATAAAAGACAGATGTTCTGGATTTGAAAAAGCAGAGCACACCTGGCGGTGCAGGAAAGGAGGCTTTCCGTCATCATTTACCAGGGCTTTATCTCCTATCTGTTTGTAACACATTACAAACCTTGTTGATGTTAAGGTTGACTTCTTGCGTGGGCACTTTTACTTCCGAGGAGTACACCTTTCTTGTTGGGAAGTTTGTAAAGAACTAGATCAAATTACTTGCATTCCTCTATAAAATTAATCTAAACAAGTTACAATCTTTTAAGATACCTAAAACTGGATAGAGCAATTCTTTACAGCTCTTATCAGAGAATCTTTTGACAGTGAGCACCAACACTGGTTTAATAAAAAGGACAGATATTAGATGGACATTGAAAACCTGACAGTCTTTAATAAAAATTCCAGATTCTCTTTGTGTGTGTTTTTTTTAATAAACATGTATAACATTTGTTTTGTTTATCAAAAACAAAACCACATTTTATTTTTGTAAATTGTATTTGACGCACACACACACAAAAAAACTAAGGCTTAGATAGAACAGGACATGCAGTAACTAATAAAATGAAAACCTCTGGAGATGTAAGGAATGTTTGCAAAAACAGAACAGCTGTTTCTGGGTGCCTAAAAACTTGCTACGATGATCGTACCAGGACAAAGACAGACTGAACGGCATCTGGAGACTGATGATAATATTCATCAATGAACAGGGCATCATTATTTGTATGTGTGAAAGTATAGCTAACTGTGCGTGTTGTTGCAAAGATGTTCTTTGATTTAAATAAAAAGACTATAAAGCACTTACGGAGAAAAAAAGAATTTATCTTTCATACTTTGACCAGCCTGTCATCAGAATTATCAGATTTATGTAATTAAAAGTTTGGCACTACATCAGAGATCTTTTTTTTTTGTTCCTGTCTTTATTTGCAGCTTTTCCTGAATATCCGAGATACCATCTGAAAGTCATGAACAGCAAATTTCCTGAGGGGTGTAAATGCTTAGAATCGTGGCTTGTCACAGGTTTCTTCCAAGAAACTTGTGGTGGATTATTCACTTTTATTCAATTATTTCACAATCTTATGTGCCTTTCCTGTTTTCATTATTATAATTTACATGTGAAATTCCTGGAGGAAGGAATGCACAATACCTTTTAAAGATAGTAAATGTCCACAACAAAACTGGTAACAAGTCTCCATGGGGGAGTTTTGAGTTTAGAGATTCTAAGGGTGTGGACAGCAAATTTGCCAATGATGTCAAACAAATAGAAATTTAAAACAAAGAAGAAAATGTAGCTATCTGAAGGATGGAACTGAGCAGCATGAATAGTGGAAAAATTGCCTTCAAAGATTTATAGGCATCCTCCCTAAACCTGATCAGCAATCCGGGGTTGTTAACAAAAGCTGAAAATGGTTCCTTATCATGTCCATTTCTGCACATGTGATTTGTTAAATGTGACTGTATGAGTACAATGTGCTTTAGTGCCTCAAAGTGTGCACTACTGGTGCGGCATTAAAGAAAACGGAGAGTTGAGTGTGTAGGGCGATCCAGCAGTAGCTGACATTCAGATACGGACACATAGTTGGAATGGGATGTGCTTGTGAATTTGTGTGCGTGTTTGTACATTTACTCTGCTATCAGATGGTGGGAGGGGACTGGTCTATCAATCATTCCTCAACAAAAACTAAAAATCCATGGGGACAGTTCTAGTTCATTTACGGATCCTGTAAATGCCATTTTAATTCCCCATGTTTATAACAAAAACAGAAGCCCACGGTATTATCTGTTCTTGACATACATTACTGGAGCCTGGATTGAGATCTCTTGAATGGCTTATAGAAGCCAGTTTGAATCACAGGGACCATCTCTCAGTTCTCTTCATTATGTACTTTATTTTTTTTTTTTTTCCTTTTTGGTTTTATTTTTTGCAAAAATAGAAACTTATAGTGTCTTGGTATTTTACAAAATACACAGAACTGGACCACAAGTGATATCTAAGTTGTTTTTAACTTTCCAATTTCAATTTATGCTTCAAATAATCACTAAAATAATCTAACCAACAAAAATAAATGATGAAGAAAACATTGTGAAAAAATCTTATTGAAACATTCACATAATCTGTTTGTTGATGCAGTCTAAAGATCTCTTTGTGAATTCATGGGTTTTTCACTTCAGTTTCTTGTCTCTCAGAAGGATTTTACCTTGTCAAGATTGTTCATTAGAATTACTGACACTGATAACTTCAATTCCTTATTTTATTATTTTATTAAAAAGTGTTTAAATGCTAAATTATGTTTTAAGTTATTACTTTTAAGTATTAGTTTAGAATAATTTCCAAAACCGAATCAAAAACATTCATTTAAAATCCTCAAAAGCTAATTCTTTGTTTATTCTGCCTTTGTATTAACATCTCCACTTTGCCAGGTGGTTCATTCATAAAAGCCTTCCCAATGTGGGAATAATCCGAGGAACCTTTCCCACACTTTGTTGTTCTCTCGCTGAAAAACAACCAACACACAAACTGTGCCGGTACTTTTCTTTACCATCCCTACTTTATAGCAAGTGGTACAAGTTCATGATCAAACTTCATGCTGTGCTGCGAGCCATACTGTGCTGATTGGACCAACCGAACAAGAGCACTCAGCTCTAATTATGAAAGAAAAGGTTGAAGGCAGAATAAAAGCCTAATCCCCCTTAATTCAGGCTCAAGATAAGGGTGTCAGCAAAACAAAGAATTTCATAATAATAATAATAATAATTTCTCTAGGCAAATTTTGGATAAGCTTTCCTGAATCCAATTATGCTCCATCGTAAGAGGTTCTGGAGTTTAGTGTCGGGGAAAATTCAACCCCTCCACTTTATCCTTCTGTTGTCCTTTGGTCACCTTTTGGCTTCCTGTTGTACTTTCTTCTGATTGGATCAGCCCACTGTTGCAACCTTTCGTGCTATTGGTTGGTTTTGTGACACAATGTATGAAACCACCAGCAGAGCTGAAGAACCCAAACTGGAATAGGGTCTCTCTCTCTCTCTCTCTCTCTCTCTCTCTCTCTCTCTCTCTCTCTCTCTCTCTCTCTCTGTCACTTGCAGGTTCAACAAATGGATTTGCAGAATTTCTACATTTTGGTTTGGCTGAGATTTAAGGACTTTTAATCTACAAATAATTCCTTTCTAATTTCTGATTAGAGTATCAAAAAAACAAATAGATAATTTCTGGTTCTTTTAATTTTGCTTTGTGAAGTGACACCTGCATCATTTACAGACATACAATCTACTCAGACATCAATGAATAGATTAGGTAGACTAATTTAGATAAGTGAAAACACATTACCATTTATTTCTAAATCATCAGTTCTTTGGATTACAACAGAAAGCTAAATTATAGATATAAACATAAACCTGCCAATAAAGCTTGCAATAAAACATTATGAATTAAAGGGAATTTGTATTTTACTGCATTGTGGGATGGTTTTAAGTAGGTGCATTATTTACAACGTGTATCCGCACTAAGGGTTACAGTTTCAGGATAAATGTCTAGAGATTTCAAACTTGGTGTCGCTCACAGTTAAGCTAACGGTGCGCTGAACACATGAGAAGAAGGCCAATGTTTGTTTTTGTTTTTGTCTTGAAAAATGTTTGCCCCCTGGTCTAAACAAATTTTAACACCATGCAAAAATAACTTAGTGTTTTAAATATAGCTAGCAATTTTCAATTCATAATTGAATCTATTAAGAGATTGAACTAGGAATTGCCCCCTCCCATCCTTGTTAGATAAAGTGAGGTTTCTCACAAACCAGCACTACCACAAAGTCTGATTCCCGCCTGACCTGTATAAGTTTGGAAATCAAACCGAGCCTTTTTGGGGCACCATGTGGCTCAGTGGGAGAAAAGAGGCTGGAGTCCTTGATTCAAATGTCTGGTTCTCTGCCTTTTTTCCTCTTAAACTACTAATAAATAAATCCCAATTGTGCCACAAAATCCAAAACAAAACAAAAACCTGGGAAAAACAGTCTTAATATACATGAAGCAGGCTAAATAATCTCCAAAAGTAACACATTACTCTCCCTTCAGAGGAAGTTTGTCATTTATATTTGATTATTAAATTAGTTTTCTAATCAAAAATACGTAGACTTAAATTTGACAAAAAGCCAAAGCAGAGTAATTTTTACGAGACCAGAACTCAAAGCTCTGAATGTTTTCGGTTGTGGTTTGTGCATGCGTTGTCCTTCAAAGAATTGACCCTGCAGCCTGTTATCAGGCTGCAGAGGCTGACTAGTGCTGACTTGTCCTTACAGCTGCACTTATCCATTTGACCTGTGACTTCCAACCTTTCACCCCTAATCCTTCTCTATAGGCTGGGAGGCAAACAGGTTGACCTCATGGAGCGCAGGTTAGTTAAAACTCCCATCCTGATCCCAGCATATAGAGAAACGGAGGATTAAAAAAAAAAAAAAACTAATATACTTCTTTGGATTTACGATACAAGTTGGAATATTTTAAAGCAGATTAAAAAAACATTGTTGAAAGCTGACTTAACAAAGCTAAATAATATAGCTCCAACACATTTTCCCTTTTGCGTCTTAGCTTTTTTATTCAGATCATTTGCATGTCTTGGTATCTGTCTTCCGATAACCCCAATAAGTTTGACCTTGTTGCTCCAGGCAGAATATGTCGCAGGTGAGTTTCCTTCATCTATATCCTCTTCCTTTCGGTGAAACAGGTCTGTACTTGAACAGTTGACCAAAAGTCCAGTCACTTTTTCACATGCTACATTGCCTTCAACTAACTTTTCGGCCCGAGCGTTTCTTTATAAACATGCCTTATTATGAATATATGATATTAGATTTAACAACAATTGCCAGTAAGGAGTTTTATAATGTGTATTTTTTTGAATCGCATAACATAATTAAAATTAGGAAAATATTTGAGCAAGAAAATAAAGACTTTTGTGCTTTTTGTTATAAGGTACCACGCTATTGAGCTCCATGTGTTCAGTTCTACAACTTAAAGTTACAGTTGTTGAATAATAACCCTTTTGTAACTTTACCAGGAAATGCAATTATTGGCCCAGTCTTTGTTTTATATTTAGTCAATTAAACCATTACATTTCAAGACCAGGGAGCAGCTTGTTTCCTTCTCCTTATGAAATTTGAGCTAATGTTACAACAGTCCTTAAATATTTTCCAAGGCCGATTTCCTCATTTTATCAGTGATGGTCATCTAACCTCAAAAGAGTTTGACCGGATCCAGTTTCCATCCTGCTCTTTGAAATACATTAAGCTTGGGGTCTGTCTCTGGGATTCAATTTCAAGGTTTATTGCTATAGAGCCTAAAGAAATGTAGCATCGGAAAGTTTCAAGCTTTGTCCCCATTTCAATGTTCTTACCTTAAGTGTCATTATTTTAATGCACCTTGACATCGTATACATTGATAGCTGTAGCATGTTTCTTTTTATACAACTGTTTCTCTTTAAAGACAGGTCTTTAAAAACAGTCATTTTTATTTTGTGTTGAGCCCAAATTTTCATCGCTCTGAAACTTGATTGCGTGAAGGTCTGTACTGTATGTGAAGAAATCAAGTCCTGCGATGTCTATGAAGCCTGTTTTGTGCATTAATTAGTTTAACGATTATGGATTTTACATTTTGCAATTGTACAGGACTCTGTAGTCACTTTTGTTTTGATCTGTAATTATGTTGTTTTTTTCCCTTGTATCTTACCTAAAATCATCTGAGCTTTTGGGTTAAAGGTCAATGCTTTATAGCGTATTCACTTTGTGAGTGGCCCTAAGAGAGCATTCAGCATGCCAGCGTGAGTGAGCCTTCACCATTGCAGATACTGTCTACTTAGCGTACCACCACTACTCTACTATTTTTGAACAACTGTTGCCATAATGGAGTTAAACATAGGAAAAAGTTCTTGGCAGCGGTGAACATGTTCACCTCTAAATTGCAAAACTAATATAGCAGATTTCTTTCAATATGTCAATAAAGCAATATCTGAGTCTGTATTTTCTGCAATAACAGAATTGTGTTGAGGCGGCAGTCTTATTTACATAGATATTGTAAATTAATGAGTCATTTATTGCACAGCAATCACAGAAAACTTTATATTAGCATTTGTTCTTTAGGTGGCAGGACAGGATTTAACCTAACGAAAATTATATGCTATTCATGTTTCATGAAGCTATTGACAGTATACAGATAACAAACATAGTAAGAAAGGAGGAATACATGGGCCAAAGATCAGAGTGCTAAAAACAGGGCATATATTAGCCACAACCACATAATGCATAGCAAACTCTTCTAAGTTTTATATTTTTCCACTTTTTTACTCATCAGAAATGAAGAAAAAAGCCACCTGACCTGTGATTTTCCCGTTTACTTTTAACAAAACCAATCAAGGTATAAACTCAGGCCTGTTTAACACTTAGTTCTTTTAAATGAAACACAAATTTTACTTGCCTAGAGTTGTCTCTTAACAGTTAGCAGTAATGTTTTTCGGTTGAAAGCCTCTCCACTTTGATCAGGTGCTGATTGCTTTGGCTTGCTTCAACAGAGAAAAATTAGATTAATATTATTTATTAATACAAATTCATTCCAATCATACATAATTGCAGATCACATGTATAAAATAAACCTATGAATACTTTCAAGCCTTTAAGCCTTAACTGTATGGACTGGGGTATGTTCAGATATTAGTCTCAGATTTGATTGAATTAAGTGAGTGCCATCATTAAAATATTCATCCAAAAATGTTTTTTTTTTTTTTTGCTTTATTCACTTCTTTAAATATTTATGTTAAATCCCAGCTTGTCAATTCCAGGTTCTGGTGGACTGTCTCCTTCCATTTCCCTCTCCCTCTTCTTCCATCCCCTGTGTTTCATGTCTAAAAAGTAATTGCATGCAAAGTGAGCCATGTGAAGCTGTGCTGGACTGAATTGCCTCAGGGCAGAAAGACAAAAAAACATTGAGGTGTGAGAAGAGAGGGAGAATATTTGGTAAAAGCAAGAAAACAACAGTTTGGGTTTCAGATTTCAGGGTACATGGAGTTGTGTTTTGTGGGGATAACGTTTGTAATTTGGTTAAAAATAAAACTGACACACAAAGTAAATGTATAGTTTATGATGCAAAGAAAGGTTGTTCTCATTTGTTAGTCACCGGTGTAAACAAATAGTTTTATACTGCGAAGGCCAGGTTTTAGACATAGGAGAAATATTGGAACAGGAAATTAGTTTTAAATTGGTTTTAAATAAGAACACTTCCTTGATGCATTTATTTGGATGTGAAATATATTTTTAAGTTTAATGACATTATCACTAGTTCACAGTTCTTTTTTTTCTGCACTATGTGTTTCTGCACAAATGAGTAAGAATCTGTCTGAGTGAACATCCCCTCTCTGAAATGAAGGTAAAAAGCAAAACTTACATCATAAACGTTTTGGGAATGCCTCAGTTCTGTCCTAATTAGCTGCATTTAAGCCACCCATGATGTTTTTTTTTTCCATTACATTATCCATGTTTTATCTAGACAACTATACAAGACATAACACAAACATTAAAAACAGGTTGGCGCAGTGCTTGAACTCAGTTGTGGAAAGCATAAGATTTAGCCCTAAGATTTAACATAAAACTGAATACAAATTTGCTGCAGGTGTTTCCATACACTAATCTAAGCTAGGTACACACATATGTTTAGAAATTAACACATAAGCTTATGCACTGAGCTCTACTCATGAATCTGATCTATGTTAGTCAGTGTCATAGCTTCTGTGACATTTTGCTTGTGCAATTATTACAAATATAAGCAAAAAGGCTGTGAAAAACTGTTCTGTAACAAGAGTGGTCAAGGTAACTAGACAAACTGGCAGGTAGGAAAAAAGGAACTAAAGGCTTTTTTAACTACCAGGAAATACTAAGAGGAGGTACTAAAGGGTAAACCAGTGACATGACATGCAGATGGGACTGATTAGGAGGATACAGATGGGGTGAGAGTCTAAAGAGGAAGAAATTAAGATATATCTATATAAGACCAAAAGGTATCTTGGTAACCAACAGACAATATCTAAGATAGGAATGTAAATTGAGACCAGAGCACAAGAAAGAAATGCATATCTTAACATAAAGGACTGGACTATGTATGGGACAAAAACCAAAACCAAAAAAATGATTTAACACAAATCAAGTGACCACAAAAAAACATTTATTTCTAGATAAATAGTGGCTTTATCTCCTGTTGTTAATAAAAAAAGAGTTGGGATCCTGGACAGGTTGAAAGTCCATTACAGAGTAAACACAGAAACATAGGAGAAATAGCCATGCACACACTCATACGTAAGTGGAAATTTAGCGAGAACAGTGGAGCAATATCAGAGCACGCTACAGTACCAGGAGAGAGCCGGTGCGTGCAGTGAGACAACATGTAAACTATGAGGGCTAATTGTTGAACCCACGACCTTCTTGCTTCAACCTTTGTTGCTTTGAAAACAGAAATTTTCAAAGCCACAGTGCTATCACCTTCTCTACCCTGCAAATGCAGGACTAAAGAGAGAACATAAAACAGCCAGTATGCGGCTTTTATTCATTTGTAAACCTTGCTTTTCAATCTCTTGTAAATGTTTTAATCTAAATATGATTTACCTGTGTCACTTTTGTTACTTAGTTTGATCTCAGGACAGGACCTTATAACCTACAGCTTGCTTATTTGTGACCCCCAGTGGGGTCCCGACGACAACTTTGGGATTAGAGTTTGTGATAAAATAAAGACTAGCCTATTATTTTCCTTCGAACATCTTTGCTGGAGCACTGTAACCTAGCAGAACCTTTAAAGCCCACCCAAAGTACAACTCTCTGGTTTAATTTTTACTCTGAAACATTAATGAAAGCAGGTGTAGTGACTCTTGAACTCTAGTCTTTATTGTCCTGATTTGACATATTGTCCGCCACTACTGATCCACTGCTCTCACACAGTTAATGGGCTGTGAGTACAGCAAGAAGAGGAGACGCAGCTTTGCCAAATGGGTGAGCGAAAGAAAACTGCTTGTTTGGAAAGGAAGCGAAACCGCGCGGAACAGCCAACTGAATACTGATCCAGAAAGGAGAAAGAGCGGAGGGGTGAAAGCATGTAGCGACAGCCGAGGAAAACAAAGTGTGATAAAGGAGCAGCAGGAGATGTGCTTCAGGGGTAAAAACAGAGGCTCAGGGTCAAACCTCCCCCAAGGAGCTCTACAACAGGACCGTGAGCAAGGCAAGAGGCAAGACCACACATACATCCTGACAAATCACATACTTGAAATTGCTTGTAATTTGAAAAAAATGGATTGGTTAGTTAGACACTGGCCTGCACTGCGGAGGGATTTCCCATTTCTAAGGTCACCTGTGTGGAAAGATAATTTAAGCACTTTTCAAGTATAAAACTGGAGATGAGATGAGGTCAAAAGATCAAACACCTCCCAAGTCTCAATGAACTGAATCCAATCCACCTTGACTCATGATTGAAGACATAGCTAAAGAGAATCTGAATGTAAACGTGTCTTGAATCAGGCAAGAAAAAGCCTCAGAGAAAAATGTGGTGTTTTATTTTTAGTTAAATGTGGAATGTGTTACTATCCTAAAATATGATACCTGTGATAATAAAACATCGCTAAAAACATGGATGAAGAGCAAATAATGTTAAGACTTGCTGACTGATTTCCACTTGAATTTGGCAAGCCATTGAGTTTGTAGCCTTAGTTGCACAGGTTGTTCCTATCACTCTGCAGTAGGTAGGCAAAACTGGATGACCACCAAGGTACATGTGCACACCTGCACATGCATTTTCTCTGCATCGCCTTTATTGTAGGAATGTGCTTAGAACTGGATAGTAGCTAAATAATTTAATCACAATTACTTTTGTATTATTTTTTTTACTGGTGAATATGTTTTAATTCTATTTGAGTTATATTGTGTACAATTGGTTTGGAAATGTGTTTTTTCGGCTCGAGCGTTATTTTGATTTTATGTGATTTATATTTACTTCGATTTATATTTTTTTATTTTTTATTATTTAATATGACTAAATCAACATATAGTTATTATTTTCTCAGTTTCCACTGGTCTGCCCATACAACCGAATATGGTTAAAACTGAAATTTAAAAACAAATAAATCAAAATCAGCACACTGGTTTTGTTCACAAAATTTTTAAGACAGTTAACAGCAGTGTATGAAGTTTTAAGTGTCACATTTTCCGTTTAATGTGGAGTTTTTAATTGAAGTTTTGTCCTCAAATTGTGTTTTTTGCAAAGGACAGCAGTTTGGCTTTCGCGAGCTACTCAACATGCATACGGTGGGGAAATCTGTGCAGGTTTACTGGAGATTTTTTGTCATGATAGTTAATGATCAGAGCAGCCAAACATCTGCTTTGACCATGGGTGGGGAATCCAGTGAAGGTTATGGAAAGTCATGCCTCTGTTTGCAGGTGAACAGAAAATTAAGATATTCGAATGTAATTTGAACGTAGGAGCACAGCTGACTATTAAATACACACTTGCACCTTATGCTTAAAGAGTAGCAAATTAAAAAAAGAAGAAAAAAAACATTACTTATATCTTGTTCCATAAAAAAATTCAAATTGAGTGAAGCAAAGGATAAACTAGTTTTCTGCGTTAAATCTTATTTGCAGGAGTGGAGGGCTGTGTACATATGTGTGATTAATAGTGCTAAAGAGCTTTTTGTTGACCCAGATTGGTTGTTTCTGACCAGAAGTGGGTTAGTTCTGAAAACTGCATGAGTAGGACCAAAGACAGGGGACTGACCCAGTGTAAATCTCTGAAAAGTATTAAACTAAAATAATCATTTATATTTCAAATTCAAGAAAAGTAATCCTTGGGAGAATACAGTTCTACTTGGTAGTTTTCATTTTTCAAATAATTGCCAAGAGAAAAGTCTAAAACAGTTTTGAGGTGCTACACATGGATGTCTCCAGGAAAACCTGGTCTCAAAGAAAATAAGCAATTTCATATTTTTTCCAAGATGTTAGTTAGCTGTAAATTAAACCATGTGTGATTTTTCTCTCTTTTCCCTATAGAAATTAGAAACAACTGAAAAAACATCCTCGAAAAGTGATTACTTCATATTGCCAGAGGTTTGTATTTAATATGAGACAGATATCCTTAAATTTTTGACTTCTAATAGACGACACAGTGTGTACGTAAATTGAAGTTTTCCACAAAAGCTGTGAAAGCTGGTATTGAAAAATATGAGGATTCATTGTTCTTTCCTCCTAAAAGCAGCCAATAATTGTTAAACTAGGAATGTGCATTTACTGGAAACCCATCATAATGTTAATGTTGAAAAAATTGTGCTTCCAACATTTTAGTCACATAAGGATCTTCCATCCATGCACCATGGAGGGAGGGAAGAGAAATGTAAAAGGTCAAAATGATTGAAAAAGTGCAGAAGTAGGTTTTGTTTAAGGTGCTGACTCGACAACTTCTGAATTTCCAGTTACTGGAGCGTGGAACACCGCTAAAGTACGACAGATGAGAACTGGAGTTCAGCTCAAATCCACACAGGCATCTGAACAGTACCAGATATTTGTCAGTGTCCAGATTTCTTTTGACAGATTAATGGATGTTACTCTCTCACTGATTATGCTCAAATCTGTTGGGTCCTTTTATTTTCACAGAATATTTAATTTATTGGGTTATTTTATATGTTTACCTTAATAGAGTAAATGTAAAAGAAATGTTCTGAGCATTTTGCAGAGAGTTAGCAGGTTAAGTTGAAATCCAATTACAAAAAAAGCATTTTAGCTAAATCCAATTCAATGCACTTACAAATTACTGCCTAATAAGAGAACAGTAGGACTGGGCAGCCTCTATACATTGATTTTAGTCTTAAAATAAAGTCTACAGTCTTTTGGTTTTATTCTAAAAATAAGAGCCTCAAGTAAACTTAGAAAGGCCAAATATACAGAGAATTTCCACAATTGTAAGTGGCTTTAAATATTTTTCTTTCATCTGCTGGTATCCCTGTGGTCAATGAGAGGTGAGACAGAGGCTGCTGAGTTAGTAGTTTCCAGGGAAGAGCAGTTTAACTCGCATCATGGAATATACTAACCTCGCAAGAAAAAAAAAAAACAGCTGCTGGGATGAAAATGTGCAGCAGAAACTCCAGCCCGGTTTTCACAAGAGAGAAAAAGGTTTGTGAAGGTTTCTGATTAAACACTGTTCTCTGGATTAAAGGTTAAACACAGTATAACATAATCAATGCATAGAGTAAACAAGAACAAAATGCTATAATCTCCTCTAATCTAATTATATAATTTTTCCTCACTAAATTGAATTTCATGTACAAGCCATGTGAAAAATTAAAAATGAGTATGAAATGTAAGATTTTGATTAAAGGCATATAAAAATAAATGTATCTAAAAAAAAAGTTAGTCACTAAACGGAAATTAATTGTTAAAAAAGCATATGCAAGATCAAGCTTTTCTTTAGTAAATAAGACTTATTTGATACAAAACATCTAGACCTCTGGGGGAAAAAAGAGTAGAAAAGTGCTAAAAGATCCCCAAATCTGCTTTTTGTCTGTCTTGACTTGTGGCAAGTAGGAGTGGTACCACTGTGTTCCAAATCTCACCCACAAGGCAAAGCCGTGTGTTTTTGGAGCCATGCGCTGTCAGATAAATAACATTTGTCCAAGATTTGTAGAAACATTTTTAACAGAGCATTAAATGAGGAATAATTATTGGGGAGTAAGCAAGAGGAAAACCCACTAAATATTTTAAATGGTCTGGAAAAGCTAAAATAATTTGGAGGAAAAAAAAACTGTGAAAAAGAGAAAATAAAAAGACGGAAAACTTTTTGATATATAAAACAAATACACCAGGTGAAGACAGAAGAGAGAAGAATTGATCCAGAGGCAAACTAAAGGATGGTTTTGGTGTCGAGAAATCGAGAAATTTAATTTAGACATAAATTTGCATCTCACTTAGCATTTAGGATAAACAAAAGATAAAGATTTTACTAAAAATCAGTATTAATGTTTTTATAGCGTGACAAGGTAAACAAGACAATTATCTGATTTGTGGTCTGGGTTTAAGGAGACACTTTTCTTATTTTCAGACATATGGATGATGAGCCCAAACTCTTTTGGAAGAATTTAATAAATATGTTTTGGTTGCAGAGTGCACAGTTTATAAAAGCCAAATGACAACCAGTAAAACCCAATTAGCATCGAGGTACTGCACTGGTTCACTTTTTATTATTGATTGTGCAATTGCAACTCAAGACTTCTCATTACTCAAAGCCTGTATCCTAACAAGCCTGTGTTTTAAGCAAATGTTTGGTGTGTGAAATTAATTCCTAAAGTTTGATGGAGAAATGAACTACAAGACAAGTGCCAAGTACAACAAGGCTAGAGAAATCCAGTTTATTGAGGTTTGGCTAAACTTTTGAATGGATTTATCTTTAGTGGTTTAGTCAGTACAAATAAATTGTTGAACTAAAGTTTGAAAGAAAGTAGATCTTAAGGTTTTGGCCTGCTCCCATCGATGTTTTTTTTTCTTTTTCTGTTTCTCTGGTATCTACAGCAAGAACCTCTGGAGATGTTAGTGTTTGAATGTGTCACGTCCTGCATACGTGTGCATTTAAACAGAAATAAATGGTTATGAGTCTTGTTTTTCTCTGCCGGTCCGTTATATAAGCCTATTTAGACCCCAAAGAGAATCATCTCATAACTTTTCAATCTCATCTTCCTCACTCCTCCTGATCCTTTCTTCTTTTTATACTGGTTCTACAAACACAGCTCCTTCGCTCCTCAATTTCAACAAAAGGATTTACCGATGCTTAAGGGGTTTTGGCAACATTTTTAATCATGTTTGGCACAAGCTCAGTCTTCAACAAAAGTGATTTCTATTCCTACACCCTTCTATCTTTCTCTTCTCCATCTCCACTTTCCTTTTTTTTCCATTTTTTTTTTCTGGCTCATTTGTTCATGCAATCCATCTGGCAGCTACTCTCTCTCCTTTAGGTCACTTTCTTATCCCCTCTGCACACATTCAAGGCCTGCCATCCTCCATAAAATCCCATTTATCAACCCATTGTCTGTATTCCCTCACTCTTATACCAATTCACCTTCTGCTTTTTCCGCTAGCACTTCTACCCCAACCCTCTATCCAGCTTACTCTAACAATAGTGTGACTGTCCGCTTATGCCTATTCAATGTTTTCTCCGTAACCTGGGGCATATAGTTCCCAATTGGGGTGGGAAGGGGAGGATCAACACAATATTTATCTCATTTTTCATTTGTGTCTTTAATTAAGATACTTTTGAATATCCCAACACTATTAAATGTTCTTTCATTTTACGATATAATAACATTTTAACCTAGTAATAAACCAAAATGGGGGCGAATACATTTATAAATCATCCTTTCTGCAATTAGGAAGACCGGGTAAACGTCCGCACTAGAGCTAGGCCATTGGGGAATTCCTCGCAAGTGCCTGGTGCTGCAGCTTTTGACTCCTGGAGCAAGGCAGAGGTGAAAGAAGCAGGACGATGGCTCAAGGTGGACCTAACTATATGGCGAACAACAACAAAACAAGCAGCAGTGTTTGTGGACAGCGGCTGATTCCCAGCGATTTGAAGTCCTAATGTTGAAATGGCGAGGTTGACTGAGGTTGAGCAATACCTACTAGAATGACTTGAAAACTAAACTGGAGCTGTTGACCTCAACTCCTGGTGAGTGGCCGGACTTAATGGCTTTGTCTAGGGAGCGGGCCATTGGGTGGGTCTAAACATACTCAAAAGCCCTATATTAAGTGTCTTAATGCTGGAAATAAAAGAATTCTGTGGATGATGTACTCTGCAACGGTTGCCAATCCTGTTTGTGATGTTCATGTACAACGTTTAAAAGCGTAGTGTCCCTTTTAAGTGGAGAAGTTGCATTATCTGAGCGTCTTTTTCTGGAGTGAGCAGTAGATTGAACAATAAGAAATAATGAAGGAACTGCTATAACCTGTTGTGGTGACTGAAGAGATCTGTCAAAAGCTAAAGCTTTTAATCTGCTAGTCTGGCTTCATTTACACCTTCAAAGTTCGCTATTAGATCTACATCCCATTAAATGACCAAAGTTACAGCGACGAGTGCTTAAAAATAACCTTCCTCTGTGGGGTGGCTGGACTCAACATTAGATATACTGTCAGGAGTTCCACCAACCACATTCTAGCGCTGCTGCTCCTCTAACTACAGCCTACAGGGAAGCACCTGCATGCTTGATGATTCTGTACAGAGATAAAGCAGGGGAGACACAGAGAGACGGAAAGGCTATGGATCATAATTGGAGTGGACAGAACAGAACAAAGGAGGAGAGCCAAGGACGTACAGCAGAGAGATTGAAGCAGAAAGTAGCAACGGTAAAGATGGAACAGAGGAACCCATTAAAGCCAAGGACAGGAGAGAGTAGGAAATGAGGAAAGGGAGGGAGGGAATAAAAATGGGGACAGAAGAGACAGTCAGATGAATATAGAAAAAAAAGGCGAGCTGTAAGGTTTTGTTAATGTTTACGAGGGCTGCTAAGTTTCACCAATTTATTTGTCATGCAGAAAACCAAGTGAACCGATTAATATAATTCAAGCTTGTTAGGCTTACTCTTTTTTGTGTAAATTTCTAATGGATTAAGGGAAATTATTATAGAGAGCTCATCTTGTCATGTAATGTATATTATTTAGAAATCCGTGGAGACTGGAATTTTTCTGGTAACGCAGGCTATAAATGGATTGGAAAATTTTTAAGGTACAAATATGTGGAAACATCTCATTGTTTCCCCTCTAAAGTGGTGTTCATTTGTCTTCCATTCCCAATACCAACCTGTTTTCTACCCAAAGGTATCAGTTTCTTGCTCTCTCTCTCTCTCTCTCTCTCTCTCTCTGTGTTTGTGTGTGTGTGTGTGTGTGTGTGTGTGTGTGTGTGTGTGTGTGTGTGTGTAATTATGCGTTTGGGTGTGAGAGACTTTAGCTGGCTTGCTCTCAAGGTTTCCTGATGTAGAGGCAGTCGTGTTGAGCCACTTATCAGCGTTCAAGTGTCCTTGAGTCACGCTGAAAATCAGATACAGCCACAAACAGGCAGGCCGGTGTGACTCACACAGATTCACCTTTGAGTTTGCATTCACCTTCATTGCATTTTAGTTTCCAAAATAAGTGGGACGCAAGAGCAACAAAACAAATGAGGATACCAGACAGTTTGACCATGCTATAGGAAATGAAGACAAACAGTTTTAGACAGGGAACACACACTGTTGGTTCCCACGGTGGAGGGTGAGTATGTTTGGTCTGTAAGGCTTTGGTCTAGGCTTATCTGTCTGTCATGTCAAAACAACCCTGTGAGATTCTGTGTGTGGGAGAGATACAAGTGCACACACACACACTTCGACTATTGGCCAGTGTAAAGGTCAAAGAAGGCCTTATAGAGAACGGACTGATATTGTTACAGACAGCATCACTTCCTTTAAAACGTTGGAAACACACACATTTCCCTTTTTTATAAACCCCATCAAGCTTCAGACAAAATTACCTTTTGATACCCTTTGTATTGAGGGCATTCCAAAACCAATTCTTATGTGTTTTTAACTGTATCCTATTTCTTTGTAACACCCACCTGTGTCAGAATTGCCAGCCATTAATTTTAGGTACATTTAAAGAATTTGGACATAGTTCTCCCTCCTTGTCAGCTTGTTCAATGTATGAGTACCAGAGCATGCTTCGGCCACCACCATGCTTAGGACTGGTAACACAGTCCTTAATTTTGAGAGTCTTAACTTAATTTGTCAGATATAAGACTGCTCTTTGTCAGTTTGGACAAACAGCCTAATCTTTGACTCATCTGACTGTAAAGGCTTTGGCCCATGTGTTCAGCAACATTTTTTTCTTGGTTTTCGTGGTTGAATGAAAATGTTGTATCACTTCGCTATAGAATGTGATAATATCTTTGTCTGGTTGAAACACTTTGAATCTGTAGCAGTTCCTAGAAAAATAGTTACAGTGGATTAAAATATACTGGTGAGCCTTTTTTAAATTTGATGTGTCATAGATTGGAATTAAAACAAACAAACACAATCATTTAAAGAACGTTTACGTATGATTTGGTTTTTAATAAATCTCTTCTAAGAAAATCTGAGGAAAAATAAGGGGTTAAGTACAGTAAATTGTTAAGAGTCGTGCAGATCATCATGGTATGTAAAAATAGAAGGTGGTAGGAAAATTACAAGTCTTTCAAAATCCAAGCTGTAGCTGTAGTGAAACAGAGACAAACGAAAGAAACATGTGTTGGTAAAAAAAAGTATATGATTAACACATCTCAAACAGACATTACATTAAAATTACCATTTCTTTTCACTGGTTAAAACAAAAGCAGCGCTCTTTTTTTTGGGTTAAATTGAAAACATATCACCCAATCATCAAACCCACCCCCGTCTAGCTGTTGAAAAACTGTATTGATTTACACAAATGTGTTTTCATTTAATTAGGGGTTTTATAAGTATGCTTCCTGTAAGAACTAACCCTGTCCTACAGCATGGAAGAAAACATCTTAAAAAGGGAGATCAAAAGTGGGAGAAAAGAGGCCAAAATTAGAAGAAAAAATGTAACAAAGTAACAAATAAGAGAGGGGAGGACCAGAGCACCATGGGACGAGTACAGAAATATATGTTATTAAACAGGTCGTGTGCTGTGAACCAAGGAGGGAGTAAAGGATGATTAGCCAAGTATTTACTTTAGAACAATTGTAGATTCAAGTCTATTCTGAAAGGTGAAGGTTATGAATGAGGGATAAGTGCATTAGTGCCACAGGCTTATGAGATATTACAGTCTGACATGGTTGACCAGAAACCTTTGTGTGTTGGCATTAACAATCCTTGTATTTGTTTTGTTTTCTCACTTTTCTAAATGATTCATCTTTTCATTCCAGCAAAATTATATAAAAATGTACAAACTGAATCAAAATGTAATGAATGCTTTAAAATTATTTAACAAACATCTAAGACATATTATATCTCTCTGCTTGAACCTTTTATGCAACTTTTAATTTCCTTCAGAGTCCATTTAGCCCAGGTTTTGCCTCTTGGTTGTAGTTCTTAGTTGAACCCTAACCCTGGGAGGATCGCCCAGAACTTTGGGATTCATAAAGCAACACAAGGAACACGTTGTTGTTTTCCACTGGTCCCCGTTTTGTTCCTTGGATTTTATTTGTCCCAGCTTCTTCCTTTGATGCTCTTTCACTTTCTTTGTCTTTTTCTGTGAATCATTGACAAATTGCTGTGGGCCCAAATGTCAGAAAGTCAAGCATTTCCCAGCCAGGCAATTACAGCCAGTGGAAAACAGTACTACACACACACACACACACACACACACACACACACACACACACACACACACACACACACACACACACACACACACACACACACACACACACACACATGCATTCATACAACTAAATGCCCACATTTGCATGCAGAACCTCAATGCCAAGGGACTCACAATTTAAGATTTTTTTTGTTGAATATTCGTATCAGCCCACATGCCTACACACACACACACACACACACACACACACACACACACACACACACACACACACACACACACACACACACACACACACACACACACACACACACACA
>JAVLVB010000656.1:119969-142495 GCA_032876305.1 Orestias chungarensis
AAAGCTTTTGTGGTAACTGACAATAATTGTTTTAAGTCCCTGCAGGGGAATTTTATGCAACTCTTCCTTGTTTGTATTGAGGTACAAGTTAAAACGACCTGCTTAAGGTCACAACTTTATAATCAAAATAGGGTCCAGACTAGATTAACCCAATTCAGAGGTGAACTTCCTGGTGTCATTTGGATTATTGTCCTGATGCAAAACAAAAGTGTGCTTAAACATAAAGTTGGCAGTTGATGAACAGAAAAATCTCCTATTTCAAGGTATTTTTGCTACACTTTTGCAAAGAGCTATTTTTTTTTAGAAAGATTTAGCTAATATGACTACTGTGATGTTCAAACATTTGAAATAATGTTAAATAGTCTTATTTGTTTTAATAAATAAGGTTCTGACTTAATTCGAGGGACACATTTTAATATCTTTAAAATGTTTTCGAAAACAAAAGTTCAAGTTCTCAATTGCTTCTTTTCCACGAAATGAAACGATATGGGTCGGTGCAGCGTGCTGCGGTTCACTACTATACATTGTCCTTCTCCATTCTAAAGCTAAGGTTATTTGTTTTTAATAAACTGATCAATATTAAATAACATTTGTAATATATGTGTCAGGTTGAGTCTTTTCAGTCACTTTTTAGGTTGTCCACTGGGGGTCACCAGAGTTCCACTCCTGGAGCGCTTCTCCAGCTGCTCACCTGGCCAGGTGCAGCCACTTGGTGGTAACAAGCTGGACCATCTACTCGACGCCTAAGTATTAGTTACATCTGATAATCTTAAAACTCTCAGTGCCAGATTTCTCTAGTTGCTCACTAGTGATTACTTGTTCTCTAGTTTATGTTTTATGTCTCTAGTTTTCTCCAGTTGTTTATTTATTCCCCTGGCCTTTGGAAGTTTTTGTAGTTTGATTCTTTGTTTGTTTTGATACTTTGCTTATTTGATACTTTGTTTGTCCCCTTTTTTCATGCTCCCCATCATCACCTGTGCTCCACCCAGGTTTCCACCGTCACCAGAATAAACACTTTCAAGAATTCCCCAATCATCACAATCCTCTGGTTTCACCGCTCAACTGGTTCAGCTCGGTCTGGTTGCTCCAGCCTCCATCATTCATCGTGCTCTCCCCCTGGACAACCTGCCTGGACTGGAAAGACTCACCACTCACTCCTCCTGGTGTTCTCCACCATCCATCCACAAATGGTCTCCCGCGTCGTTCCCCCTTCCTCTGAGTTGCTCACAGAACTGTTCATTGCCTGCTTAGTCTGGATCCCCGCCGCCGATCATCTGTGGTTCCCCTCCGTTATCCGTTGCCGTTTATCCATGCTGGTTCAAGATCACATCTAAACTCTACAATAAACTTTATGATTATACTCCTGAGATTCCTTGTTTCTATGTGGGTCAGAAGCTTAGACAATAGCATGATAGAATACTCAGGCCAAGCAGACCCACAAGAGACTCTCAGGAGGGTTCTCACAGATCAATCCACCATGCTCCATTCTCACGAAACTGTTATCCGATGCCTCTCCGAACAGCAACCTACAACTAACCAAACTCTTGATATCATTACTCACCTCCTCCAAAACCTGGGTCCCAGACCCTCCGACATTGGTCTGTCTCCTTACGAGGGCGCCACTGCTTCTCTTCCCCCGTCACCTCCACTTCCGCATCGCTCACTTCCGGTTCCGGTTTCCCGGGGCGTCTCACTTCCTGTTCTGGAACGCTACTCTGGGGAGGCTGGCGGTTGTGAGGGGTTTATTATGCAGTGCTCATTGGTTTTTACCCACTCCCCACAGTCCTTTCCCAATGATGATGCCAAGATAGCGTTTTTTATCGGTCAGCTATCTGGTGTGGCGCTTAGATGGGCTGAATCTAGGTTCCACCGTTAACCTGAGTTTAGTATTACCTATCAGGAATTCGGGGATGAGTTTATGGAGGTTTTTGTGCACAAGACCGACTATACTGTCCCGCAAGATTCAGAAGATTACACATGGCTCTAGGACTGTGGAAGAGTTTGTTATGGAGTTTCGCACTATAGCTGCACGCTTACAATGGGACCCTCGTGCCGTTAAAAGCTCTTCTCGTCAGGCTCTAAACGATTCACTACAATATGAATTAGTCTTCTTTCATGGGCCTGCAACTTTGGATGACTTTGTCTCATTAGCGGCCCGAGTTGAAGGTCGTGTGAGACAAAGGGACAGTTTAAGGACCTTCCACAGAGCTGTTACCAGCCGAGCCTCCTTTGCCGTCCAGCCTTCGTCCGCTCCCGCCAAAATCCGGTCAACCAGGTTCCACCTGAGCCCCGCAGGTCCGGGACCGGAACCCATGCAGGTTGGACGAACCCGTCTCACCCCGAAGGAGCGGCAGCGGAGGATGCATTCCTGGGAGTGCCTGTACTGTGGTACTCCCGGCCAATACATCGGCCATTGTCCGTCATAAAGAAGGCAAGTATCAGCACCAGTCTCATCACCCCGAACAGGTCCATCTGTGAGTTCAATCCACAGACAGACCAACCCATTAACACTGATCGGCCTCGTGTTCTTCTTCCCGCCACCATTAAGTACAGTCTCAATACCTTTAACCTCTCCTCTCAAGTTGATTCCGGTTGTGAACAGTCTCTAATAGCCCAAGCCCTCGTTGAACAGCTCCAGATCGCTATCTCACCTCTCAAGGTTCCCCTTTGAGTTTCTGCCCTAGATGGTCGTCCCTTTCCACAGATAACTCACGTCACCAACCCACTGGAGTTAATAGTTACCTGCAATCACATCGAGCTCAGGTATTTTTTTGTTTTTTCCTCTTCTCAACTGGAAATCATCCTTGGTTTTGACTGGCTCACATCTCATAACCCCACCACAGACTGGTTCAAACATACCATAACCTCCTGGTCTCCTCACTGCCTCTCCTCCTGTCTCCGGGCTGCCGTTTCTCCTAACCCGCCCCAAGAGGACCTCTGCATCGATTCTCAGGACCTCAGCAACATCCCTGACGACTATCAGGATCTCAAGCAGGCGTTCAGCAAGAGTAAGGCCTGCTCATTACCACCACATCGTCCATACAACTGTGCAATCGACCTTCTCCCCAGAGCCCCTCTACCCACCAGTCGCCTGTTTAACATCTCCCAGAAGGAAAGAGAATCGATGGAGAGTTACATCAACGAGTCCCTTGCCGCTGGCATAATCCGGTCCTCCTCATCTCCCCTCGGGGCGGGCTTCTTCTTCGTCACCAAGAAGGATCGTTTGCTCCGACCCTGCATTGACTACAGAGGACTGAATAATATAACTGAATAATAAGGTACCCCTTGTCACTGCCGCCTTCAAGTCCCTACACAAAGCCACAGTTTTCACAAAACTGGATCTTCGCAACGCATACCACCTAGTCCGTATACGCCAGGGGGATGAGTGGAAAACCGCCTTCAAGACAGCCATAGGTCACTTAGAATATCTAGTCATGCCGTTTGTCATGCCATTCTCTGCAACGCTCCCTCCGTCTTCCAAGCACTCATCAACGACATCCTCCGCGATTTTTTGAATATCTTTGTTTTTGTTTACCTTGACGACATCCTCATCTTCAGTAAAACTCTCGCAGAACACAACTCCCACGTCCGCCAAGTCCCCCAACGTCTGCTCCACAACCGCCTGTATGTCAAAGCTGAGAAATGTGAGTTCAAGAAACCCTCCATAACCTTCCTAGGCCACATCTTCGAGGGCGGGCAGATCCGAGCTGATCCCATCAAAGTACAAGCAGTCACCGAATGGCCCACTCTCAACTCTCGACAATAGCTTCAGCGTTTCCTGGGTTTTGCCAACTTCTACCGCAGATTCATCAAGAACTACAACCAAAACGTTTCCCCTTTAACAGCACTCACCTCCGTCAAGAGACCCTTCACTTGGACATCCGATGCCGACAAAGCCTTCCGTAATCTAAAGACCCTGTTCTCCCAAGCCCCTGTTCTTGTGCAACCAGACTCTTCCAGACAATTCGTCCTCGAGGTTGACGCCTACGACCTGGGTGTCGGAGCTACCCTCTCCAAAAGATCAGAGGAAGAAAAAAAACTGCACCCTTGTGCATTTTTCTCCCGACGTCTCTCCCTCAGCAGAGAGGAACTACGACATGGGAGACCGAGAACTCCTTTCTATAAAGCTCGCCCTGGAAGAATGGCGTCATTGGCTGGAGGGTGCCAACCACCCGTTTCTGGTCTGGACAGACCACCGAAACTTAGAATACATAAAATCCGCCAAACGTCTCAATCCTCGACAATCGCGCTGGTCATTGTTCTTCTCACGTTTCAACCTCTCTATCTCCTACACATCCGGTTCCAAGAACCTCAAGCCAGACACTCCCTCCCGACTGTTTTCCCCGGATGAGTCCAGTTCCGAACCCGCTTCCATCATTTCCCCTAAATGTGTGGTTGGTTCCATTTCCTGGGAGATCAAGGGAGTCGTCCAAAACTCCCTCCACCACGAACCTGACCCCCGGACACCCCCTCAGAAGACACTGTATGTACCTACCTCAGTTCCCTCACGAGTCATCCAACGGTTGCACACTGCGATCTTCTCATGTCACCCTGGTTCCAGTCAGACCATAGCACTAATCTGTCGCAGGTTCTGGTGGTCCAACTTTTATAAAGATGTCTGCAGTTATGTCCAAGCCTGTCCAACCTCTTCCAGAAACAAAGCCTGCAATAAACCTCCATCCGGTCTCCTCCAACCCCTTCAGATTCCCAGTCTCCCTTGCTCACACATCGCAGTAGACTTCATCACCGGCCTCCCAGTTTCCCAAGGTAAGACCAATATTTTGACCACATCATTGACCGTTTCTCCAAGTCCTGCCACTTAATCTCCCTCCGCAAGCTACCATCCGCCTTCCAGACTGCCCGCCTCCTGATCAAACACTTGTTCCGGGTCCATGGCATCCCCGTTGAGATCCTGTCTGACTGTGGCCCCCAGTTCACCTCCCAAGTGTGGAAGCATTTCTGCGCTGCGCTGTGGGCCAAGGTAAGCCTCACCTCCAGCTACCACCCACAAAGTAACGGTCAGACAGAACGGTTGAACCAGGAGGTCAAGGCAGCTCTCCGTTGTCTCGCTTCTACTCAACAGGCCGACTGGAACCAGCACCTCCCCTGGATCGAATACGCACACAACTCTGGCGTCTCTGCCGCCACTGGTTATTCCCCCTTCGAGATCTCCCTGGGTTACAAACCACCACTCTTCCCTCCTGATGAGAGGGATATCTCTGTCGTCTCCGTCCAACATAACATCCGCCACATCCGCTCTGTCTGGAAGAACACTGTCTCAGCGCTTCAACGATCAACCACCATGAACAAGAAATATGCTGACCGGAAACGCATTCCAGCTCCCACCTACTCCGCAGGTCAGCAGATGTGGCTCTCGGCCCGAGATATCCCACTCAAGTTTGTCTCCCGCAAGCTTTCGCCAAGTTTCATCGATCCCTTCACCATTGAGTCCGTCATAAGCCCTTCCACCGTTCGTCTCCGCCTCCCTCCCAGCATTAAACAATAATATGACAATATGACTTCAAATTGTTTTAGATTGCAGATAAAAACATAAGTTTGACATATTTGTAAAACATTAAATGTTTATTAATGTCTTCAGTATGCTAATTAGAAGGTTGTGCAGTCAAATAAACAACTGCTTTAGAGTTTATACTTAAGTGCTTGCAAATCTTAATACACAATTGTAGTATTTTGTTAGTCTCATGTAATTGTAATATGAAATCATCAGATCTAATTCAAATTTTTTTTACTAGTTATTTTTGTTGGACATGAATAACATTTACATCTGACTACACACCCACACACACACGCATAAACATTTTCTCCCCGTCCATGGCCCTACTGTGTGTGCTTGTGTTTGCGTGGGTGATAATAAAAGCTGCTGACAGGGAGTTGTGATTGGCTCCCTCCTCTAATCTCTAGAGATGGCCGGTCGAATGGTGCCAGTCTGACGGCAAACGGACGAAACACAGTGTGCTCATCTGAATGCATTTTGCATTAAAATGTGCGAACTGCATTAGCGTTTAGATTAAGATGAAGCTGTTGTGTTTTTCTATAGTATTTGTTGTTGGTTTGTGTGTTTGCTGTGAAGATCAATCCAGTCATTATCATTATCTAAGGAAACAGCAGTCCATAGAAAGGTCTGTAAAAAAAAAAGGAATTTTAAAGGATAGATAGCATTTTTAAGAAAACTTTTATTAGAATTTTGTAAACTATATACAGAAAGTAAAAAATAAAAATTTAATAAAACAAACTAAGTTTTTGCATAGAAATTAGAAGTATTCGAGACTAGAGTTATTTTACTGTAGCTGTTTTCTGTGGTCCTTAATTGCAGGTTGTTTAGCTTTAGGCTCTTCAAATGCCTGATATAAATTAACACTAAAAGATGGCAAGCTCTTTCTTGCAATTAAGAAATTACCAAGTTATTATATATTGATATTTTAAAAAAATATTCACGGCTAAAGCCCATTTCGCCCTGGGTTTTTCAGATTTTAATTTGGACCAGGGAAATGGTTTTTGTGCAGGAATGGAAGGTTACATAGACACAGCTTTCCGAAAATTAATAGTGTTTATTATTACTTAGACGGACAGGGAGAAGAACAGCTTTCAAATATTTTTACTAGTTAGAAAGTTTTCTCTGTTAAAAATAGTTCTTGTTTTAGGTTTCCTGATGGATTAATGTCTAATTTTAAGGTTGGTTGTAGTAAAAAAAATTTGTACTTTCTCATTAAAAGTAATGCAACGGCCTACACTTGTTTTGTGCTTTATCAAAACATGTGTAGTCGCTGTGACAGACAGTTTCTTAAAGAAGTATCCAATTTATTTATTATACTATTTGAACAAAATGTAAAGTAAAACTGGCAGATTTAGATACGAGTATAGGCGTAGGTGTTATATTGAGAAACCAGATTTGGGATAATATATTATGATAAAATGTTTTTGTCACCCTAATTTTCCCATCTGTGATTGGGAATTACCACAGTCTTGGTATTCAGGGTACTAGATATAAAAATCAATAGTGAGGGCAAAAGAAAAAAAAAACTATTAGAAGAAAGTAATGTGTGCATATTTATAAATTAGTAATTTCCCCTCTGAGGGATCAATAAAATATAATATAATCTAAACTAATCTAATCTAGTATATAGAAATGTTTGTACAGCATGTATGCATTGACAATTGTGTCTAATCTAAAAAAAACAAGGATTAGAAAAAGAAAAAAAGATCAGTCAGAAAATGTCTAATTTGGAAAATACTAATGAAATGCATTTGTTGATAAATTAAGTTTCAGAAAGTGACTGAAACATTTTGAAGGAGTGTTACGGGAAACTCAAATTAATAGTGAAACAAGAGGGAGCAATAAGACATCATCAGGTCAAGTAAAAACAAGCTTACAAGGAAAAAGGAGTGGCCGAGTTTCACCAAACATGAAAGAGAGGATGGATACATAGGCTACTCAGTTGATGAATCATGGCTCATTAAAGGGTAGTGGTGCTTGAAGCCATTTTTGGGTAGGGCTCACCAGAGTGGGGGCACCTTTCGGAAGTCACATATCAGTCATATATGAGGTTTTGTTATTAACTTTTATCTGCCCCAAATATATCTGTATTCTGGTTTTTCAAAATCTTTATTCTTGAAAAGAATGGGCATATATCAGAGCTATTATGGATTTAACTGAAAATAAGTTTCATGTTACTTAACTTAACATGCATGTTTTTCTACTGTCTGGATTTGGAAGTCAGGACACTCTTGATGTAAAGAACCAACAGTAACACCTGCCCCATGTGTAGCCTGTACTAAGGACTATTGATGGAAAATGTAGTCAAAACAGAGCACCACTCCAAAACAGTACATTTTATAATGGTTTAAGGAATAGGAAATGAATAAAGTGCTACAAACTCACATCCACTGTTTTACTAGGACCAGGAATGTGCTTTTTTTTGTAAAAAACATTTGATTTTTCTTATTTTTCACATTTTCTTACACTTCTCTGATACACAATGTTCCCGTATATTTCCCTAATTTCAAAAGTCTCCCTGCAAAGCCTATTCACTTACTTAGCAACGTGTATTTTGTTCCTCCTTACTCATAAAATACCAGTTATGAAACCGCGGCATACTCCAAGTTTTAATGAGTCATTTAAGTCAAATATGCAACAATATCTTCACCATAGTCTGTTTAAATTTTCTAATGTTTTGTTTCATAAGATAAGTTCGTACATGGTTCACTGGAAAAAGCTGCATGGTTGTGGAATGAGGTGTTGAAGGCTTATGATCAAAGTCAAGAATGCTGTTGACTTTGATCAAAACAGCAAAGCTATTACCAGATGTAGAAAATCACTTGCTTTTGGTTTCATTCATTCAAGGGATCAGAAGAGTTGCTGAAAACATGTTAATCATAATGTCTAATAGATCTACCCTGAGGTAGATTTAGTACCTGGATGAATCCCTCCGAAACATACCTCCAAGTCAGAGCATAAACAGGGTCTGACTTTGCTCCACCCAACAAGGTTTTAGTAATCTGTCAGGTATGTAACTTCAGAGATCCTTTGTTTTGTGACTGATGGTCCAAGGACGAACCAAATACGAACACTTTGAAAACAGAGTATAGATAGGATGTGAGGTTGACGGGAAGACAAAACATGATTAACACCAAGGTCAACATAGAGACAAGAGAACATTATATTATATTCAATAGTTTAAACTAATGCAAAGTCCCGAGATGGAGAAAAAAAAAAATCTTTGGCTTTGAAACAAAGTCAAGGCTTTAGTAAAGGTGATCAAGCGTGTGTTTCTAAAAATTTCATTATCACACTTTAATCTTGTCTGCAAACATATCATAAAGTTATAATGATAACATTTATGGAGTCGTAGCTTCAAAGATAAAATAAAGATGTAACATGTAAGATTGTTCAATTGACCTAAACTACAATGAGAACATGCTTCTTGTGTTCTGGGTTAGGTTATTAGGACATTAATTCAAGCAAATCCAAGTTTTCACCCAAAATAACCTAACAAACAAACAAACGTAAAAACCCCCCCTCCCCCAGACGTTAGGACTGACCTGACACGAAACCTAAAATCAGTTTGAGATGACTTTCTACAAAGATGACATTCAACTGGGTCAAAGTGAACTATATATAATCCTAGAAGATAGACAAGTTGATATTGTTTATTTGACCTTTCCTTAAACAAGAACAGTCTTGGTGATATATAAAAACAAATGTGTGGAACAAGCGTGCGTTGTGACTGTGTGACGAAGAGACTTCACCTCTGGACTGTGGAAGAGGGAGTGGCATTGAAAGAAAGAGACTGGTGTGTGAGTTAGTGTGTATGTGTACAAGACACAGGGCTTTGCTTTCACGGCTTGCTCAGCAGTGAAAGAGTATCGGTCACAGAGGGCAGGCCAAAAGACAGAGCGTAAAAGTTGAGGCAAAAGAGACACACAGGGAAAAAAGAGCGTGGAACGAAAAAGGGCAGAGAGGGACGAGCAGATAGAGAAAGAGTTTTGCTAAAAGCAGCTTCTGTCTTCTGTCCCACCCCCTGAGTGTCTTCCCCTCCTCTCTGTCAGGATGGGAGGGAAAGGAGTGTAGCAGAAGAGACGGAGAAAGAGCTCAGCCACGCTCGCTCTGTAGAGCAGGACCCGGGAATTTCAGGACCTTTGGAGTTGTGAGCACGCAAACACTCACACATATTTAAAGCTTTGACAGCGATCTCTTGGGATTAGAGGAGGGCAACAGAAGAAAGACCAGAAACAAACAAAAAAAAAACTAACAAAAAAAAACTAAAGAACAGCTTTGGACTATATGACCATGACGGCACCTGCTGAGGGAAAAGTGGTTCAGAGGGGCTGAGGGCTGAAACGGGACGCACGCAGAGGGGAAGCCACTAATGAAGGTGAGAATGGGATTTGATTACATAATCAATGAAGCTCCTGCATCCTTTTGTTTTTAGCACTGTTCCAAGTCCCAGATATTTATAGAAAAGGTACATTTATTGAACATGTTTAACTTTGATCCAAAGTGACAGGGAGGGAGGCTTTGAAACATCTCTATTTTTAAACAGATGATTTAGAAACTACCAATTTTAAGCTACAGTGTGTTGAACGTGGTCATCTCCTGATGATGGGAATGCCCTTTCCAGGTATATGGTGTAATGGATATCACACTTTATTCAGTTATTTTATTTGCAAAAAGAAAACAAACCTCCTATTTGGAACATCCCTTGTTTTTACATTAGTTATTGTTAATTTTTCCACCATAAGTGAGTGAATTAGCTACCTACTTTTACTGGCAATATTTAATTCATTTTTTAAATGCAATGTTGAAGCTATTTTTAATAAAGTCATAGAAGACTTTATGCATCATTTTTGACCTTTGTAGGCCTAAACAATAAAGGATTTGTGTAGCTTTGACTATATAAATTGAAAACAAGTTTTTCCACCTGCTAAGATTGTGTTTTACTTATCGTTTCTGTATTTGTATCCTCGTCCAAATTAATAGTGCTCTGATTTTATTACTTCTGTTTTATCTCCAGTGTTGAAAATAATGCACACTTCTTTGCTTTTCCTCTTTTCTTTTCATCTTCACCATCTCATAATTAAGCATCGTTCTGTTTTGTGTGCAAGGGGGGGGGGTATTTGCCTTACACATGTATGTTTCTTTAGTTGTACCCCCCACCCACACCTCCCCCCAACCCAAATGTATTTTGCACACTAACCCTTCTATTACCATACCATGGTGCCTAAACATTAACCCTTGAGTGGGTTTAAAAAGAAGCTGTCAAATTTACTTAAGTCAATACCTTTGGGTGCAGCTGTTTACCAAGCTTGTTATCCACAGAAAAATAGTCATCCAACCCCCATTCTTAAGTTTTTCCAAAATGCTGTTATGTTGTTATTTGGTCGATTTCCCTTCCAATATGTTTCCATAACTACATGGGAGTTTGACCGGTTTGGCGTGTCTTGGAGTCTGTGGAGGGAACAGACAAGACGCCACACGATTTATTCCACAATCATGCAAATGAAATATGCTTACTGGATCGATAGTGAGGGTATCTATCATGGTTTTGGTTTTCAATGCTCAAGTTCACTGCATGCTCATTAGATCATTTCAGTCAGAACTTTTTTTTGTCTTTAGTGATGTATCTCTGACTGAACAGCTACACACGCCTCGGTCGCTATACAGGCTCCACATTAAACCCACTTTGCCCTCAGAACTACTTAGTTGTCACTGTCACAAATTCAGCAAGGTGTTCTATTAGCATGACAGAGTTGCTGCAGAATATTCAGCTGCACATCCAGGTTTATGTTGTGGTGACTCTGCAGGCCCTTGGAGTATATGAAATCCTTCACAAAAAAAGTAGAGAAAATGAGTGCAGTGTGATCTTATAGGGGTGAACATGGTCAGCAACAATACTCAGGTGAACAGTTTAAACAGTGCACTAATGGTACCAAAGGGCTCAAAGCGTGCAGAAAACAATTTCCCCCATACCAGTTATACCACCACCACACCATTGATTTGCTGGTACAAGGCTTGACAGATCCATGTTATTAAAAAATGTCATTTTATGACTTTGGTAAAACTTTGAGAATTGTAGTTTCAATTTCTTTGATGGCATGTGTTGCATGAAATATCTTCTGTTGGTGCAGTATATTTGCATCAGGTTTTGTTATGCATTCAGATAAAGTGTTCCACACACTTTATAAGATACTCAGGACTCTGTAGTCACTAAAATCCAATAATTTTCTTCACCACATCTGCTGTATTGGACACAGTGCCTTCAATATTTGTTAGAAAAGCTAGTAATTGGTTAAATAGGCACAGCATTTGTTTGAAAGTGTTTTAGAAGTGTTCCTCATTTTTCCTATTCCTATTAAAACATCTTGGCAGATGTTTGTGACAGGCCAAAATAAAAACTACAGAGAAAAACAATTTTGTCCTGTTTCCCATGCTCTCTACCTTTTTTATTCAGTTGCCAAAACAAGAAGAAAATAGAAAAATTCAAACAATATACAAATGGTTTTGCTGCATATGTGTAATTTTAAGGAAGTAACATCTTCTTTGAAGAAGAGGTTGGTGAATTGGACTGTAGTGAGACAGATATGACCAAATTGTATTATTTGTTTTAACAAAATATTCAACAAAAGGGAAAGTATTCCTAAAGTATTAACACATTCAATCTTTTGTTAAATTTATACTAAAATATAATTATTAAACATATTGTCTTTAATTATAAAAAAAAATAAAACTGTAACAGTGGCTTATGCATTAAAATTCCAAAGTCAGCAGATTTTTATTTGATTTTTAAATGATTCATCAATATCCCAATATGTTACTAGATACTGACTTTAGACGACATGAAACTTTAGAGAGATAAACTTTTTTGGAAAAACTAAGAATCCCCACATTTCCACAAATATATTCAATCTTTAAAAGATCAAAAACTGTGTTTACAGATTCTGTGAACACTGGACAATATTCCAGTGTAGATGTTACCAGTTTTTATATTGTGATTTTTTTTTCATCATTACCTGAAAGGTCTTGAGCAACAGTAGCAGAATGGTGGTATGAAGTAATGTGGTGTAAAGCAGAAACTAACATAGTAGCAACAGGAATGCACAAGTCAGAAGCATCGGATGATGCTTCAAAATCTGTCTGATCTGCAGATTCACATAATAGAATGTTGAGGATGGCACTAAACAACGTTGTTTGTATGTGAAATGGTTGAGCGGATCTGAAATCCTGCATGCGATTTGCAACATAAACTTAGCCCTGTGGCTAGTCTCCCTTGAGAAATTCTCTACACATGTTTTATATTGTAATGGTAAATAGTTTGAGTTGTGACACACGCCCCGATTGCTTCATGCGTAAGTAGACGGATTTCCTTCAACCAACTTTTATTAATAATAAAGGAGAATGGTATCCATCATGGACGGTTAGATGTTGTTGAACAATTATCTGAAGGTGGTTTGTTAGCTGCTTCCTCTTTTTCTATTGATCTTACAACACATTAGCTAATTTTGTCTTTTCAAAATACTTTTATACAATAATCCAACAATCGATAATTCTAAAACAACTTATTCCAAATTTTATTTTGAGAAAACGAGACAAACTCGTGCTCGGTTGTTATCCAATATCATCCTGTATTGCAAACACACTTTAGGTACCAAGGACAAGGTTTTTCCCATGGCGACAGCTGTATATCTAACAAGTTACACCACTGAATATTAGTAAAAAACTATATTTCACTAAATGTTACTTTTATCACATATCCCGCATAGTCGCACACTGCATTCACAGTTTTTCTACACAATAGAACTGCACCTTTACATATATTTAACCCCACAGTTACTGTGGGTTCAAGGTGGGTCTGCTGATTACCTGATGATTAATTGACCATCAAGCTAACCCTATGGGTAAAGTACAGATAGACGGACCTGCGGTCACACCTTAAAACCCATTATCCTGTATCTCAACTTTGGCTCTAAACCTTTGTTCAAATGAAAAATTGTCCACCAGGGGAGGAAAAATAAGTTATCTAATTTTCCTTAAAATCACAAAAAGGTTTTTTTTAAAATGCGGGCTAGGTTACAGTTCCTAATGTGTTCCTTTTAGCCACCAGACAAAAGCTCCCTCTTGTAGGAATATTGCTAGTGTGTAGCTCGATCTTGGTTGCAAGTTTGCATGCCATGTCAGTTTTCCTCAGTTTAAAATAATAAATGAGCATTACTGCTCTCTTGAAATATTGACTTTTTTGCCTATTGCCAGAGGGGAGAGACTGCAGAGGTTAATCCATCATTCAAAAAAAAAAAGTAAAAGGCTGCAAACATCAAAGTTTTATTAGTTTTCCTTTAATATAATTTCATTTTAAAATTTCTTTTTTGAAGCCTCATGATAAAAAAAATAAATACTTAGTTGTTTTGGCTAAAAAACAGTAAAAATGTGTATGTTTATTAGTGAGGGACCAAGGGAGGTAGATTTATAGAACAAAAAATGTCTTGCAACATATATTTTTAAACCTTTAGAATAATTAAGCACAGCATAGTTTGCAGGTTCAAAGACATTTTCTGAGTCAGACGCTAAAATTTGACCTTTACACGCAAAGAAAATAATGTTTTGGAGAAAGTCAATAGATCTGAAAAATGTTCCCTGAAAAGAGAGATGCAGTTTTTTTTTAGGTGAAAGCAAGTAAGATTTATATCAAACTCAAGTATAAAAGTTCAGCCATAGGTTTTGTGCACATTAAATATGCTTAGTGGAACATTCTTTCTAAAAATAAAACAAAAAAACTTGAGAGAAATATAATCCATGTAGGGAGATTCAGGCTGAACTAGATGTTTCATCAAAACACGTTCTCTTCTGTTTTTACCTAAACAGTACTTAAAAGAGTGTTGCTTATCACTGCATACAAATTGTTGTATATAGTGATGTGAAAACTAGATAAGTGTTGCTTTGAGCTGCAAGGTTTATTTCCATAATAGGTGTCTATTTGCTATTGCTGTAAAATGTCTCAGCAAAGAGAAAGAGACTCCAAATATCTGTAGCTGGGAGGACAGGGCCTCGTGATGTCTGGCATCTGAGAATTGATCTTTATATTTCCAGATACAAAATTATAAGGCCATTCAGATCAAGTGATTGTCAAGTTTTTTTTTGGTTTTGTTTACAGTCATCAAGATTTTTATGTCTTTAGGATATGACTGTAATCTATCAAACTGATTGGGTTTTGTCAGTACATATTTATAAATATAGTTGAGTATTATCTGCAAAACTTTTGAAATGTATACAAATCTGTTTGATGATTTTACCAATAGGAGGCATATAAATACATACCCAACTTGTAATCCTGGAGTATGAAGATGTATTGTCCACTTGAACATTAAGAATTGAGGCCCAGGCTTCCTTCTTCCTGGCCAGAAGCGATCTTCCAGGAGAACCTCAAGGAGTCCCAAGGCCAGCCAAGGACTTGAATGGGTGCCTCCCCTTCAGTATGGGAGACTAGATGGTTGCGCCAACTCGACTGGCTACTCTTAATGTGAAGGAGCAGCAGCTACTCCTGGACGACCATGCCTTTTTTCCTCATTGAAACTAGTTTAAAAGCATGAATTTTGACATACTTGCTAAGATGTACAAAAAAAGACATTTTCTCAAGATATAACAGTAAAATCATGATTTTTTATTAAATACAGCTGCCTCTCATGTGATGTAAGGCAATATAATGACAGTAATATTAGATGTGTTTTAATTAGCAATTATTTGCAAAAAAACCTCTTATGCTGTGATTTCAAGTATAACTGCTTTTTTGTTCATTCTGAATTTTACACACAGATATAAGCAAGTTTCAGCGTTGTGCTTTTGTTGTTCCTCGTAAATATAGAGCTGTACTCAAGCCTGTGAGGATTTCTTTCATCTTATCGTCATCAAGTTTAGATAATTACGATCTGGTACTACAACATTGTGCTTATATTTTGTCATATCTGATGCTAGAAAACATATCCTCTACAAAAGCAACACTTCCTTCTAGTCCCTTCTTTGGTTTTTCTCCTATGAGTGAGTCTGCCATCACTCGAGGACAGCCTATCAATTGCCAGGCGGACCAGTAATTGCATTCTGAGTTTGAGGAGAGAGGTTTCTGAATGCATACCTGTGCATTACGGAAACCAGGCCTGTCCTTTCCCATCAACTTGAGCAGTCATTTGGCGTTAAAGCTAAGGGGGGATTAGTAGGCTTTATGCAAAATACCGCAAAATAACGACATTGCTGAAAACTCGTCACATGCACAATCAGACACACACACATGCACGCACAGTGGAATAGTTTCAGGAACCCCCCGGCTCTACCCTTATGTCCCAGGGGAAAGCTTGAGGGGCTTATGCAGAGGATTTTGCTGTTCTGCAGTGTGCCTGTCAGATAAGGAAGGAGACACCAGCCTGCCTGGTGACACTGCTGAGGATGTGCCGTCCTGTATCTCCTTCGTTTTTGCCTCTTTAACCCGCCACTCAAACAACTGCCACCCTCTACTGCCTCTTGTGATGACACTGCACACAAGGATGAAATGGTGTCCCGTTTTGATAAAGTCACACAAGGAAATTAAAACAACTTCAGAGATCTTCACACCAAATACTTTTGGCACTTTTCTGTCACTGACTGAAAGATCATTGGAGGATGTCACACAGACTTATTTGGTTTAGTATGACAGTTAGTGAAGGATTTGTAATTTACACCAAGGTTGTGTGCTGCCAAGGTTGTCTTTTCAATATTTACATGTTAAAGACACCGAAGGCCAAATAAGATTTACATAACACTTAAGTAAACCCTTTTTTTCTACTGCTAAGATGGTGAGTACTTGCAAAAGTATTTATACTTCTTACAGTGTTTTGCATAAGTTGGAGAAAATATTCCGCGATTTACCGTTCCATAGCAGCTCTAGCTGTATGTTTGGAGTTGTTGTCCCACTTTGACCGGTTTACCTGCTGAAGGAAACCATGCTCACACTACTCTTTCCAAGTTTCACTGTAAGGAGGGTGATGTGGAGTATTAGCTCTATGTTCCACGTAGCAGTTCATGAATAGACATAAAAAAATGTAAAAATGTGGAGCTTCTGAGACATGAACGAAACATAATGAAAATTTCACAAACATAAAGATTTGGACTGTAAAAGGATTTTAAGAACTACTTTTGCAAAGCGCTGTTTATCTAAAGAGGATTTTTTGTTTGCATTTTCTTTCTTAAATAACCATCTCCTTTATTTCCAGATGTCAGTGTTAACTACCATCGAAAACCATCTCATGCTTCTGACCCCTCCTTCTCTTTGGTTTCTTTCCCTCCACCTGTGATTATACTTACTGCTACCCTGCTGATGCTTTATATCACAGGAAGACTGCTAAAGACGTTAAAAGAAAGCAGGAATTGTGGTTACTATGTTTAAGATTTCCAATGTTTTTCATGACTGTCGCCACGTTTTAAAGGCAGCTTGTGGCCAGTTTCTGTTTCCAGCTGTGATTTGCGTATTGATCTGGTAGAAATTGGCTCTGTGCCAGAGCACTCAGCCTCTCACCATCCTTATTCTACGCTCAGTTTAATCCTGCAGCCCAGCTGCTGCCACACCTACACCATCATCACTTCATCCCTCTTTTTCATCACTCTTTTTTTGTCCCTCTAGTGAATTTGCCAGCCCATCCATATTAATGCACGGGTATCATGTGTTACATATATGATACTCTGACCATTAGGCATCTTTTACAATTAACCACCATTTTAATGTGATGAGCATTCACATCTGAACTGAATCAGCGCTCATAAATCAAAACAAAGTTATCTTCCCTATTAGATGCTGCACAACAATTGACATATTTCTTTTATCCTTGTCTTATTCTATGCATTTCTTCCAACCTTTTGACCTATTCCTTTCTCATATTGTCCCCATATCACCCATTCAAGCCCACCAACACCCTCTTTATCAGCACCATCCCCCAGCCGCATCTCCAGCCTCCTGGCAGCTCCCCCAGGCAGGCTAATTGACTCAGTCCCAGGAGGAGGGGGATCGTGCCAGATTTCTAATTTGGCTTCTCCTTTCCAAGATAAAAGCTATATCCTTCCTTCCTTCAACCCCATCTTTGTTTGAAGTCTACTCTGTCTATCATTTTATGTGATTATTCCTAAAAAGTAAGTTTCCTGTTAAATAAGGTAATGTTTCTATGTGAAAAACATTTCTTTTTAAAGTCCTGTTTTTTTATTTCTTTTTTTAATTTTTGCTATTTAAGCAGCAGCCAGACATTACAATCCAGTAAATACAAGAAAAGACACACACATACATACACAGACATCTTTACCTACTATGGCATTCACCCTTGGAAACCCTTGATCTCCATACACACCTGGGAGAACCAACCAGGCATGTCTCTTGGTCTTCACTAACATGTGTTCCTGTGTATAAAAGCGGTATATTTTTTTACACACAAGCAGACCTGTATAGACAATAAAAATATTTTATTGTTCTATTAAATTATTATAAATTGAGTCCATTTACATGTTCATGGATCTTTCAAAATCCATGAACAACCTTAGCGTCATATTGTGCCTTTCTTATTTCCTTGTTTTTAAATGGCAAGTTTAATTTAATTCCTGTATCATCTGGTTACACAATACATTAAAACTTAATCTGGGCATTTGTGTTCTCTTCCTCTGCTGTTATGGTGTCCATAGTCAATAGTGTTTGTCCTTGATGTCTTCAAATTTTTAAATCTGTCCAAGAGCCGCTTTAAAGTATAAAAAGTATTCATTTGATATTCCTATCAGATATATTACACACTGTTTTCTGTTTGAAACATCAATGATTAGCCCCTTTGTGCACCATTAAAAACGTTGCACTTGTGTGTACATTTATGAGTTTCACAGTATCAATGCAGTTAATGGCTTAAAGAGTTGGACTTAACTCCTATAATTAACATTTGCCTTTAGACAGAAGAGAGAAAAATCTTCTGCGATGCATTTATCTGACATATTCAAAAGTATATGGTTTGTGCCTTTAAAACATTTATTTTTGTAATGTGGGACGACCCAGTATGCTTGAGTGCTATCTTGGATTTTGAATGTGACTGCTTAGAGTTGTACAATACACAGTTGCACAAAAGGTGAACCGATAGAGGAGTTGTTTTTTTGAAACCAGCAAGTGATTAGTGTGAAAGTTGGTACAGCAGGATGTCTTTTCAAGACAAACTGTCCACGAACAGCGCTTTGAATACACTTTAAATACATTTAAAAAAGAGAAAAAAGAAACCTGCGACGACTTGGTTTTTGTTCACAGCAGAACCTGTGGAGGTATTTTTTTCCCCCTGTCATCTAAGGTTTAGCTATTAGTTATTGGCCACATCTGCCTAATGTGTAAAACATGAAACTCTGTATCTGGTTACTGTTAAGGACTGTACATATCCATTTATGGACAAAATGTTAATGTGTTCAATGTTACTGTTTCCTTTGAGCTGAAAGATAAGTACAGGCTGGAAGTTTGCATATTCAGAAATGTTGGTTCGGAGGTTGAAAAGATTAGCTCAATTCCAAAAAAAAGGAATGTTGTTTTAAGCAATTTAGTGCAAAAAAAAAAAACTTGGGTTCAGTCTCTTTATTAAAGTGACTAGAATGTCACACAAATCCACTCCAACCTCAATATGTTAAAGTTATTAATTTAATGTATGACCAGCAAAAATAGGTACTGGGGTTTAAATATCATTAAAATTCTTAAACACACATAAACAACCTTTTAAGATCTACGTAGTTAATTAGTACTTGTAATATTTTCCTATTTAAGATTTTGTGTTTGAATAATGGTGGTAGGTAGTATTGGAAAACAACTTTTGTGTTGTAACCAGGGTTTATGTGACAGCAAGTCTTGTGCTGAGAAAAAGCAAAGTCAAACGTGTACTTTAGGTAACCATTTGTATAAAAAGTTAGACAATAAGCCTTAAAAGAAATTAATGATGTCTTACCATGGGTGAGAAATATTCTCATCGCCTTCCTACAATAAATGAAACTAAAAGAACATAAAAACAAACAGATACACTGTCCTAAAGTATGTAATGTGTCATGCAGGACTTCAGTGAGGTAGGGCTTAACAGCATGCTTTAACTAAATACTAAATAGAAAAAATATGTCAATCACTATTATAAGACAAGCTTAAGAGACTTCAATGAGAACCTATGAGTGACAGGGTGGACATATTAATCCTAATACTGAGTGTTTTCATGTCTCAGTGGGATGCCTGTGAGGTCCTGAAATCCATCCTCAGTGTGAACTCAGAGGATTCTGTTAAGTTCTCAGTTACGGGCTGCTATGCTGAGACAGAAAAATGACTTGTAACCCAAATAGATTTTAAGAATTTATTTTCTAATTACCAATTAAAAGAAGCACTGCATACAATAGAATCATTTATTTCAGATTTGAACTGTGTAGCCATTGTCTGAAACTTAGAATATGATTTCTTGTGAGGGTTGTTTGTCAGATGTGAAGTACCCTTGTAGAAATAAAAGCCTTCAATTGACTTTTTGATAGTTACTGACCTTTTGAATGTGACTGAAGAAAGACCAGCCTTTTCATTTAAGCCAAATCTGCAAAATTAGCTCTCTCAAAAGACTACTAGAAACAGGAATGCTAGTATCAATATTTGAGAGTTAGTAAGAAGGTCACAAACTAAATGAAAGTTTAAGAAAGTCCTTTGCAACAGAGCACCTGAAAGCGGACAAGATTAATTTCTACTGACTGCGGGCGGTCATTTTTGGCTGACACACTTCTTCAATGTCATATAGAAGACAGGGAGAATGCCTGTTCAGTGCCCATCTAGCATTGTGGTCCTCATCTTTAATAGGCCTGGAATGGTGATTTGGGGTACACAAACTAACTTTTGGGTCAGTTATTTCTTTTTTTTTTTTCAAGCTACCTGCGCTATTTCATTGTTTTCTGACATTGACAATTTATCCATGGTACCTGGGTTGTATTTAATGTTGGGGTTTGACACCACCTGGGCGACCCCTAGTCACTGATCCTCCGTTGTTAGGAGACCTCTGGATCTCCTTTATGTTTTTTTGCATATGTTGTGGCTTGTGTGTGTCTGTGAGGCTCAACCTTCACCAGGCACAGTAAAGGTTTGCAGCTGGAATGACACCTGGTTACTATAGGACTGAAACCATGGCTAAACATGGACTGCTCACATGGGTCTCTGCTTTTATATATGTATGTTAATAAAAACTATTTGAAACAATTTGAAAGTGAATGCAAATACAGTAATTTTCTGTGAGGCAAGCATAGACTAAAATCCCAATCACAAGTGTCTCTACATTGTATAGAAAAGTGACTTAGGTCATGAACTTTGTGTACAAATAATACAGGAAGCAAACGATAAATATTCAGAAAGGTGCAGATGCAGGTCAACCTATAACACCTTATTTAGTTTCCGGCCTCTTGGCCTCTTTGCTCTTCTTTCCATCCAGACATGAAATAGTCATTAGGTGTAGTGGTAATTCAGCCCAGACGTCTTTGCACATTAGCTAATGTACATCAGAAAACGTCAGAAGCCTGCAGCACTGTCTGCGTGTGTTTGATGCGTGTGCATGTACACAGTATCAGGAACATGCAGGTCTACGTCTGTCAGTGTTCACAAAAGTCTGCTTCTCCCAGCATAAGAGCATGGTAGGGTGGTGTGTGTTTTTACGTCAGACAGTTCACATGACATGGTTTTCTGTTCCATGGTCGACAGGTGCTAAATAATAAAAGCAGCGAGTGGAAGCAGGGGAACAGACAAGGCAAGGGCACATGAAGAAAAGATATGGAAGAAAAGGAATAAAAGGCAGAGATGGTTGGAGAAAATAACTTATAAATAAAGATGAGATGATACAGAACAACTATTGGGTTGTTGAACTTCCAAATTCTTAATATCTCTTTCTCCTCTAAAACCATTGTTTTTAGGTTTTGTATCTATAAAACATTACAGTTCTCATAAAAAACTGAAGAACTGCAAGAAAAATAAGTGTTGCAAGGCAAGAATGGAGGTTTATACAGATATTGTGTGAATGAGTAAAGGGATTTATCCTTTAAGACATGAGCTCTTGTTAGAAGTAGGGACATTCAGTTGTGGGCAGAGGATCAAAAAAGATACAGACACAAGGTGACATTTGATTTCAGGTTTCTCCCTTTGCTTCTGCATCCTAAATTATTTGTGCATGCATCTTTGATGCAGATATGCAACTTTAACATTTTTTAAAGCCAACCAAAATCTAACAGCGTATGTCAAAACCATTAAAACTGTAACTGCGTCAACTACAATATGTGCTCTGCTCAGCATCCTTGCTGAGATGGTAGTGTCACTATGTCAACAGTGATTGTCAGCTGTCTGCCAGTGTTGCATTTCATTGATTCAACCAGATCCGAATGAGCTCTGCTGAGACACCCTCTTTTGAAACCCTATATGTAGCGCACACTGACTGAAAGGCACACACCTGGGCAGGAAGAAGCTTCCCCCAAGGCCAACTTTGTCTGGGACAACTTAGAACAAAGAAAATCAGCAAAGGTAGATTTTTCTTTACATTTTTGTCTTAGTTGCTTCTTCACATTCGACCACATTAAGGCTCCTTAATGAAATGGGTAGTGGGAAATGCTTTTTGCTAAAACTAAAGACAAACAAGTTTCAATAAAAATATCAATATGTTTGTGCTTTTTTTGGTCATTTTATAACTCTTTACAGCTAATCGAAACACCAGATTCATTCTTATTAGAAAAGTACAGTATGGTATCAGACCTATGAAGACAGTGTTGCAGAAATGTAATGTTTCGGTTCCTTCCTAGTCTAGAGTCCTTAATCAAAACAATAGACCAATAATGTAACGCAAAGTGAAAAACAAAACATGAACATCTAAAAGATGGTGAGTGTTGCAGGTGTTAAGGAAACATTTTTTAAGCACCTCATACTTTCTTCTGCTGACAAGCTTCATGCAAATGTGTTTTATTATTAGTATTTGAATTAGGACTTTGTCCCCCCCCCCCC
>JAVLVB010000656.1:142595-202053 GCA_032876305.1 Orestias chungarensis
CTAAACACAGCTAATGAAGGAGAAAAGGGAATGGACAGATTAAAATTATTATTACTTATTTTGAAATCAAGGTCCTCAACTCTAATGGATGCCATAATCAGCAATTTTAGCTGAAATAAGCAATCGTAATATATTTGACTGTGATAAATCTGTGTACACTTCTGTTATTTTCAACGATATTCTGTGTCTGTAGAGAAAGAGCAGCTTTGTTCACTAATTGCATACATAAATCAGTTGCTCTTTACAATAAACATCAGAATGCATGGATGTGTATTTGTGTTTGTGGGTAAAACAAAAACATGTATACCATAGAGTCAATTTCCACCCCAGATGTGGAATCTGTTGAAAGTTGGTAATTGAGCACATTTAGGACAGAATGGCTGCTATGCGTATGTATTGACAGTGTCTGGGTTTAGCATGGCTGAGTGGGCTGAGCACTGAGGCGGGCCGGGTTTGGACAATTAAAAGAATTCCTGACTGAATTCTTTGTCCCATAAAAAAAAAAAGCTCCCATACGTATCAACAGTGGCTCAAAACACAAAGAGCAAAGACCAAAGAGACACTTGATATCGTTTAATCCATTCCCATGTGCTTTTGAATCCTTTTATTATGACAGAACCACACACAGTGAAGCGAATTACCTTCCAAGTCGTTACAGAGTGCCTTCTAATGTTTTGTTTTTTTCTTTTACATCAGTCCTTGTTTAAAGCCCCATAGGACTATATATTTTCCTTTAGCATGCACTAAAACACCTTCCTTCAGATCTCATTACCAGGAGAGGTGACATTATCTTTAAACACAAGCTCATCTGTACACAGTACATTTCTCAAGTGCTGACAGCCAACACTCCATGGTATTGCTGACTTTCATTGATGTTGCATTGTGGCATGGTCATTCCTGCATGTAGCAATGAGCTACACCTTATTTCACAAAGCTAAGCATGAAAATCTTCTTACGCCACAACTATTCCTATCTTTCAAGACTTCAAACACGATGACAGTTATGGAAATGAAGTGAACTGAGGATAAGGGGATTTGTTACCAATCCCATCTGTCATCATCCCAAGTGGTCTCAAATCCCAGCTCATACTGTTAGTTCATTTACAGGTTTTCACGAGAGGATAACAAGCTGACGGGAGCTAGTCACAGGTATTGACTTAATATTTTTGCCTTTCATATTACTCTGAACACAATTTAAGTCTCTTAAAGTAATTATGTGAAGAAAACCTGAAATCTGGGTTACAGTGCAGACGATGCTGATAGGGAAAACAGTTTTTAATAGCAGCCTTCAGAAAACATGTACTGGCCTAATTGCACTCAATGGTTTTCCCTTTAAAGCACAATGTAGCTGCAGAATATTGAATTCAGTTAATTCTCCAATGTAATTGCTTCCAGCCAATTGAGTTTATGGCTTACACTTTATGTGGTGTAACTTCTTAGAGAACTTTCAAGTTTTAGGTGAACAATTGGTGTTGTTTGTCAATTATTGGCATCTATGTAAGGGTATTGAAATTGAAATTGATTAGTACGTAATCTGCTATAAACATATTGTGGTTTCTGGTAATTCAAGAGATATTTTCTTGTTAATAATGCGCGGTTTTACTATACATTTTGTTGTGAGGATATCCAAAGGATTCAGTTTGATCTCCTCTGCTTGTTTTAGGGTTCTTTTGTTTTGTTTTTTCAAAATAGTGTTCTCAGAGAAATTATTTTGCAAAGCGCCGATTTGATGTGAGGAGTGCATGTCTAATCCAGTTGTTGACCAGCTGACAGATTCTCCCACCTAAGCTGTTGATCTTTGGAGCTCCTCCAGCTTTGCCAAAGAAATGTTCACTGCTCCTTTGATTAATTTGTTTGTCTGACCTGCCACTTTAGGTGGACTTTTAAGACTTGCTGGATTTTGAAATATGTTCCATTTTGAAAGGAACAGACTTTACAGTGCTTTGTTGGCTATTAAAACCTTTTCTATATTATTTTCTAAATGAACTCTGCTTTCTTCCCGGCTTCCTCCCTTGCCCGTTTGATGTATTTCTGCCACTTTAGTATGTTTTTTTTTGTAATCAGCTGTTCTCCTACAACCCTTTGACTGTTATTACCTAATTTGGTTGTGTTTGGTTATGAAGAGCCTCCATGTAAAGGGGTTATACAAATGTCAACCACACCTTTCAGGTTTGTATTTTCAATACTGAAAAGAAATGCTTTATTGCTCTTCTATGTACCTTGTGCTGGTGTATCACATAACATGGATCTTTATCGGTGTTTACAATTGAAGTTCTTACAGAAGTGTGGTTAAAAGTAATGTGTCAAAATTGTTTTGTGTTTCGCATTGATAGGGTTGTACCAATTTATTGCTGCAGTTTGACCTTAGTTGTGTACAAATGTTAAGCACATAATGTCTGGCCTACATAGTAGGAAAACAAGACCGTTATTTTCCCCTGGCTCAAATGTTTGCTGCCATAATTAAAATAGGAAAGGTTAAAAAAACAACAATCATGCGAACTGTTTCATTCCCTTCCAATACAAAGTCTCTCTCACATAAATTATTAAATTGTCTCATCTGCAACACCATGTTTTTTTTGGAGAGGGAGTAAAGTATAGATGTTTCACTGCCCTTGGAGGATCATGTCAAGTTGAATATTTTCTAGTATTTGCTCCGCAGCATCTCTCTTACCCGCGATGTCAGGGATGTATTCCACACCAACACTGAGCAAACTCAACTGGGTAATTAGTTAATTAACCCTAAGAACATCCAAATCAAAGAGGCAATTAGCATGGGAAACATGCAGTTAGACACAACCAATTAGAGAAGGGTTTCTGACTGAACTTGTTAGGCTTCAGCTCAGAAAGTGCATTTATTAATGACAAGAAACAAATAAGAGGAACAGAAGAACAAAATGCTTTAACACAATGTTTTCCATCTTAAAGATTTCTGTTTCTGCTTCTTTGTCAGACTTAACATTTATTGAAATATCTAAAGCCTATATACTGAATCATAAAATAAATTTGATGTATTAATTATTTATTAGTTATTAGTTAACCAAAAATGCTGTTTTCAAGCACAAAATGTAAAACCAACTTAGCCTAATGTGAAAATTAATTGTCTGTGGGTAATTTGTGAAGTAACTTAAATAAAACATATTTTTGGGAATTCACCACGCATAAGCTTGATCACTGCCAGACCTGTGACAACAAGAATGAGCTAAATCTTTCCGTGAGCTGATGAGACAACCATAAGACCTGTTGAGTCTTTACTTAAACAAATGTAATAAAAGAAAAGTCAAGAACTAAAATCAATATAGAATAGCAGATAAACGCAAAGAGTTATTGAGATTTGAGGTGGTTGTTTAATTCATTTCTAGTTTATACGATTTCTAAAAGGTTTTATCCTTCTTAATCATTATTCTGTCCATACCAATTTTAAACTTTAAATAATTCATTTCAGATTGTATAATATCATTGTAAGCCAGTCGTCTTTCTCTTTGCTCAGTGTTATCACTGATTAAGACGTTCTCACAGATATGTGTGTGCACGATGTATCTATTTTTGTATGTCAGTAGGGGTGGGCGATATGGCAAAAATATAATATCACAATTTTTTTATAATAAAATCCCGATCTCGATTTTATCACAATTCCTTTTTTCATTGATTTTGGAGCCTAATTGTCAAGTAAAACTTAGGCAAAATAACCTTTTCTGAACAGGTTTTATTTAAACAGCTTGTGCGATTTTGTACTAAGAACATAAACGTACAAAAAAGGTAAACAACAACACTAATAAAATAAAGTGGACCCTTGTAATAAAAAAACTAAACAGTCCTTAGTTTTTGAGGTAGCCTTCACATTAACAGTTCAACATTAAAAGTAAAAAAAAAATCGAAACAAAGTATAAAAAAATTATTGAAAAAATACTCGGGCCTTCTTTAAAACGAGAAAAAGGCAATAGTGCAGTCAGTGCAAAGTACAACTTTAGTGCCGTTCTAAAAAGGAGGCATATTTTGGTACATTAGTCAGAGATTTTTAGCCAGGAAAAACCAATTTCTCCACTTCATCTGGTTTTCAGAGTTGCCCTTTGGCAAGTTACAATATTGCTACCTGCGCTAATTACTCTTTCAGAGGGAGAAGTTGTTGCTGGAATGCACAGATCTTTTCGAGCTGGCTGGCTAACTCTCTCAATCATGGCAAGTTTGGAACCCCATCCGGTTGGTGACTCTGTGAGGAGTTTTTGTTCAGGTAGTCTGAGTTCTGTTTGAGCTCAACTCAAGTCCCTTTTCTTCCTCCAGCTGAAGGAGAACGCACTCACAACTTTCTTGGTAACAGATGTTATGCGATCAACACGAGGGTCTTTGGAACTTTTTTCTAAAAGAAAAACATGATATATTAACCACATGTATTGATTAAACAAAATTCAAGCACAGATTTGAAGCTGTAACTGTCTAATGTTCATATCTAACGGATTTCAGCAAAAGTGATTACTCTAATGTCATAATTATTAACAAAGTGAATAAAAAGTACTTTTTTTAAAGGTTTTTTGTGTTTATTATAATTCCATAATGTTTAATACACTGAATAAAAAATACTTTACAATTTATTTATTTTGAAGTCATAAAATAAATAAAAAGCAAAGTCATTATTTTATTCTGTTTGAGTTTATTCAAGAATTTGTTTAATGTTTATTATATTAATTACAGACTAATACAACAATTCCCCTATTCAGAGTCAGTATTGTTACTATTCGGCAATTCATTAATAACTTATTATTTTTTACAGTCTATGGTTTTAACGTATTGCTCTTGCTTATATCATCTGATCCAGTTATGTTAAGTATATTGTGCCAGATTTTTCTATTTAATTTATTAATTTAAAGTTCACTCACCGATGGCTAGGTGCAGTCTGTGCCCAGAGCACAGTAGACGGATCCAGTTGTTAAGTTCCAAAGCTTTAACCATGTTGGTCCCACTGTCTGTAGTCATGCAGGTCATCTTATCCTCTTTTAGTCCCCAGCGTTGAAGAGCAACCCTCAGTACTTCAGCTATCAGCTCACCCGTGTGATCTTCTGGAGAACTACGTTGTTTGGAGAGTTGCGCTGCAGAGCTTCCAGTCGTCAATATAATGAATGATCAGACTCAAATAGGGCTCCGAAGTGCGACTTGACACAGATCACTTGTGTGGCATAAAACTGAACGTTTTTAACGCTGCGTTCAATTTTTTCATGGCATTCGGAGTACAAGCGTGGAATCGCAGTGTCGAAGAAATATTTACGGCTGGGCAGCTCGTAACGGGGGTCAATTCACTTTAGCAGCGTTTAGAAACCGTCAGTCTCCACAGTTTTTATCGGGACCATAACTTTTGCTAGGTAAAATGTCACTGCCTCTGTTACCTCCTTCCTTCGCTTGCTTGTCTTTTCATAAACGTTCCCTTTATTAAATGCTTGTGATAAAGTTATCTGTTTTGGCTTGACGCTGGCTGATGACCCCGTTTGCGGTGCGGTCCGACGTACAAACTGTATCTTTGCACACCTTATAAATCAGTGATTTGTGCTTTGTCTTGCAAAGAAAAACTAAACAAATTCCTCACTATGGAAGAAAAATAATTTTTTTGGGACCAACTCCTCCCTTTCGCGTTCATCCATACCGCTACACAAACAAACATGGTGTCGGCGCTCGCTGTACTTCGTTATGATAGGTTAGTTAAGATCACGAGCACGCGAAACATCTGATGCGTGTGCGGGCGACATATAGCTCTATAACATATAGAATGTGCTACGTAGACAATTCTGCGAAATCTCTGTTTTGTTAGATCGTCAACACATTCTAATCGTTCACGATCTAATATCCCTATACCCCTATCTGTCAGTATGATGTGTGTGTGGTTCTGTTTGCTTATGCTTCTTTTTGGTAAGCTTCTTTGTTTTACGTTGGGAGGGACTTCAGATGCAAGTTAGCTATAAACTGTGTTTGATTTGTACACTATTGCTTTTTTATATAAACTTAATTCAAGGATGCAAATGGTAGTTGGATTTGATGCTGTGCTGCTTTAGGAATTGGATTACTTGACACCATGACTTCTACTTTCTAAAAGAAAATAATCCTGAAACAAAATGTGAGGCCATTGGTTTGCTTTAAACTTCCACATTGGTTTAAACACTCATTCACATTTGACACAAACACTCATTCACGTGGGAATCTTTGCCACTAATAATACCGCCATCACAGTTTATTAAAAAAACAACAAAAAAAAAAGTTTTTACAGTATATAGTATCAAGTTACAGTAGGTTGGATAGCTTTCTTCTTTCAAGTTGTACTTTGAAAGAGGCCTTTTGTATTTTCTACTCTAAGTATCTATGTATGATTTTGATTATTTCTTTTGATGATCTGAAGCATTACCGTCATGCCGAACACAAAGTAAATGATTACACTGATGTGAAACACCAATTTCTTGTTCACGTTGCTAATACCATATCCACTTGAAGGTAGGTAAGTTCTTTTAAATATATGTATATCCTTAAGATTGTGAAAATAATTTTGGTTCAGCAGTTTCGGGTCAATTAAAATTGAATCTAGAATTGAAATACCCCAGATGCAAATGCTTTATAGGGTTACATGTGCAGCACAACAAGACGGTTTGCTCTGCAGTGGGAATCGCTGTGGTTCAAAGTTTTTGGAATGGATCGCATGAATACTTGGGTAAAACTTGACTCTGCTCAGCTTCTCTTTTGTACTCTGTTGTCTTCATTAACTGAATTCATAAGAAGGCCAACAGAGCCATTCAGCCACACATATTCTGTTGTGGTTTCTTCTGTCGTTGGCCAGAAAAGTTTAGGGAAGCACTGATCTATTATTGTTGTTAGAGCAAAGCAAAACACAAACAAACGGAATAAATAGGAAAATAAAAAGGGGCTTTCTTACTTTGGTTCATTCTTGTCAGCCAGAGTTCTGTTTTTTTAGTTGTGCTTTGCATGTGCTTTAATAATTTGTTAACCTTGTCACAAGTTTTCAGAATGCAATCAAAGTTGTTGGGATTTTATGTGAAAGAGCAACACAAAGTAGCACACAATTGCCGATACTGAAGGAAAAGGATGTGGTATGCTAGTTCCTTTTGCAGATAAAAACCTGAGTATGTTCAATTAGCAACCTGACTCAATACTTTATTTAACCACCTTTTAAATAATAATACCTGTAAGTCTCTTAGAGAGAATCCTTAACTGTTTTCTTTAATAACTTTGTCAGATTAGATAGAAACCATCGGTGACCATTTAAATAACTCCACCTTAGCTTTGCTTGTCTGTTTATGTCATTATTATATTCAAAGCAAAACCTAAAGTATATTGAAGCCTTTTATAGGTTATCTTTTGGAGTTAATATTTAAATCTATTTTCCATCCAGTTTTGCATGGCCACGCTGTCAGACTGATCCCTGTAGCATGATTCTTTCAGCAACATGTTTCATCACTGGGACAGCGATTACATAGAGTGGTCAATGATGGACTATAGATAAAAAAGTCACTATCATCTAATCACAAAACTTTTGAAGAAATCCAAAAATTATGTTATTTAGAAAAATGAAGGGAAATTAGGATAAACACAAATAATGCCAGATTGTTCATAATTATATTTGTAAAATATAAAACTATTATAAAATAGTTTTCCTCTCATCTCTTAATTAGGTGATAGTTAGTGTTAGTTAACACACAAATACCTAATAAATTTATGGACGTTTGTGGCTGTAACCAGAAGAAATGTAAAATAAATGTTTTGCTAAGCTATAAATGAACATATAAGGCCACATTTTGCTGTTTTTTATTAACTAAATTGTGAATCTTATCCTGTCTTAGGCTAAAGCACAGAGTCTTGCTGGCCATGGTTTCTTTGTGTTGATTGACAACTTGTTTCAGTTTTAATAAAGTAATTTCTATTACAGAGTAAAATTTCACACAAACTTTCCAACACTGATGCAATTACGTGATGTTTTAAACTGGATTTTTGGCCATCAGTAACCAACAGAATTGGACAGAAGTTAGGGGTGTTATTGGACATAAAGGAGAAAGAAAAAGAAGAATAAACGATTTATGAGCAAGCTGTGTTATTCTTTCCTTGGTCAATCCTCAGGGTCTGGTCTCTCTCTTCCGTCTCTTTAGCTCTTATTTTTCACTTGTTTTTCAGCTGTTTTTGTCATCCAACCTTCCCTTTTCCACTGCTTCTTTTTGGCTGCACCATTTGTCATATACCCAGTTCAGGTGTTGTTTGACTAACCTATTTAACCATCTGGCCTCGAGGAAATACTCTTACTGAAACCCACACTGGAGAACATTTGCAGTAAATCCATAATGTCAACCATCAGCCACCACAGAATTGACAGGAGAGAATACCTTGCAGAGAACAGATGTGAGTGGTATTTGAGAGCCGTTGTCAAAAAGAAAAAAAAAGATTATAGCATGCAGTTAATTGTCTTCGTTCACAGTTATGTGGTCTTTACATGAATAATGACTACTCTTTGTTTAAATATCCTCTGATGGACAACATATCAAGGAGGAGTCTAGAAAATTTACAACAGGAAACTGATGGACATAGAATTTTTTGTTTGTAATTACCTGAAATAATTTAACCCGGACAAACAAGAACAACAAAATTTGAATACCATCCGTTACATATCAGAAAATTATATATTTGTGTACGTAAGTGCAAGCCACTTTGTTTTATAACTTTACATTTAAACATTTTTCATATTTTGCATGACTGACTTAGTTTCTCTAAAACACATGACTGTGTTAGAATCAATTACTTGGGAGTCACAAAATCTGACTTTTTTTTCAGATGGGTTACTTGTAGGCTTAGTTTTATTTCTGTGGTATTGTTGATTTCCCAGAGTTAGCTTTGTAGCAGGTGTTCTGTGTTGATTCAGATTTGAGTGAGACTGCAGATAAACATGTCTGTGAGAGCAGATGTGTTTCTCCTCTGAGGGTTGTGTTGACCAATAGCTGCTTGAGGATATTAGTGAGGCAAATATAATTAACCATTTACAGATATCTTTAAACCTGCTTCATTGGACAAAACATGGCTCAGGGATATAGAGCAGGTTAACTATGTACAGAGGCTACTGCTTTTAATGCTGTTGTCCACGACTGCATTTTTGGCCCTAAATCTGTGCTGCATATTGTCGTCTACTGTTTGTTTGTCTATTGTTGTATAGGGGTCACTAGTGCCACAAATGATGTTATTTTCTTATAGTTTGATAAAAAAAAAACAGGTTAAGAGAGTTGGGAGAGTGGATTATAATCTAACGGATGAAAGAAGGGAAAGAAAGAAGAGAATTATAAGGAACAACAACAAAAAAGGTATAATCTTTGAACAACCTGGTTTTAGTAAAGCAGGATATTTTAGTTTAATGGATGGAGGTGATAAAGTCAAATTTTTGTTATGGCTTTGGTTTATCTGTGCTGGTGAACTGCTGTCAACCTATGAGTATAATCCGCCCTGCCTTGTGTTTATCTTTATGGTCTCAGTTTTACTGCCTCATAGTTTCCCTTTTGCTTTCTGAATTCCTGGCTGCATATCCACATTGTTGATACTAACTGTGTATTTTACGGTCTTTTCTCAAACACGTGGCAGGAGAACCTATGCAACATCCATTTATCCATATCTTGTAGAATTCATTATGATGTTGACATGGTCCTCCATTTATATTTGGATTCAAAAATTTTTTATGAAATATAAACGTGTGAGATCTAAAAGGAGGGATAAGACACCAACATGCTAACATGTCTGCAAAAAATTCTCCAGATAAAACCTACTGGTACAACCATACATTGAAAATCCTAAGGACACCGTCAGTTGTTTAAAAAATGTCAATGAATATTTTTTTTATTATTATTTATATATTTTCCACAACAAAGGTGTTTTTCTTGATATTTGATTCATATATCTTTTTATATGGCTTTAACTTCTTAAGGGAAAAAATTGTGTACCACTCCACCTTTTTAGCTCCCTTGACTGTATCTGGAGCAATGAGATGCTGCAGTTCAGCATTATTAGCATCCTAGTTATTCAACTGTTCCGGGGCAATGATCTAGAAGGCAGTTTTATTTTCTCATTAGCCAATAATTTATGCCGTTTAAGGCCTCCTCTTAACTGAAAATGCGGAGAATCTTTTCTGTAAAAACATTTGCTGTAAAAATCAACCTTACTTTTTGTCTGGATTCTTTCTATGCAGATGACTGTCAGCTCTTTTCTGAGTCCCTCTTCATGTGATTTGTTGAAAGCCTCCTTGTGAAATAGATTTATTTTAGATTTTAGACACTTGTATTTGCAGTTTATTATTTTGATTAGTAGACATTGGTCACGACCAGGTTAAAGGAAAAACAAAGTAAAACAATTGAACAATTCTTTTGTGTCTTAACGCTCACTCTTTATTCAACATACCAGACAGACATGTACATCATTTGAAGCTAAGTTATTGTATGCCTAAGTATTTTTTTGGAATGTTGTGTTTGGGAAGCCATTACAGCATACCACTCACCAGACAGGACTTTTAACATAACTACAGTAAACATGCAGAGATATCAGTGGGCTTCTTGATAATGAATAAACAATTTGAAATAAAACCTTTACCCTGCAACTATCATTCACATTCAGTGTCAAAGCAGGATTATCATAATCAGCAAAGAGAATTCCTAGATGTTTAAAGCAGTAAAACTACTAAATGCCGAAATATATTTTTCATGACACTTTGATTTCACTTTTTCTTTGAAACCAGTTATTCCAGCTCCTTGAATTTGAATACTTTCTGTTCATAATCCCAAGACATTGTGGTTTTTGACTGAGGAGAATGTCAGATGGAAAACAGAGGGTTTGGATTCTAATAATGAAAAAAGTGTATTCAAAAAGAAGAATTTATATAGAGATATAGATTATATAGATACAAATTCAGCTAATAGTAAAAACATAAGCACTAAAGGGGAAAATGTGGATAAAAGTTACTGACGTAAGCAGGCGAACGTGCGATGAGACAGAGTGCAGGACAATGTGAGTATTAGAGGGAGAATCCCACTAATGATGAGCAGATGTAGAAGCTGGACAAGTCTCAGTGCAGTTTTATACTGAAAACAGTCAGCTGTATGTACTCACACAAGGAAAACCTCATTTAACAAGGGATTATCTTTCTTTCACCACTGAGCTTTTTCATCAAGATAATCTTGTTGTGACTTGAAATTTTGTTTCTTGCATTTATAGTAACATTTAAAGTTTTGCTAAGTATTAACTACAGTACCTCATACTTAAACTAAATGTTAGATAGAAAAGGGTTTGCGGTGAGCTGACGAATAGGGCTGCACATCAAGAGGCTTAGAGGTGACTTTATTCAAACTTTACACATATAATCAAAGATCACTAAATTTATTAGTAAGATGCTAAAACAATTAACAAGAAAGAAGAAATTATTTAAGGTATAGAACCAAAATTCGCGCAAAACCACGTGTATTGATTTTATCCACTCCTGTTCTGAATAGTGCAATATACTGTGATCAATAAATGCTCAATCAATACTTTGTTGTGTTTAGATTTGCCAAATTAGTTACACAGTGAGGGATAATGTTAAGTTTTAAGCTTCTATGACCACAAGGTAAATAAAAGATTAAAATGATTTTGTAATTGGCTTTTATGTTTAAGTTGCAGGAGCCTGGATTCTTTAACAACTGTGCTGTCCTGTTTGTTATATGTAATGTGTTTGTAGCTCTGATGCTCTTAAGAAAGGAGTTTTTTCCTAAAAATCCTAAAGGTGTGGGGAAAACTTTTGTTTGGGCATAATTTTATTGTGTTGTTCTTAAATATTGCCTTATAATGTCTGTTGAGTAACCTGTATATATCAAAACAATGTACTATCAATGTACTACCAAGAACATTGCTTTGAACAAACAATATGGCATTTATCTGCAATAGTGCAAAGACGATGTTCATTGCTTTGGTAGTTAGTACTGGACAAATCAATTGTTCTGAAAATGTAAAAAAAAGTATCATAGTCAGATTTTATTTGTGGTTTTGAGCTCAGTGAGGCTTTTGGATTAAAAAGAGCATTGGGTCTGATCTCAAAACCTCACTTGAACAGAAATTATGATAGTAAAAGGCAGATTTGTTTATTTTCTTTTTCCAACAGATTTTGTTGAGAGGTTGAATTAGTTTTGTTTTTTGCCAGCTATAACTTTAAAGTTAAAGCATTCTTCAAATTTCTTAACTTGAATTGGTGGATGCACATATTCTTCGAATCACTAGACCTTTGCCAGACCTTTTTCCAGTTTCCAACTTTGCAGAGAGTTTTGTTTTCCGAACCATCTGGCTTTAAAGATTAGATGGTGATCTGACTTGAAGTTCAAAGGAAAAAAACAACAAAACTTGCATAAGGATGCAGTTAACTTGCTTACTATCTTCAAAAAGGTGCACAACTCTGCTTTATGTACAAATAAATACAAATCATGTCTCAGTGCATGCTTCCCAGCGCTGCTTCTTGAAGTCTTTTAAACAATAACAGAAATTTTCAGAATTAGTTAAATAAATTACACTTGTAGTAAGTATAGCTTTTAGGAGTCCAATAAACCAAAAATATAAAACTAGGGTTGTTGTTTGATTATTTATTTATTTTTTTGTGAGGATGTGAACATTTTTTATTAAACATACCTTATGAAGGTAATGTTTAACCTTGTTCACACAAGCTTTGTTTTTTTGTGGGAGAGTCCCCACCATGTGATTGAAGCTCACATGACAAAATGTAAACCTTAGGTTTGAGTCTATCCTACATGAAACAATTCCTGAAAGAAAGACATAGATTTAACACTAACTTTGTAAAAACTTTCATCTAAGTCATAACCTGGGCTCATGAACAGCTGGTCATTTGCTCATCTTCTTGCCATACCTCATTTCAAAGGTGGAATTCAATGTAAACCATATTTTACACCTATTTAAGCTAGGGTTCACAGGAAAAGTTTCACTATTGTGTTTTATTAATTTTTTCAAAACTATTTTTGACCCTGTGTAAACAACTGTCACGGGTCATTTTTATAAATCACACATTTTGGGAGAGTGGATTCTGAGCTTCCCAAAGACATCTAACGCATAGAAATAAAAAGTTGACTCTGCATTTTTAAGTACTCATTAAAATTAAATAATAACGTATTTTTATGTTGAAGCAATTGGGCAGTAGACAAACAAAATGATTTGACTGATAAAATAATATTTTTAGAACATCTTCAAATTTCTATTTATGTGGATCTCTAAACTCTATTGACCCACATAAATAGTGGGTTTTTCCCCCAGGCTTTTGGTTTCACTCGTGGATTTTAATGTGTGCAGACAAAAGCTTACGTTTTTTTTGGCTTATGTATTTAGAAACATATCTGATTAAGAACTTTACTGAAATTAAGCTGTGCCTGAATGCAGGCCGAAGGGACTATGTTGCTCAGCCTTAAAAACAACCTAACAACAAAATTAGGCTCATAAGCAGTGGTTTATTCAAAGTTCAAGTTATTTACTTATTAACAAGTAAGTAATTTACTTTTACGATCAACTTATTTGAATGGGGAAATAATTGGAGTGCTGTAGTGGTGTACTGAATTGCCAGGTATTGCAAACACTGTATGGCTGTAGGTGGTCTTGCAATTTTCCAAAATAAATACAATTCTGATTTGAAATCTGCACTTAGCATTTAGTTAGGTTATATTTGCTTTTTGTCAATATTGCTTTAATAATGAAAAGCATGGATGTGTGACAAAAAAGTAAAAATTCATAGAATTCTGAAAAGTGTAAGTTTTTATCTGTGTGTCTTTAGGTTTATGCACTTTAAAAAATTTGTTCAATCCCTGTTGTTCAACATTTTGGCTCTTTTTTCTTCCCAAATGCAAGGAAAACAGCAACAACTACCAGATAGTGTAGCAATATTATTATTAGGACAGGTGGGTTGTGGTTGCTGCCAAAACATTCAATGCATAGGAAGAGTGATCTACACAAAGGAGTGTGATGCTGTAGGATTTCCTTTGAAAATGGTGACCTTGAGTTATTCTACCTTTTGTATGGCAATTTTAGTAACACATAAAAGCATTCTGATTATATCACTGTGTGTATGAAGCCACAAAGCTATTAGACACAGCATTGTGGCCCTTTCACCCTTATATACTGTATTAGGAGAAAGTGTTAGGTAAGGGGAAGTTAGGTTTAAAGAATACACAGGTCTTACATTGCAGCAAAAACCAAAAAGTTTGTTTTTCCTGTTGGAGAAAATAAAGCTGATTCTACAGAAGAGTGATCTAAAAAGCCGGAAGTTTACCTTGTCTTGAACAAAGCCACTTGAAAAGACATGCTGCACAATTAATCGCACTAAAGAGGAAACAGTGTGTGTGGCTTTGCTGCTATTTACACAGCGTTAAAGGGGATTTACCATGTCAAGGACACTGTGTGTGTGTCTGTACTGTACTGTACTGTACTCCTTCCTAATGGACAAGAAACTAATTTCTTGTTCCTGAAAATTGTTTCCTAATGATGCAGTATTTAAATTTGAAAATTAGTTTTTACTTTGCTGACTCCTTTTGGAATTCAGATGCTTTTTTTAGAGGTATTTCTATCGCCGGAGGTATGAAGTATAAAAAAAAAAAAACATGTTACAATAACAAGAATATTAAAGTTTTTTTTACATATTTTCTATGTTAGCTAATCTTACTCACACACAACAAAAACAAAAATAACACAAAACCATTGTTTCTAAAACGTTTTCAATACATTTAAAACCTTGTCTTTCAACTTTTAAACTTTGTAGTTCTGCTTAAGAGCGTTTTTAATTATTATTATTATTATTATTATTGTGTCTGTGTTAAAGACGATCAAAAACTGGTACCGGTATCAAAATTGGGACATCCAAAACACATTCTAACAAAACAATTAATTACTATTTACCTGCTTCCTTAAATGTTGCCACAATTTGTAAATGGTCATGGGAATCATGATGCACTGTCTTACTTCTGTGAGTTTTTTCTTTCTTCAAAATAAAAGGCTTAAAGATAAGATAAGGTTGTGCTACAGAAAGAAGTTTTTTTTTCATTTTGTAATTGCTTTGGAGATCCATTCCTGCTAATTTTATTCAACCCAATTAGGTTCATACATCATTACATCACAACATATGTCGTCTCTACACTATTATTTGCTAAAAACTTAAACATCACTTACTTAATTATGTAACTGCAGTTTAGTGCAAAGGTTTGAAAGAGGAAAATAGCCTGCCGTCATGAAGAGAATGCCAGATAAACTTTAAATTAATAAAATATTACTTTCTGTCTCCTTTTATCATATTGTTTACACTTTTCTGGGTTCCCCGTCTAGGCAGCAACTCTCCCCTAAACAACTGTTTCTATTTGATATTCAATTCACTTTGTCTCATTTAATCTCTCATTTTACACTACTATTTCCCTTACTTGGATTTTTTTAAATTCTCAGCTTCCACTTGTTTCTTTCCCCCCCCCATTTACACGTGGGCTCAGAAAAGAGAGAGAAGGAGAAAGTTGAGGGGTTTAACGAGAAAAAGATGTTGGCCCAAAAGGGAGGAAATGACAGTTTGGTCACGAAAGCTCACATCTTCCTGTAGTTGACTGACTGGCTTTATGCTCAAACAGGACAAAACAGACCTTAGAACACAGGCTGTGGTGCACAGATGAGTTTAAAAGCATGTATTTATATACCTTTTGCCAGTCTAAGAAAGACTGAAATTCTTTAAATAGCCCAAAGGAAAGCTGCATATTCCTTCTGATCCTTTAATAAACCCACCTGTTGGGCAGCTGCAACATCTTGAGTGTATGTCCTGCTCCATGGCTTTTCGTTTCCTGTCAGTGAGTGGCATAAAGATAAGTCTGCACATTTCTGAGGACGATATAGACTCAGGAGGGTATTTGGATTTGTCGCGAGGTTATTTTTTTATTAGTGGGTTTGTTCTTTGTGATTTGAGAGCTATGTAAATGACAGCTGTTGGCTCTGTGATCATCAGGTGATTTCCCTGGTTTCCTTCGACACCCAAAATCACACCCACTGTCCTATACTCTTTGTGTGTATGTATGTGTCTGTGCAAGCTTGTGTAAAAACCGGCAGACAGACCTCAATTTGTCCTGATTTGAGTCTGGATTAAATGCAGACCCAATTGTGTCTTAATGGCCTTGCCATTAGGCTACATGCAGTTGATAGAAGCCTTTGTTCTCCAATCAGGATTTACAAAGCCTTTACATTTAGGAGACATAAAAACCCTTAACAGCAGTATAATTTCTGAGGACCACAGGTAATATTGACTGATAGTTGATAAACGGCTCTTTCCTTACTCTAATTTTAAAGGCAAATTTACAGTTTTTTCCCCTCTACATTTCATTAAGATGAATGCAGGTTTATCAGCCTAGCTGACTTTACTTTTTGTATATTTTTTTGCTGAAAGCACCAACTTTATTCCTAGCTACCCGTCAAGACCAAAAAAATGGACACAGTAGAATTAATCTGGATCATTTAAAGCTTTTCTACTTGTTTTTTTTAAACAGAAATAAATAAATAAAAAATACATAGCAAACAAAAAACATATTTTCCTGGAGCATTGGACAACAGCTGAGCATCTTTGACTATGCATGCTGAGAAATATAAACAGAAACATATTTGTTTAAAACTTGAAAGCATAGAGTGAACAATTATGCATAACCTAACACAAAACACATTACAGAAAAAAAAGTGTGAAAATCAGATTCTGAGTCTGGAAATAAATTATTAACAAAAAGGCAGTTTAACAAAAAATAGAAAGATTAAAAAAAACTAGATTGGTGCAACATTTTGAGTAATTGTGTTATCCATTTTTTAAAATCCATTCCATCTGTTTTGTTTTACAAAAGTATTTTAAATGCTACCTACTTCTGTTGCATTGATGTTCCAGATGTTACTGGGATATATTTTTTTCTTGAAATGTCATGCTCAAGTTTTTCTCAGCAACTGTAAACTGGGACCAACATTGCCTTTCTTTCTATCACCAGATTTGTTTTTACACAGTGCATAAACCTTTTAACTCCAAAATGACTTGTTTTTCTTTTTTATCCCTGACCTACATGTATTAGTTTCCTATTTTAATAATAGGAAATATAAAAATAATTGGAAATTGTATTTAAAAAAAAGCTATTGTTAACAAAAAGATTTTTTTTTTTGATTTTACAGAAAAATTTGTATCACACAACATTTCAAATATGGCAGTATCAGGGTCTTAAAAGAATAAAACTTTCATGAAAAATCCTGGACACTGATGTCTGTCCAGCAGTTCTCAGACTCATTCTTTGTTTGGTTGAGTGAATCCTGGGTGAATCGTGATAAAATTTGTCTTTTTTAATCTTTGAGAGCATTGGAGTAACCAGGTGAGCCTGAGATGAGTGGTAATTTTGCTTGTTTATTAGAAATGCTGATTATTATCTTCTCGACGAGAGTCTGACAATTCTCTACACACTGATTATGTCTATTTTTAACAGGAAGCAGTAAATGTAGAAGGAAAAAAAAAAGATTCAAATCTAAAACCAGTATCGGGACCAGTACTATAAAAGGTCAAAGCAGCAACCAGCAACATAGGTTCTCCACATTGGCCATGAGATGCATTGCTCAAGCCTGTGTGATCAATCAATGCAACCTTTAGCCTATATCCTGTTGGGTATTACAAAAATATATGGCTTGTGATAGAAAAGCCACAGAAGAATTTCACCGCTGCTCGTGGAGAAATGCTGGAGGCATTTAGGAGTAAAAGTGACCTTGAAAATATGTTAAACTCTTAGTAGTGGGAAAATAGCTTACATAAGTTTACTGGTATCACTTATTTTTTCTTTCAAATTTGGACTCTACACTGGACGCCAATGTAAACAATAAACTTTCTCAAAGCCTGAATGAGATTTGGATAATCAAACTGGTTAAGAAACTGGTTAACCACCTTTATTGGTTACCTACAAAAGATGTGTAAGAATCATAAAAACAAAACAAAACAAAAAAAACAACTTTCATTGCAGTAATATAATCAATGGTACTTTGAAATCAAATCTGCTGGTAATTCAAATGTAAATGATAAAATGCGATCTTCTAAAGTTCCCAGGGGCTATAGACTAAAAGCCGGCACCGCTGAATCTCCCCTATAGTTACTGTGGTGGTGCACTTGAAGAGCTTTTCCATTCATCCCTTAATTTGAGCCAAATCCACCTAAGCGTCAGTTACCTAAGAACCTCAAGCTTTTTCTTACCTGACTAAATCACAGTAAAGCTTTGCATTGTTTGTTTGTTTAAAGAGGACATAAAACACGTTGTCCTGAAATGACTCCCTTAAAATGGTTGTTATGGCCACTTGGTCTGCCAAAGATGCCACTCTCTGCTGCAGTTCTCAAACGGTAAGCGTTAAAGAACTTAAAGAAATTGGCCTTTATAGCATATAATTTTACACAATAATGAGACAAAAAGTGTCGAGTTACTTGTATATATACAAACCCCAGGGGTTTCAAAAAGTTGTTTGATTGATGATTTTTTTTTAAAAGCTTCTTGATATCAAAAATGGCCCCTTTAATAGGGGTTATCCAATTTAAAGCTTAGTTTTTTTTTTGTTTCCTTTTGTAAGATTAGGTTTCTATTTTGATAAAATACTTGATTTCGGTTTTTTCTTAAAACTTTTTTACCAGTGGTGTCAACAATAATATTTGAGACTGACTGTACATCAGATGAATCAATTAACAATTATACACACTGCATGCCTTCCTCCGCTCTTACTGTTGGTACATCCTCCTTTTTTATCCTCCTCTTTTTAACGATCTTGAATTGCTGGGTTGCGATGGGGGATTTCTTGTCCACCACACAGACTGCTCACCTGTGATCTAGATGCCCATGGCTGTTTGCCCTAGAGGTTAATGAAATAGCTGTTTTAAGATCTAAAAGTTAAATTAGAATAATGGAACGCTGAAAATTGGACCTTCTCTTTGCATGTTTTTATGCAATGACAGGCTGCATTTTTCACATGCCTCTAACTGTGGAACGGTTTTTGAAAGGGTTTACACAGCCTGTAAGGGTTTAAGTTGGGGTTTTGTTGTGTACCAAGGCCATAATTTGCTTGCAACACAGTGATAAATCTCTTTAGTTTGTGTTTTCTCACTAAGATAAAAAAACACATCCATAATTTATGTGAGTCATACAGATGTTCAGATGTTTTTCACTTGTGGGTTAAAATTGCACAAATGTAAAATTTCATTTACAAACTGTGTTAGAATGAGGAAACCAATAATAATTTCTATGTATTAGGGTAAAAATTTTAGAAAGCCACTGTGTAATATGATCTGTAAATATCCATTGTGTTTATTCTACAGAGCTGGAAGCTGTGCATGATTTTTGCTTGTGTTACAGGATATTTCTTACATGGTGTGACAAGCGGAATCACCTGTGTAAACGAGCTGCGTTAATGTTCGCATGAAATCTTTTCAACACTAAGCTTGTCTTAGATTTCCCTCAGGGGTCCATCTAGAAATTCAAACACTAATAACTGCACAATCCAGTGTTTAAACAGCTCCCTGTGGAAGTATTTGTTCTTGCATTTTTATGCGTGTGTGTGTCATGGGAGTGTGTTATTAATCCTCGATGGTGCTGAGAGCAGCCTGTCTGGCTGGATCTGTGCCCGTCAGGATCATTTGAATCTGCTCACAGCTATAACATCTCATGTCCTAATGAGGCAACTCTACAGGATGTTTGTGTATGTGTTCAGCTTTTACAACTAATTTCCCTACTTGTTAGGTAAAAAACATACTTATCTTGTAGTGTTACAACATAAGCAGAAATATTTTATGTACATTACAAAAGTCACTGCCTGCTTTCAGGAAAAAATTTGTGTGGTAGGAGTAAAATTTACTTCTGTAATTAGATAGATAAAATTTTTTATTATTGTACAGGGTCCTATCTCAATATATTTAAAACTTGTAATTTTTGTATGTGTCATATAACAAGCATTCTTCCTTCTCCAGATTATTTTCAAACTGCTTGAAAAAATATGTCCTTTAAAACTTTAAAAGAACTATTTATTAGCGCACATGTCCAGAGATAATTGGGCAGGAGGTGGTGCCACAACGTGAACAGTTCCTGAATCCATCACATGGCAACACAGAAATAGGAAAGGCAGCGCCGCAAACATTTATATACTGAAATCTATATAAATGTATGTAGAAAAATCCCTAAACCAAACAGTCAAACAGTCTGTCGGATTGAAAATCAGAGTACACAGAGAACACACGCAAGAGACAAGAGGCAAACTCAATACAAAAACAGCCCAGGCCAGAATTTAAATCGAGGACCTTCCTACACATCCCAAATGAAATAATGTTGGGGCTAAATGAATCCTGAGTTAGCATGTCCGTCACGCAGCCAAAATTCCCTGCAGTTCACTGATCTATGTGAGCTAATCACACTGATTTTGAAAAGCCTTGTTTTAATTTGTTAGAGGCTTCCACTCTGCTCTCCACAGCGTGTCAAGTGCTTATAAAGTTCTTGGTCTACTCAACAGCAGAAGGAACATAAAATAAAAATATGTTAATCAAGGTATCTGGAAATGTACCACAACGTTTCCTTCACAGATAGAAAAGAAAACTTGACTGAAAAATGTAATATTTTTGCTTTAATTTTTTTACAATTAGCACAGGTAAGAATGACCACAATTTATTTTCTCACAGCACATACTGAAAATATTCTGTGTATCTTACAAATCAAGGATTACATGTTCTGGGTTAATGATTGCTTAGTTGGCTGTTGCCTTGCAGATAAAAGGACAGGGGTTTGAATCCTGGCCTCGGTTCTTTCTGCATGGAGTTTGTATGTTCTTGTGTGAATTCATGTGTGTTCTCTCCTAGTTCTCTGGTGTCCCCCCACAGTTCAAAAACATGATTGTAAATGTAATCGCTGTCTCTAAATTGCCCTTAGGTGGGAGTGTGTGCATGAATGGTTGTTTTGGCCTTTGTGTCTCTATGTTGCCTTGTGATGGACTGTGATAAGAATGTCCAGGGTAAACCCCGTCTCTCGCCTAGTGACTGCTAGAAGTTGGTATCTCCTACTCCATGAACCTCCAAGGACAAGCGGGTATGGAGAATGGATGGATGTTCAAACTATTAAGAAGATAAATCCAAATAATAATTTAGGGATGTAAAGGAGTAAAATCTGTTCTATGTGTGGTCTAGAGTTTGTAGCCGTGTTTTTAGTAGGTGATTTCCCATGGTTTGTCTTTTATCTGACTTGCTTGTGATCTGTGCCCACTAGCAATGGTACAAACACACGCTATGCTTAATTATGGTGTATTCCAGAATTACAAGGCCCTTTGCAATAGACTTGCCAGTCAACCGGAAACATTCTTAACACATAACATAAACAAAAGTTTTGAATTTTCTAATAAGGCTGGGACATAAAAAAAGTATATTGTTCAAATATTTTAATCAAAGTCTTTGACATAAATATGATAAAATATTGTCTCTGCATAAAACACTAGAGGTAAAGAATGAGTAGTGAGCAAAGAAAAGAGAAGGAGTACAAGTACTAATATGACTGTGATTTTCTCTGCACTTTTTTACTTTTTTCAAAATATACAGAAAGTACAAAATACCAAAGAATTTGGAAATATTTTATTATGTTTATGTAAGAACTGCGGCTGAAAATCACTGCGTGTAAATATAAAACGGCACATGACTGTTGTCTTGCAGGGTTTTGTAATCTGCTGGGATTCCTGGACAGACTGTTTGTGTGTCACTAAAGCCATGGATCAGTTTGAAGGTGGTCCGATCCATGTAAAGGCCCTTTGAACCAAAAGGTGTATGACTCCACACCTTTGAGAGCGCAAGAGCGTGTGTCCCATCCCTGAGTCTGCTGACCCTGCTGTCAGCCCCCACAGTCATCCACCCACTAAGGCTGTCTTCTGACATACCAGTCCAACCCCTTTCCTCCTCCATTTTCTCAGTTGGGTGTGATCACATCAAAGTCCAACAGAATAGAGGTGATTACAGGTTCTTTTGCCCCAAGGGATCCCAGACACGACCCCTCTCCCTAACTGTGGCAGACACAAGCCCCTTTCCATTCCTGACACTGTCCCCGGGGGCCCCAATAATCCCTGCGGTGTCAGAAGGTCAGGGAACCGTGTCAATGACATCCATTTAGGACCTGCAGAACACAGCTATATGCTATTTGTTCTTACTCTTTAAAGTCTTTTTTGTTTGTTAAATGTTTCTTTCTTTTAACCTCCCTACCAAAAGCATGAGAGTACCTATTTTAAATTCTTTTTTTTTTCTTCAAAACAGGCTTAAATGAAATAAATACAGAAGTTGAGCTGAAGTTTAAACGTTTCTTTTATCTACTACTGGTGAAAATACAAATTTTTTTATTACATATTTTTATGGCTAACTATTGTATTTCTATTCATCAGTTTTATGCTCTTCCAATTGTCAAACAAACAAACTTCTTGAACCTTATTTACTTAAACCATTGTGTATCTATCTATTTCTCCTGCTAGTTGTAGGTAGATGGACGAATAATCATTCATATTTTAAATCAGACATTAAAAATTGTCAGAGTTAGTTATGGTCGTCAAAAATTACCCGTAGGTTCCTTATTTACTTAACCCTTTGTAGCTTTGTAGCTTTGTCTAGGTTCTTGTATTATATTCTCTGTACCCTTATCTCTCATCTCTGTTTCGATCTCCCTATTTTTTCTTTAAATATCTTTGCCCACCCCTCTCCCTTTTTTTATTTGACATTATACAGAGCAACAGTTAATAAAGTTTTGTGCATATATATCAAGTCAAACACTCCACTACACTGGTGAGCAGCAGATGAATACAATTTCTGATTGTCACCCAGGTGGACAAGAAACAGTTAAAAAAACAACTATCCAATCCTTTAAAGGCTCTCCTAGACCTTATCCGCAGCATCATAATCGTCTGTTATTGATGTAATTTGTGTTAAGAAAATGAAGTCATATGTTTGCAGGTAAATTTCTCCCCCTCCCAAGTCAAACTGTTTTTACACTGAGCTCTGTGCCACCACAATAATGATATTCATCTTCAACTAGTTTGCTTTTACAAATCCACTTTATATATCCACAGATGACACAAATACTTTTATGGAGCAAATATCAGATGAGGGAGGATTGAAATACATTTCAAACCACAACTGTTCAGAAAATAGCTACAAATAGTCATCCTTTTCTTCTCTGCTACTGAATCTGTGAATTCATACACCTTCATCTTCTGCAATAGCCTCTGCTGCTAAATTTTCTCCTGTCAGGAAGCCACATCTATATGCTTAGGGCCACGGTGAATAAGAAAGCCGGACCCGGCAAAAAGATGTATGAATGGTGTTCTCAAATATGAATATCCAGTAAGTATTACCATTGTGGGATCAAAAACCCATTTCACGTGAGCCACCGCTAAGATATTCCTTGTCACTCATGAAACACAATCAGTCGTTGTTGTCCAGTACAGTTGTAAGTTTTACTGACATATAGCTGGATAAAAAAAAAATCCCTGTAGAAAAAAGGAATTGCATCCAAGCGCAGCTGTTTCATCAACTGTTAAACGTTGGACTTTGATTCGACTTCATGTCAGCTTAAATTTATGGCTCTAAAAGGGGTTGCTGTTATTTGTAATATGCATGTTATCTGACGCCATTGTTCCTCACTTGTGCTTGAAGAAGCTCTCTGGGTCTGCATCTGTGCACCGGGATTTTCAGAGCATTCTTCATCAGGGCGCAGCAACACCAGTGTGCTTGTGCTCCACACCTAAATATAGAAATATTACAAAGCGTGTGCATACGACAGATTAAAATCAATAAAACCTAACAAGGATGGAGGTATGGCAATGATAAAAGTATTTACTTCATTTAAATCCAAAATTACACCCATTCATGAGCCCAACGTTCCTTACAGCAACGAAAGCAAGCTGCATTACGTGTGAAGAAGACTGTTTAAACAAAAGCCTGGATTTAATATTTTTGCTGAGGGGATCTATTCCAACAGCAATACTCTGCTTCCACAGCACTTATGTTAATAGGTGCAGTTTTTAAAGTCAATATGGTATCGTTAACTGCAATGAAGCATGACCCTTCAGTACTGTGGTACAAGTATTTCCCTTGCATTCTGGGAGTCTAGTTCAAGGCTGACTTCAGAAGTGAGTCAATGCTACATCAATATTTGTATATGCACCCTGTAAGCATGTTTAATTTGATTAAGTGATAAAAATATCTAACAGATAATCTAATATGATTTCTCGGTCTGGTTTTTAGTTTTAGAAGCCAACATTTAGTCATGCTGCATTTTTCTATTTGGCAAAAGAAGTTGTGGAGCCTGTTGCTAGTTTAAACTATGCCACTGGGCTCAAGTTGCGCTTGAGCCTCCGTTGCTGTGGAGTAGATTGTTTCCAAGTTAAATATGGACAGTTATTATGCCTATAAAAGTGTTAATGTATATTAATGCAACAAAAATCTAGTGGTTATAACCACATTATGAAAACCTACAACTCAGGTTAGGAAACAAGTTGTGGAGAATTTTACATCAGGGTTGAGTTATGAAATATTACCTTAAGGCCAAAGTTCTGTCCATTATCCAAAGATGTTATGCATATGGTGCAGAAGTTAACTAAAGTAGACATGGCCATTCACGTAATCTTACAGCCTGGACAACAAGTATTAATATTTAAAGAAACACTTTGTAAACAGCACTTTGGCCAACCCAAATTTTTATTAGATATATTAAGTTGATGGTGACTGCTGCAGAGATTTACAAGTTAAGTGGGAGAACTTGACAGTATAGGCATACATGCATTTCACAAAGCAAATTTTCAAAGAATACCGGAAGAAGGGGAAAGAAAAACATTGTTAAAGTGCAAAGCATGTAAAAATGTTGTTTAGGTGATATGACACCAAAATATGAGATTTTCAAAAGGATATGTGTTTGAGAAACCTAATCCTGCACATCAATGAGAGCCTAAATCGACATTTTTCAAAGATGAACATACTCACCGTGCAGGTAGTTGCAGGCTCTGTATACAAAACCAGAAAAAAACAGGAAGACTGCAGTATATACACAACAATTCTAACTTAACACAACAAATCATTAAATTTCACAATACTTTTCTCACAGCAAGGGTATTGAAAGGAGTAATAAATATATAATACATGATTTTGATTTCAAGAAGCATATTTTTTTGGCAGCTGCACTGGTTATATAATACCTTGAATGAATATTGTACAACCTTTTACTTCACCCTCAGAGTTACATGACTCTGTCTTGAAATATGTACTAAGCTTATTTCAGAAGCGTTTTTAAGCAGCTGTCCTAAATTCATTTAATCGGGTTAAATAAGGACTGAATTAAGGACTTTTCCTAGAATCTCTTTATGAAACTGTCATCTATCAATAAATCTGCTTGAGAGGGACAAATTAGCATCACTCCAGCTAAAGGACACACTCACATCAGTGGTACTTAAAATGTCTAAAAGAAGAAGCAGTTAGAGCTGTCATGTGAGCATTCTTGCCTGGCAGATTATGTAACACCAAACATATGATAAAGCAAAAAAACTGCCAAAACTAATCTAACTGACCCACATTAGTAGTATGTTAATTCTTGTTATGATTTGTACTCCACAAAGTTACTTCTCAATAGTCTCACTGTATAATAATTAGATGTGTAGACCGAAGAGATGTCTCTGATATGGGTACTCTGGTCTTATAGTCATTCCACTTGAATATAAAGATCATTTTGGTTCAGTGACTTGCAATAAAACACGGATTCAGCTGTAGACTATTAGGGCACTGAGACCTCATCTGTTTCAATAGCACAGAGGCTTTAGCTGAGACAAAGGCTTTTGTCATGATCAGAGCTTACTCTGCTGCCTGTAGAGACATCAGACTAGTTTATGACAGACATGTCAGCAGGGGGTGGGCCAGGGGGGTTGAGACAAACATATAGCTTTAATTGTGCAAATGCCAATGCGCATGAAAGTGTTTAGAGCCCTGGAGATGATTGTGCATTGTGTGAAAACTGCCCTGCAAACCCGAGAACAGCGCCCACCCTTGCTTTAGTTAGCCCCCTGATGTGAGACCCATGGTCTGGTCAGAGAGGCTGTGTGTGTTTGAGAGAGTGAGTGAGTCAGGGTTGCTGGGTGCAGTATGGTACCTGCTGTTGGAATGCTGGGAAACGATCAATGCAATATTGGTGTCAGAGTAAAATTTTAACCAGCATTTCACCTCCAGGATTCTGCGTAGGCACATCTTGTCAATGAAATGCTGGATCGAAGTAAATTTTTTACTTAACAGAACAATTTTGAAGACAATTCAGAGAGATCCCACATTAATTCATACTGAGATGTTTCTTTGCAAAACACATTTTGCTAAATGGGGTTTTCTTGGCTAAAAAGGCCTCTGTAAAGACTGGACTCGGAGTCAGAAACCAACTATGCCCTATCCAGAACAAGGTGCATGCATAAACGGTAAGACTGAACAGCTTTTATGGAATTAACAATCACGCACTACATTTCATCACCAATGGTAAACTTGCATCCTGCTACAAAAGTGCTTTCTTTTAAGTGTACTAAAACGGAAAGCTAATGGTTGCATAACATAACATAACATAACATAACATAACATAACATAACATAACATAACATAACATAACATAACATAACATAAATTACCAAGCATTCTGATGATAATTCCTGCTACTTAGTGATTGACCTCCACCTCACATCTAATGACTACTATTTCAGTTCTTCTTTGTCTAGAAAGTCGACTAAAGAGAACTACAAAATACGGAATATGGTTATTGGAAACCCTTAAAGTCTGTAAAAGTTGGTAAATGTCTAATTTTCACCTTTGTACGCGTGCATTTGAATGACATCTGATATAAAAGGAAACAATAGTCTATTTAGAGAGAAAAAAGTGAGCTAAACAATCTTAATATGTAAATTTTTGTCCATCACTTAGCCGTAGTATGTACTTGCAGCAAGTTGTACGTGGTTTCATTCTAAAATGTTGCTTTACCTTTAACAGTTGACACACTACAAGAGAATAGGATTAGAAACAGGCTTAAGATTGAAAATGGAGTATTGATATCATCATATATTTGTAAAACAACATTCTTTTTTGCTGCTGTGACTATGGCATACACCACTGTAAAGGGCAATCGCGAGATCTCATGATGTCAAAGACCTTTTGAAAGCAAAGTGCTACAACAGGCTGAACCACATCTAAGCCCTGCAATGACCCCACGATGATGTAAACCCACATATGCCACAAACATGTGCCAATTACCCTCGTCCTGGGCCCGTATCAGGTTATGAGCCAATGTTGTGTCAGCCTCAATCATTCTTACTTTTCTGGGGAGCATTTAAAAAAAAAATCTTTACAAGTTTACACAGATTTTTATCTAAATGGTTCTGCAGCCTGAAAACGTCAACATACAAACTCTTTAGGGAGACGTCTTGTGTCAGTCAGAGTTGGTGTCAAATCATGTTCTCCAACTATTACAGCCACATTTTAAATCCTTGACAGATGAGTGCTGTGCAACAAATCTCGTTTTCATCACACGTCCCAATGTGTGATATGATTTTAGCAAAATCTTTGTGAAATCTCTGTCAAACAATATCAGTTGAAGAAGTGTTGATGTACTTGGCAATTCTTTAAAGAAATATATAAATATGGATTCTCAGAAAAAGAAACTTTTTTTTCTTCTTTTTTCCACTAACCCAGTCTGACGTTTCGTGCCACAGAGCAACTGTAGACATCTTGATTTAAAAAGCAGTAATAAAACCCAAAAACAATGGGAAGCCACGTGGAAAGTATGATGAGGTTATGTTGGGAGAACTTTTCTTTTTAGATTTTCCCGTCCCTTTCTTGCAGCTGGAAAAAAATCACACAGTGTTTAAGTGTGCACTTTATGAAGGGAGTTTCTAAGTTGAGGTTTTATGCCTTCAGCCGAGGTTTGTTAAAGTCCCTCGTCACAATTAAATGCAGTAGAAGAAGCAGTTTCACCAAGGTAGCTACAAAAATATACAGTAGCAATCATAAGCACACAAGAGAACTACACACCGCATGTCTTTGGCCCTTTCCATGCCCCTCCTCTCACCTCCCACCTTTTTTCTCCTCTCTTCAACCCTCCCTCCATCCATCTCTCCCTACCGTTCTCTTCCCGTTTGAATTAAGTCCATTCTTTCAGCCTGTTCTCCCTCTGAGCATTTCTGCTCCACTCAGCTTCTGTGAAAACTCCTTGTGTATATTAGTGTGTGTTTGAACTCTTTGCGTGTGTATGTTACAAAGACTTTTATGTGTGTGCATGGTGCTGTGTGTGTGTGTGTGTTTTTTTTTAAGAGGAGCTGAAGTGCAGCCGTTCATCAGTGTAGCTGACTGCAGTCAAGGGAATACTCAGATCTCACAGCGTCGCTTTTCAACATGCTGCTGCTTACAGGACATTTGTTTTAAAGACTCACTGGACTTTTACTTTGCATCAAATGTGGACTGTGCCACTGGTCTCTTTTTGCTCCACTTTTAATTTTCACTGGAAATAACTAAAATCATTTTTCCAGAAGTTCGGCCACTTTTTTTTTTACATTTTTTCTCCCACTTTCTGGGTTATAGATTTACATTTTTCTGATTCCAGGCCTCTTCTTTGGCTTAAGATGTGTAAAGAAAAGTAAGGACTCAGCAACAGTGTAAAGGTGTGAATGAGCCAAAACTTTGATAGTTTCTGTGACTCTTAAAACAGTGGAGATCAGTCAACAAGTTCCACGATGGGCTCAGGTGGATGCTAATCCTGACCTGGAATGTTCAGAACCCATGCACATTTTGCTCTCCTGGAATTGGATAGAATGGTGAGTTTTCATTCAAACAGAGCTCATCTGTTTCAAATGTTTTCATGTATAACATTAGTTAATTATCAGGGGTGTTAGTATAGTAGATTATATGCATCCTGCAGCTTTTGGAGCTTAGCCTTAAAATTATTTAATTACCCTGAAAATCCGAGTTGTGTTTAATATTAATTTAACCTTAATTTAATTTAATTCTTTAATTTAATATTAAAAATGTCTTAGATATTTTAAGTCAGCTATAAGTCGGGCTCTGCCTGGCCCCTTTCCCTTAAAGTTAAATAAATAAAAAATTACCATAAATTTTTTTCACTTTATTTGTTTACATCTGAAGTAAAACACAGAAGAAAAACTAGCTTAAAAAAGGCGTAGGGCCATATTTTGTCAGCTTTTTTGTAATTGCTCAAAGACATGTTTCATATCACCTTAACATGCTGAGCTGGATAAAATCTGGATAACTTTAAGTCTGCTGTTTCTTTGTATTTGCATTTTGCCCAAATGGTTGTACTTCTCTGACTAAGAGACAGATCTTTTTAAATGTGAAAGGCCAATCCAGGAAGTTAGAGACTGATCATTTACATTTTTTAGAAGTGTATAGTAACTTTCATGTGACCTGTTGTGTATTGTATGGAAACTAATTTAGTTTTTTATGCACCTTGCGTTAACATAAAGTTCCATTTTGTATGCATTCTGTGTGCCTCAGTGCAACCTTGCTTAAACAAGCTGGTTTAGATGCCAAGAAAGTTTTGGAATAATTAGAAAATTAAAGTATTAACCTAAAAACGTTTTTTGTAAAGATCTTCTCACAGTGCAAATTTATTCAAAATCTCATAATTTAATTCCACAACACCTCTTGGTAATAAGGTAAAATGTTGTGGTTTAGCTGGCATAAACTGGGCCATCCAAAGAAAACATAACAGCTGTCAAAGCTTTACTCAGCCAGCTGTCTTTAGAACCTGAACCAATATTATTCCCGACCCATTACAAATGAAAGTATCTCTCATGTTTTACCGGTAGCTTGTGGGATATTCTTCATAGCATTACAATGAATGCTGAGTTCTCCTTTCACTTACAGGAGAGATTGTCTTACCTCTGAGAGCTATTTGGAGCAGATTCAGTCAGAACTCCAGAGACAGTTGAGTAATGTCTTGATTCACAGCAGCCTATGTTCTTTACAGAGAAAAGCGGTAAGCTGACAGCGGCCAGCAAGCTGCACTTCGTTTAGTTGCACCTTCATTGTCATTTAATTACCGTACTGTACTGTAGCACAAGAGCTAAGCATTTTAAAATGCCTACAATTAAATAGAGGCATCAATCAGTCCCATGTCATTATTGATTGTGAATTTTAATAAACATATATCCTTATGAGATACAGTTGCCAGTAAGTGACCCCAACTCTCATCCTAACTCTAAATTGAATTGACCCAGTGGCAACATTTCTTCTCCAGTTTAAGCGATAATTACTTGAAACAATCAATCCAAATCAAACAAAGATTAGCTACAGGTTCGCAGACTGTGAAACCTCCGCTTTATCTTTCAGGGCCAGACGGCTTCTAGCAACCAGCAGAGTGTTGTAGTGTTGCTGCGTCTACATTTATTGGGTCTCTTTCAAGCACTCTGTTTATTCTTCTCCTACTGCCTTAGATCCTCCGGTTCACCTTGTTTCAACATTAAATCCTATTAAGACTTTTTGTAACTTTCTTTGTGCAGCTGCCGGTCTGTTGCTACTGTTCTTGGGTGTGTTTGAGATTGTATTTAAGGTGGACTGTCTGAACTGCGTTGTACCACAGCAACAAATCCCTTAAACAATGTTATAAAGCCTTGCTTTGTTATGAAGTGGAAAGAGGGCATGAGGTAAAATAGATTTCTTCAAATCTCATATGTGATTCGTACTTGTGTGAATGTTTCATTTTATTATCTGTCTGAATATCTTCATCATCACTGTAGTAAACATTTTTCACACCAATGGTGGTCTGTGTATTTCAGTATTTTTTTAATACATAGAAGTTAAATGAGGCACTGCTAACCTGACGGTGATTTAGAGTAAAGCGAAATGCCGCCTCTTTAAATCACAGTAGTTATTTTGTTTTTTTGTTTTTGTTTCGCATACTTGCTTAATGCTTCTGTTTGTATAAATTTCCAGCATGTCCATGTTCTGCCATGCTTCTCCAACATCACCTGCTCTTCTAAGCCTGATAAATCAAAGCACAACAATTGTCTCTAATGGTGCACTTTCAGCATGGTTTTTGTTTAACAGTCCAGGGAGGAATGTTGCACGTATAACATCCAACTCTTAACATGCCTGTTGAATTTGCACTACTGTGTGTATGGAGACTCAGATCAGAGTTAAGTTACGAGTTCGAAAGTTGAAACACGATGTTACTGTCGTGTGTGCAGCCAGTGTGGTCATAGAACTCTAGACAGTGTGTAAACGACATATTGGGTACAGATGAAGTTATTATTGATACCATTAGAAGGAAGATCCCATATAATCTTGAGCTTGCTAGAAATTAGACATACACTGGGTGGTGAATTTCTAACAGGTACTCAGATTTACAGGTTTTTAAACTGTTTACTAAAAAGCATCTATACAGATGTCAATACAGATAGGCAGTTGTCATTTATTTTTTGTGGCCCCTGGAAAATATTTTATGCAAATGTGGGGATATTGTCAACGCTGGTACATTTATATAAGAAGCATAATTCATTGTTTTGAAATATTCTCTTTTCCTCGTTATCTGTATTTTTATCTGATGTCTGTTCGTTGCCACCTTGCTACTCAGGGTATTATTTGTTAGATTCTGTTGTGGAAATTCTATACAAGTGCCAAAGTTATAAAGAGCCAAAAACCCGAAAGACCATCATGTAGCTAATGAGACGCAGGATGTAGACCACGCCATGAAAAACTCAGAAGTTTTCTGCTATGAAGTTTTCCCCAAAGAACAGTTTTTGGTGCCTTAAGGCAACTAAAGTAACTTTTCAACCTTCATAAAATATTTTCATAATTTTTGGATTATTCGTGTACTTACAGCTCGTTGAATTACACCTCTGTCATGGCCTGAGGGGGTCCATATCACCTTAACCAGCACTAAGAAACTTTTAGGAGGGTGGCAGGAACCCAGCTACACAAAGCAACTGCGTAAAAATGTGCGGACTGGTTTACGCCATACGTCACTTCCCCCGTTTCTTATTTTCAACATCCTTCAAACAGCAACTGGAAACAAAAATGTACTTCAATCCAACGACCTAAGACCGGAAGATCCGGATTTTACGACGCTGTGCGTTTGTCCTCATGTCAAAACACTACCGCTTTTGTCCACTGGCCACCAAAATCGACCAAAACTGAAACTTCTTTGGTGTTGCCTTAAATTACATTTTCGATCAAATTTTTATGTAGTTATTTTGGATGTAAAAGTATACAAGCATTTTTGATTACACCTCCAAAAATTAACTCATGAACTTGTGAGCAGGCTTGATAGCTTCCCTTAAAGTAAGTATAAAAGAAAGAAACTGGATCAGTGTGTCTTAGTATTCTCAATATACAAGTATAAACTTCAGTTCTTCTTTTAACCACTCTTTAAATTCAACTCTTATTCTTTCTTTCTTATTTTCAACTGTGTAGTACATGTGTACTACACAGTTCTAGTACATCTAGTACATGCAAGTTGTAGTACATGTGTACTACAACTTGCTTTTCCGACATGGTGCCGAGGTGTGAAATCCCATTAAAGCAAACCACTTTGACCCCCAGTTTTGCTTCCACCCTTATCCTGTCCTCTATGTCTCCTGCCAATCAAAAAGAGCCAAAAGCCACCAGTTACCTGCTGTTTGGAATTTTTCTCTTTAAAGTGGAGACTCCTCCCTCCACCCCACTCACTACTAATTCCTCCTTCTCTTCCACCCATCTCTCTTGCATTTCATTTCTTAGTTCAAGCGAGGCTTAGACTTGTTGGTCGCCAGCCAGGGAAACTATTTTTCTCGCTGCAGGCAAAACAATTGTGTCCTTTATGTCCATCATACTCTTTTTTTCTCCATCTCTATAGGTTTTCATTCTTTTTTGTGGGACTGTATGCATGCAGCCACAGGCTTCAAGTGCCCAAATCTCCTTTCAGAACGTCCCTCCACTTCCATTCTAACATGCTGTTTTTGTCTTTCCCTTCTTTTGCAGTTCTGCTTTGTGCCTGTAAATCAGATTTCTTCTTTTCTTTATCCTGTATTCATGTGCTGATACAGTTCAGCTTTCACCTTTCGTTGGAGCTCTTCTCATTCCATAGGTTCTTTCCCTATAGCACAGATCGCCATCCCGTTGCATGTCTTCTGTCTTTTTGTTAATATAACCTGTTTCTTTTTCTATAAAATGTTCCTACATCACTCTTCCTTCCACAATTGTCTTTCTTGTCTTTTTTTCAATCATGTCACTCAAACAAACCATCCAAATACCCATTTAATTCGGTTTATCTTCTCAGCTCAGGCCTGGGTCAAACCAATCCATTATTGTGTTCACAGAATTCACAGGATTGGGTTATTGGGTTGCATAGATGGGGAAATGGATTTTAAACAGAGACTCTGCTCGGGACTTTCTATAACCAACTCTGTGTGATTTATTTTTAACACTTTTCCAGCCATGCTTACTTTGAGCTTTCATTGGAGAAAGCTCAAGGAGTAGTACAGATGAAATCCACCAGGTTCGTGAGAACTATGACGTGAATGGCGGATTGCTGAATTATTTAAACAAACACAAATTATTCCATATTTAATGCTGTAATGTCTTTACGATCTTAAGAGCGATAAGCTCATTTATCAAACTCTTGTCTGCTTTCCTATACTTCAGAGATCATGGATCTTTGGTATTATTTCTAAATCCTGCCTGTTACATACTAGACAGAGGATGAAGCCCCAAATGTCTTAAACAGCAACCTTGTTGGTATCTTTTTTGTAGCAAGAAAAAAAAGCAGACATGCTTACACATGGTTTAGAAAATTGTGTTTTATTTAAAAAAGCTTTTTACCCACATAGCGCCATGCTTCCTATGAAGCAGATACTGAAAACACGTTATCTTTAGTTTTCTATCTGTATATGGTACATTCATCAAACAATGTTTCTGAGTTTCCAACCACCAAGGGGTAATTAAAGTAGGAGTCTGTCAATTTATTGATGCATCTTCCAAATGTTTTTCATAACATTGGAGTAAACAGGGATCCCATACATGCACTTGCCAAGTCTGCAGTGCTTACAACAGCAATTACAACCTGTTTTGACTTACGTACTGGACATTCTGATGCTGAGACCGGTTTTCGGGTGGTTATAGAGCTTAAGAGCTCTAGAGATTAAAATGGCCCTTAGCTTTTAATAACAATTTTGACACAGTGTTTGGCTAGAACTACCCAGCTTTTGACCTGACAGCAGCATAAACCAAGCATTTGGATTTATTTGCTGTTTACCTGCTTGACCATCAATGTCTCAAAATGTCTTTGTCCTACCCAAGTGAAAAGCTAGAAGTTAACGTGCTAATAGTCATTCATTCATTATTTCTTGTGATACTATAGTGTTGCACTCTAACCTTTCTCTGCAAAGGCACGTCTCACCCTGGAGGCTGCCTGCTTTGTCTGCCAGTCTTATTTAGGCTGGTTTTTGAAAGGACAGCTTGGCCCCTCGTCTCCCCCTTTGAATCTCTGTGTGTCTTTATTTTTAATCCATTCCCTCTTGGCATGCTGCCTCCCCATGTCTATTGACGCTGAACTGAACGTAGGTGTCTGTGAGGCTGGTGGCTTTTTTTTGTTTTGTTACTAAGATGCTCTATAAAGTATGCAGGGAGTTTGAGTACTCAAGCTCAAGAGTGCGTGTTTGCAGACTGAAGTGCTGATTGGGAGGTGTTTGTTGTTCAAATAAACAACTCGATTATTTGTCTATAAATGTGTGAAACTGCAAGTAGTCCGAAGAAATAATACCTTTAAAATGATTATAACAGATGTAGACAACATCAAAAATACTGCAAGCATCTTTGCAGCTTTGTGAATAACCTTAAGCCCAAAAACCCACACAGTGTCTCTTTCTATCTGCTTCACAGATTAACACTTTATTGTATGTTTGCACCTCAATGTTATTTTTTTTATTTACACAGTATGTGTGTGCATAAACTGTCAACAAAGCCTGGTCCGCAAAAGTGTTATTGTGGGTATTTGAATGCACGTACTTGTCCCTTCATAACGTGGGTGTCTGTCAATGTGCTGGTATGGGTGTGTGTGTGTGCGTGCGAGTGTGTGTGTGTGAGCGTGGGTGCGTGCGTGTGTGTGTGTATGTATGTGTGTGTTTGTATACCACAGGGTATGAGGAAGTTTGTTTCTCCTTTCAGCTCTGCCCTGTTGTGTTGTGGTCTGGCTGTCATGAACTTATGAGAGCTCCCCTGTATCAATGGCTCCATTATTCATAAAAACTGAATGCCAATAGTCTTCACTGTGCTGTCTGTCAGTGTGCCTGTGTGAGTTGACATTGTCTGTTTTGACATTTCATAGTGGTTTGAAAAATGTCATGAAAATATTTTTTTTTTCATTAAAAAGTCAAAAAATATTTAGACCAATTTCACATTTACTGTCTGTTGCAACTTCCCAACTGTGTTTCATCTCAAAGATTTAATCAGAGCTTAGTACCAATTGTTGAATGTTATTTTAGATTAATATACGGTGATTATATTTTGATGTCCAAAAAAGAGGACGCTTGGCTTGTCCACAAGTCACAATCTCAGAAAGGCCTCCTCAGAGAATAGTGAACATGATTTTATATGCCTTGCTTGTACAAAACATAACTTGTGTTATAAAATACTATTTGTAACAAAATGATAACTATCTTTTAAAAAAAAATCTACATAAACAAAATGTAATTATGTTTTCAATATGACCTCAAATGTGGTACAAAAAATCCAGCTATAACAAAACATAAGAAATTAAATAAGAAAACATACACAGTTTCACAAGGATACAGCTCAAAAACTAAGAACAATATATTTTTAATCTTTAGTTCAAGATCTCCAGCACCTTACTTAGAAACCTTAAAAATGTGTGCCACCCTCGCACATGGTGCAGTCCCACTTTTCCTGACCCAAACGGTTCTTTTGCAGTTCATCTGTGAAGCCGCTCTTTCACTTTGGCATTTTTGTGTATTGTATGTGCAACAGTGTTGCACTGCTTGCTCTGCTGCATGAACGTGTCTCACACAGCTGCCATCAAGGCAGCCTCCCAGGAATTGCGTCACGCAATAAAGAAATGTAGGGTTATGTGTAAAGCACCAATAAATTTACCAACACGTTTAACATCCAGTGAAAAACAGAATTGTGTAGTTTACATCTATCAAATGTTAGTAGATGGTAACAAAATATCAACATAAGGGCACAGAATTGTATTTTATTTTATTAAGTGGAACTAGATGGGTATAAATGGTCAGATTCTTTGGATTGTTTACTATAAATGTAATGATGGATATGATATGATGAAGTGGGAACTACATTTAAGTGTTAAAATATTTAATGATAGGTAAGGATTCTTACCAAATTTACTAACTGAGAATGAATCAAACAAGAACAGTATAGTAAAAATAATCAAAATGTATTAGTGTGAACGCAGTATGAAATAACAGATGTGGGTACAAAATGGTTCGCTTTGTAGATATGTAACAGTGGTAGAGGGGGACAAGTTGATTGGGTACTAAATACTTCTTTATGTGTAAACAATAGTTGTATGAAGGCACAATGACTCAAATAGTGACTGTGCAGCAGAAAGAATCAAATGCATGGGTAATAAATGGCAAGATTACTAATTCACTCAAATTTCAGTCAATACTTTTTTTTTTTTTGTTAAAATTAGTTGTGAAGACGGTAACAACGTTTTTTTAAAGGTTTGAATAAATGTTTACCTCACTTCAACTCAATAAAAAACAATTATCTTTCTTTGGAAAGGTATCAGATGAAGTGTGGTGGTAAAGGATGATTATGGGGTGAGGTTAAAGAGCTAAAGATAAAAACACAATACAAATCTGTTGCTTGCCTGTAACTCTGTGACAGTTATGAGGTGCAATACAATGAAGGACTGATTCCAGTGAAAAGCTTTATTGTTCTGATTACCCAGCAGCAGAAACCATAACACAGGATAATACAACATGGCATTGATACTTTACTGCTGATTGGTTTACTAATCAGTGACCTGGTTCTGGAGCCAGCTGTGTAGTGTCAAAATAACACATACCGGTATTACCTCCGTGTGTATTTTTGTAGATCATCAAATACATTCAGAAATGATGTGTCAAGCAGGAATGTAGGATAGCAAATGAATACTGCAGTTCTACTTCAACATGTACAAGTATTAATCTGAATACTTCACCTCTGACAAAGTTTTTATGTGAAGTGGTGATACCTGTATCCATTCGTCTAATCATCTCTCTGTCCAAATAGGCGTTAGCTTGACGAAAACAAGTTGATTTTATACCATCTTAAAGAGTGCAGAAGGAAGGTCGGAAAGAGTCCTCTATCTTGGCAGCACAATAGATGTTGAGAGGTTGTGCTTGTTTTAGCAATCATTGATGCCTAAATTTATCTCACACAATCGTTTCTCCATTGCAGTGGTCAGTGTGTATGTGCTCTTCTATGTGTACGATTTAGATGCTCTTCCTCCTTTTCTTGCTGACATGTAAGGGATTACAGTCTGGCTGCCGTAATAGAGGTTGGCACTGACACACCCTGGCATGAGCATCAATCTTATTCAGACTAAATATACCATAGTGGTTGTGTATCTGTGTGTATGTATGCAAGGGCATCCCTGGCACAAGCACTGCTTGTTTCTAAACTGTCTCCTTTTCTGTGTCTCTATTTATAGGTCCTTGTGTCCAGGGTGGGTGGGGTTTTCTCATGTGAGAGGTGATCTGTGTCGTCCTACGTAAGAGGATCAACAGATATCAAGAAATATAAAGATATCAAGAAAACACTTGAGAAGAAACTCCAACTACTGGCCAAGATAACTGCTTGTTCTTCACAAATTAAGAAAAAACACGTTGTATTACAGTGAAACAGAACTGGATGAGAACCAAATAAGTCATCTTTCAGTACAAATATTGAGCACCCAAAGCAAGCAAAGCCACTGAACCGTAACCTTTGAAATAAATACGCTTGCATAAAGGTTCCCGAAATGATGACAATGATGATGATGGTCACCTGCAGCTCTTTGTTGGTGCTCGGGATGGCTGCTGCTCATTCTTCTTCCAGCACGGTAACCCGCGCTTCATCTTCTTCGCCCTCGTCATCTTCCTCCTCCTCTTCCTCCACCTCCTCCTCGCCTCGAATGAAACTTTCATACAAAGGTAAGGACAGAGCTTTCTGCACAAGGTTGTCTTGCCACAAAACTACTTATATAACCTGTGGACAGACACACACTTTAAAAATACAGTGGCAGAGTTGGGTGAGCCACATTACGGTTTTTATTGATAGAGGAGGCAGCTTGGTGCTCAGTGTCACCACATAAACCAGGGATATGTGCAATCACTTAAAACAGGCAATTACAGCCTGAAGTCAACCTTCAGTTGAGAAAAAGATGACTGCAAGCTGCCAATCCAGCTACATTTGCCCGTAATTACAGCTCAGAGTGACATGTTGGTTAGAGATTGAAATGATTGGGTAAATCTTTATTTTTGATGCGTGATTTCAAAACAATGTCTCTTTCCAAGGCTTAATAATGCCTAACCAATATTTTTACCATTTTGTTTCAAAACTCCTTTGTAAGTAAATATTTTTGTTTCAATAAATCAGATAAAAAATGAAATTTTAGTTAAATAAGCTCTTACCTTTAACCATCCATATTGGTTTTGTGTTATCATATTAAAAGCTTGTTGCGGTGTTACCATAGTAAGGTAACATGCTAAAATACCATTTGTAATTTCTAAACAAATAAATAAAATGTTGTATTAACATTTACAAAGTGGAGATTTGGTCTTGATTTTATCATAACAGTTTTGAAAATATTTTCGAAGCACATTTTTGTACCACAAGTATCATCATGTAACGCCTAATTTCTTCTAGTCAGCCTTTTGCTGAACAGAGCATAGCTCAACATGACTGACAGTGCTAAGACTTTTTTCTTGGCTATGACAGGTTGTTACCAACTAGTAATGGTTTAGTTACGGAGCTGGATCTTTTTTCCCGCACAGATTATCTGTGTCATATTATACCTTCATGACAAAGTGACAATTTGAATAAAATATGTAAAATACAACTTTTTACCTATGTTACCTAAGTTACCTACAGCAGCTTTAACTTCCCGATGTAGTCATTAACTGGTACCGGTAATTTCAGAAGTCATTTTTAAAGTAACTGCAAGTAAAGCTTTACCTTGAAATCTGGGTTTTATTATGCTGTCTGGTAAACAATTTCTTATAATTGTATTCAATTAAAGTCTGTCATTTATTTTAAGAGTGAATTTGCTGCAATAGAGGGACTGAGAAATTAGGTCCCTGATGTCATGCAAGCTGATTTACGTGGCATCAGAGTTAGAACAATAACAAGCTAATAAAGCCTTTTAGATGTGTAAATTAATAAGGGCTTTGGTCTTGTGCTTTAAACCTCCTCGTTTAAGTTAGAACATCGGGGGAGGATAGTTTTATAACTTCTCTGGTCAACAGAATGCGTTTTCATTGGCTTGGGTGGACAATTGTAACTTAATTCGACAAAGAAAAGTTTTCTGGGCACTGTTTCGTTTCCCCCAGTTTTGTTTTTGCCAATTTTGTGACTTCAGAGACACTCATTGTTTTCATTGGAACCATTACTGTTGCAAGATTTCAATCCAATAACCTTTTTTGAAACTCTGGTGTACCCAATATATTTTGCAAGTTGATTTTGCATCAAAACAATTTAAAAATAACCTAATAAACAATACAGTGCATTTTTTTTTGTTCAATCTTTGTTTTATTTTTTTTTTATATCTTATGACCCATTTATTTAATATTTATTAAAGATCTCTAAAAATTTTAGATGTATTTCTGTAATCAGTGTTTTTATTAGTGTTTTTACTGGAGGCATTCCTTGGGAGGAGGAAGCCAAGGCATAAATCAATGTTGCTTCTGTACATAATAGACAAAATATGGAGGATATAAATTTGCACAGTTCAAACTTCTGCACTTGTGCCAGTAAACAAATTACAAAAAGACACAATCAGATGATTGTAGAGATGTGAAATTACCATTACCTAAATATATTATTGTATAAATAATCAGTAAGTCTGTCCAACATATTTCTAAGCTTAATTAATCTATTTATCAGTCAATGAGACATGGATTCTTTACACTACGTCAAATTTAAAAAGACGGCAAGATTTCTTTAGGTTTCCCAACTCTGATTAATTTTAATTAGCAATAAGAGTACATCATCTGAAGATTACAACAAAAGCACCAACAACAGTATAACTTTTTTAATCACTGGTAAATAAGTCCTAAAACATTCTTTCAAGTCTTGCAAAATAAACATCATCATCAGTCAAAATTTTATATATAAAGAAATAACAACAACAACAAAGCAGTCAGCCTTTTGCTGTCACTTATCAAACTTTAAGATCTTCAGGCTTGGTTGCACTAAATTATAAAACCTTCAAGCTCAACCAGGGGATTTCTCTCAGTGCAAGAGAAAAATGTCAAATGAGTGTTGCACATGCTACATCATACTTTTAACCTAGAAAAAAAATGTTGTATTGAAGCTAATGAAGATAATATAAATGTAAAACAAAGTTTGCTTTCTGCTTGTTTTCCCTAACTCTCCCTTGCATTAATAAAATATTCTGTGCTCAATGCAAACAAAAGGGATTACACAGTCAGTACAGAAACAGTTTTATTCCCAGAACGATCTTTCATCAGATCCTAGTTTTTAGGAATATTTAGACTGCAAATGTTAATTAAACAAAAAAATCGCTTGTGCATTACCTAAAATTTGATCACCATAGTTAATTTATTTCCTCTATTAGAGCTGCAACAGTACCACGGGGTGCGACGGTTTGAGCTGGAACGCTCCTGCTGTTTCAGTGCCATGCTGCTGGATGAAGAGCGGGGCCGACTGTTTGTGGGGGCTAAAAACTTCCTGCTGTCACTCTCATTGGACAACATTGCAAAACAGGAGCACAAGGTAAACTTGCTTACTGGTCAAAGATGTGTGAATGTTCAACGTCTTTCCACTGAGATATTGATTCGCCTCTCCCATCTCTATCTTTTATATAAGATTTTATGTTATTAGCTTTTTTATGAAATGTTGACAAAGAACCAAAAAAAATTGTTTTGTGATTTGTATCAAGATGATGAAGTGCTGTCAAACAACCTTTTGTGTGTAATTTTTGCTTCTTGCTACAACTAAAAAGTTATAAGAAAGTAAGACGTAGTTGCAGTTTCTGTTTGCAGTCTACTTTCCAGGAATAAGTTGTCTTGTTTCCATTTCAGTACTAGGTTACACTTATTTCAGACTGACTTTTGGGGAATGTCAAATAGGCAAATATTCAAATTCATTTTACAAATGTCCTTTGATTAGATATGAGACAACACCAGGGAGTCACATAAATGTGGGACTGAGGCGATCAAAAAAGCTTTTGAACCAACGTGAGAAGAAAACTATTCTGTAACAGAAGCTTCAGACATAATGGCACATAATAGTTATAATCTACTTTTTAAGTTACAGACATATACTTCCAGAGTCCTAAAATACTCTGTGATATACAGGTGTACTTAAACGATAAGGATGTGCAGCATCACTCACAAAAACTATAGTTATGTGTGCAGTACAGGCAAAACACAGTCTAGCCCAAACATGCGTCCACAGCTGTTTGGAGCAAATGACATGTTCGGTATGTCAAATTTAAAAACTTTGTTGGACTTTAGCACATTGTGAGTTTTTATGGCCAAGGTTTGCAGGTTCACCATAGCTGATGTTGACTACACTGGTAGCACGTGCAGGGGAGGAAGGTATCAGAGGAGTAAATGAAATAGGAAATAACAGACCTAGACAGAGGGAGGAGACTGGGTAGTTATTCATCAAAACAGAGTTTTTTAAAAGAATTACAGAACCTAACTGAGAGAGACGGGAGTTCAACTTTTCAAAGGTAGGTTGATATTTTTCTGACCATTTGTCCATGTTTCAGATCTACTGGCCTGCTCCTGTTGACTGGAGAGAGGAGTGTAACTGGGCTGGCAAGGATATTACTGTAAGTTCTTCTTCATACACTTTTTTTTTCAGTTTCTAAACTTTAAAGTATTAGGAAAAGAACACATTTTCAAAATCTCAGAAAAATTTCTTTAAAGTTTTGCGATATTAATGTTGCAGTAAGAATAAAAACATCAACATACTTTGAATTTCTTTTTCCCAATAAAAAAGTACAAATTACAAAGTAAAAAATTATAAATTCCTATTCATGAACAGACCACTAATCCGCCTGCAGTCATCCAAGACTACTCACAAAATAACACAAAATAAAAGGCCTATGGAGGCGTAAACTCCTACCCGGACCAACACAATACTACCTTTTAATCCACTGGAGTCATGGGAGTCATCACAAGACGGAATCAGTGCATGTAAACTGATAACATGCAATAAAAGGTGCAGGACTCCTGCTTTTAGACCTGCCATGTGGTGAGATCACTTCCTCAAAAGTTACTTATTTTAAACTCGATGCGACTCAGATTTATACTTCTATGGGAATTCAAAAACATTTGTTTTGTCTCCTCCACAGCTTAGAAGCAGGAAGTGTAAGTGCGCTAAAGAGTTCAAATTACTTTTGTAATCCGTACCATATTTTAGGATTATGGGTAAGCAATTATGCTCTTTCTTTTCTTGGTAATTATAATGGTGTATGGACAAATGCCTATTAGATTAGTCTAAATATAAGGAAAAAGGGTGAATTTGGCAGATTTTTGTCAAATATTTTTGTTTATTATTTCCGGCATATTTGGAATAAATGTTTTCAATTGTAAAATAATTTCTCTAGACAGGTTGTATTATTTTTTGCCGTGACAAAAGAATCTTTTTTTTCTATAAATTAATCATCGCCATATCATTTTGGATAGTCAATAAAAGCTACTGAGTGGTCTAACAATTATTAGCAGGATAAATCCTGAATTTGTTCAGGCTTCAGTTGGACCTACTCCATACATCTAACATGAGGAAACCCTCATCAATGCTACTTTTGATTGACTTAGCAGTGATGGACATGCCATCCTAAAATCGTGATGCTAATTGTCATTTTTCAGGTTGTACGAAAAGTGTTGCAGTTGTGTATGACACAGAAATCCACAGAAAGGCAATTCTTGGCCATTATCTACCCAAAGGAGTCTGTCTATAGCAGGACAGAAAAAATACAAGAAAACCTCTGATTTTATGGAAATAACTAAAAAAGAACCGCTTAAAGTTTATTGTTGTTCATGTTTAGATTAAATACTTAGAAAACCTGGTATTGTTTAAAAATAGCGTAGTCTATGACCATAGCAATGTATTATATTGACAGACAGCATGAAATGAAGTAAAGCAAAGAATGAGAAAAGTAGTTATTCTAAAGATTCAGTTAGAAAGAAATTGGATTAAAGTCTTTTTTGGTCAACAGTTTAAATTTGAACAGTGTTTTTATTTGGTCTAGTATCAAAGTTAGTGATGCATAAAATGGTGCATATAAATCTGTTTCTACAGCCAACAAGGACCGAATCACATGCAAGGCTATAAGTCTTTCTCATTTTTGAACTTCTTTGCACTTTTGTTATAGGACTGTGTGTTCATAGTATGCCTGAAATCTGTCCACATATATATATTTAATTGATTACCCTCTGTGTTATCCAGCCTCTGTTTATATCTATTCACACACGGTATGTATAAAGTCTCCAGAACGTGTGTGTGTGTGTGTGTGTGTGTGTGTGTGTGTGTGTGTGTGTGTGTGTGTGTGTGTTTGTGTGTGTGTGTGTGTGTGTGTATGAGTAAAGCAAACCCGTCATCAGTGTGATTACACAGCTGTAGCAGACAGACAACGAGCTCCATTCATAGGAAAATCCAGGCTACAGTGTCAAATGACCAGAAGATGGACTGTGTATGTTCAGGTTTCAGCCTGATTGTGAGTCTGAAAGAGAAAGTCATGGTTGGAGCAATGAATGGTGAAAAGAAAGTTAAACATTGGTTGTTGTTTTTTTTTTTTAAGAAAAGAAAAAAGCCAAAAAGGATTAAACAAAAGAATTGCTTTACAACTTTCAGAGTATTAAAACTTGTTTTGCATGGTCAGTTTTCTTTTCTTGATTAATAGCTGTTGTACTTCTATAGTTTTTCCTTCCTCGCTTCTGCATTTTTTTTCTGGTTTTCTAAGTGGAAACTCACCCACACAGAAATGTTTGACCCAAATTACAGAGAACTCTGTTTTTTTCATCCGTTTCTGTGGTTCATTCGCACACACCTTTTCCTTCTCTTTGTTTTGTCTTGTTTTTTCCTTAAACAAGGATCTATATGCAGCTGCTCTTTTCTCGTTTTGTTCTCGCATTATCAAACTTCAGTTTTAGCAGTGGGAATATTGTTTTAGTATTGACTTTTTAGCAATACCATAGTGGAACCTAACTTGTACAAGCACTAAATTTACTGAATATATGCCAACACCAATAGAGTTCATCTGTCTTCCAAATCTTCCAAACAAACAAAGATGTTTTCACATAAACACAGATAGTTAGCAGCAATAAACAGTGGACACCTCACCGAGACACTTAGTCTGACTCAGGACTCTGACAGCTGTATTTAAATCCATAGAAAAGGGTTCATTTTTACTTCATAAAAGCTTTTAAGGAACCAAGGTACTTTTCCTTGCTAAATTCAAAAACACACACTACTGCTACTGCATCTACCAGGGGAAAAAAAGCATAGAAATGAAACCCAAAAAGAGAGAGAGATGGCCTTTGATAAGAACCCTGAACCTTTAAGGTGGAGTTTGTGGAGGGTGGTAATTATTTTGGATTAATTGCATTTTTTGTCATAATTTATGGTTTTACACAACAGAAGGATTTGAAAATTCTAACTTTGAAAGAAACAAGTCACTGTTGAATGTATTAGTGTGTGTGCAAGAGTATTTTGTAACTTGACTTATAGGATTTAGTTAGTTAAACATCAATAAAATTGTCTGTTACAGCTGTGAGAGTTTTTAATCTTTCCTCAAAAGTAATTATATATCTAAAACATTGAGACACTTTATCAGCTAAGCACTGAGGTATAATCCTGGTTTGAGCTCGCGATCATCGCTTCTCTGCTACAAATCCAATAGAGACAGATGTCTGTATAGTTGAAACACATTCAAAACATCGAAGAGACCAAAGAATATACAGAATTACGTAGCAGTTAAAGAACTTTCTGAGTGTTATTGTGATGTTATTTCTGAAAACTAGTTTAATTTTACAAGGAGGGCCCTGCTTCTCACACATGATCTTGCAGTGGTAGACAAAAAAGGACTAACTGTCTAAGTCTTAGAATCAAAATAATCCTTATTGCCCAATAAAAAGCTTTACTTTGGTTTTTAAGTGCTCACAGACATTTATCAATACATTTTGCCATCAGTAAACTCATTGATTGTTCACCAAGCTCGCAAAATGCAAAACTATTGGTCATGCTGGTGTGCATCGAGATAATGCCAACATGGAATTATTTATGTGAGAGAATCTGAACTCAACAAGGAATACTGAGTGAGTCAGCTCAGTAGCCATTAAATATGTAAAAGTGAACCTTGCTGTTCCTGAGAGCTTCTAAACTCTTAGCCTGTGTGTCTACTGCAAATTGTCATTGCAGAAATAATGTTGAATCATTGAGAAACAATAATTTTACACGGAAATAAATTTACTTCAAATTTTTTACAAAGTCTAGAAAAACTACAGCAGTATTGTCCTGATCAGCAAAGATGATCTGAATCATTCCTGAGCTATTAGACTGAGCTGTGTTGTGTATTTAATTCATACCCAGTCAAATGAAAACTGGATACTTATCTAGCAACTTCATCAAAGCTTCCTGGTTTGAGTTACAATTTAAAAACCAAGTGAAAGTTGAATGTGAATTCTATTGTAAATAAACCAAGAATGTGCTTCAGGAAAGATGATTTACTCAGAGAAAAGAATGAATAAAAAATTATGAAAAACAGTGTTGGCGATTGTGCTGTTACACTTATTAACTAAAACAGACAGATGGGAGGGTGTAAAAAAAGATTGATTTATCAAGTCCATCATCCCCAGAAAAGACAATGGGTTATAGGCAAGAAAGAGAACCTCAATGGAACAATACGGCTTTGAAAGAGGTGATGGTGAGATGTTAACTATGGCAGTGTTGAGGTCACAAGCTGCTTTCTTTGCTTACTGTTTCACCTATCACCTAATTAGTCAATGGAAGGTCAAAGGTTATTCACTGAAGCCTTTGACATCCCCTACCAGCACAATCACAGACAGATCCACAACCCCCTTTGAGAAAAGGAGACTGCTGACTTAAGTCACTTACCCTTTCATATGCGTCACTGAAGCATCTTTTAAATAGCATCCTGCTCTTCTGTCACATTAAAGGACCACAGCTGTCCAGCCTGTCCCCCGGGGATGACGCTGAAAAAAAAATAAAAAACATAAAATCAACATACAAACTTTGGACAAAAAATTTAAGTATATCTTTGTAAAACTGGATATTGGGACCTTAAAGTTTGCTGTCTGTTTATGAGATTAAATTTTGCGTTGTGACCAAAGTTTTGTTTTATAAGATTTATTTCTGTAGAAAAAGGGTTACACATGCATAAAGGTGGGAAGTAACTATTACTACATTTTCTTATTTACATTTATCTGAGTAACTGTCTGGATAATTTCACTACAACTTACCTTTTAAATTTACTTGAGTAATATTATTATGAAGTATCATAAATATTGCTTAAGTGAATTATCTTGATATTCTACCCACTCGGAGTAAGTTGACTGAATTGTCAAGAATGATGTTTTAGCCAATAGTTCATCAGACACAAACTCACACGTACAGTTTTTGCAGTACCTCCTGTTTTTATGTAAACTTTATTGTTTTAATGCCACTTTGTCAAGAAATGCACTAAATAAATTGAGTCTATTTGAAGATAATTGACTTTGCCTGAGATTTTGTAATTATGTTACTTATTTGTTTTTCTATTTTATATTTCAGGCCTTAAAATTCCAGAAACTATACATACATTATTAATTTTTTTTGCGTTATAACATTCTTTTTAAATACTAAATCACATGTTGGGCTAGCTTATTTATTACTTGATTAGCCTTTTTTTTTCACCAAATACTTCATGTACACGAATACTTTTTAGACAGGTACTTTTCACTTGAGCAAAAATAAGCTAAAGTAGTCCTACTTATAATTGAGTACAATTTTTAAGTATTTTACCATTTTATGCATTTGAACTAACACAAATAAGCAGTTTTGGAATAGCTGACTTTTTGTCCTGAAATTATATTATACAGATGTGACCACATTGTATTGGTTGATCATTATTCTTGAGGAATATCACATACAACCTGACTGAAAACAAATACACCCTTCTGCTGTTTTCATGAATAATTTCAGTGTTCTGGAGGTGTTAGTAAAAAAAACTGAAGTTCTTTTTGCTGTTATTAAGCATAATATCAAAAATTGTAAACAAGTCCATATGAATGTATTTTCAAGGTGCTGTATGTAGTCTTTTAGGGTCCCAGGATTACATCACTTTCAACCACAGGTGTGTTAATTTGCTGCATTTTGAACCCTCTTAGTGTTATCCCATTAAGACTATTTTGCAAAAGGGAAAAGGCTACATTTGAAGTTCCACCATAATGATTTCATTACAACCAACTAATGTTGGTGACTGGACTTAAAAACAAATAGCACAAATAACACAAATTGCCAGGAAACCTAGAGTAGGAACAACTCATTCTCCCTCCACACCTCTAATCCTGGTTTCTTTACTGGTTGAAAAGCTCTGATGATCTGTATAATTTGCTACCACTGCAGTTTGTGTCACTGCATCGTCCCCAGGGAAATTTTGTACTTCCAGCCCACTATTACTATGAAGGCAATTGATATGATGTAATTTATATATATCCCCATAGAAAAATGAAAAAAATGATAGTAATTACTGGGTTTATTATTATGTCCACACGGTCATAACTTGAAGCCCAGTTTACTCATAATCTCATTGTTTTAAGGTTGGACAGTTAACATATCTTGTATCTCTCAGCATAACATAAGTCATTTGTTGTGGGTCCCTAGAGAACATGCTTACTGTAATGTGACTCCAAGATGGGCAGATGCATTTCATGGTCAATACCATGCTATCCAATAAGCCAAAGAAGGATCAGAAAGAGGTCAACATGCTGAAGTGGTGTATGTGCAGTGAGAAAAATCACAGAGATAACAAGAAGAGTTGTTGAATGTATCAGGTGTTTCAAAGGAGTATTGGTAATTAATTATGTGCTGTGTTTCCATTTTTTCTTTTAATTTAATTTGTATTTTGGTTTATTTATGTAGTTTATCAATTCAAGACCATTAATTTAAAACAAATGTGTTGGGTTAATGTGTTAGGAAAATAAAAGCTTTGGACACTGTTGTTAAAACCTACCTCAGGCATGTGTTTCCGCAGCCAGGACACAAAGAACGTCTCAACAGTATGCTGGAGTTTGATCTAAGAGCTTGGCCATGTTGTTACAGGCACAGAGCAAGAGGAGCTATGTGAGGAATGTGAATCAATAAGCCGAAGGACAGAATGTCCAACATTAGCCTGGTACTGCTCCTGGTAAAAGAGGAAAATCTTTGAATATGTTGCTCCTGATCCTCAACATAGTTATTAAAGATAAACCTGTTGCCATACATATCTCCTGCATAATTTATGTAAGGCTACTATGTGTGTCTGTTTCAGTCTGACTGTGTGAACTATGTGAAGATTGTGCACCACTACAACCGTACCCACCTGTACGCCTGTGGAACAGGGGCTTTCCACCCTACCTGTGCTTTTGTGGAAGTAGGACACAGAATGGAGGTGAGGAACAAACCCTACAAAAAGAGAAACTTCCTTAAAGTTAGAACCTAGCATTTCATAGATGAGTTCGCTTTCTGTTGCATGACCACCATTTTCTTTGTGATCAGGACCACGTGTTTAGGATTGACCCCTCTCAGGTGGAGGATGGTAAAGGGAAGAGTCCATACGACCCTCGGCATAATGCTGCCTCTGTGCTGATCGGTAACTTAATCCATATAACATGATCTAAGCTGAGTATGTAATTGACTTTTAATTTGGATGTCAGTGTGGTTTTAAAAAAAAATACTTCCACTGCCCTACATATTGTTTTGGACTGCACAAAATCATGCATATTGTATAATAACAGTAATGCATGCACAATAATAATAATAACAACAAATTATACATGGTTACTTTCTAAAATAGTCCGTTGTATTTAATGGCCTTAAGAGGACAACCTTGTAAATACTTTTTCTGAAGTTTTATAGTCAACCAACAGCATCATCAATACGAGGGAACATAGCAGTCAAGTCAGAGAAACTGTTTAAAAGTTAAGTAGAGTTATGTTAAAAAACAGTATCCTAAACTTTGTGATTCTCATCCATAATAGCCATTCTGAATATAGGAAGACTGCAATGGCAAACTTTTAACACATGGCTGTTTACCTGAAGTTACTGGGCGACCAAGAAGAGTGTTGATCAGGCGATGTGAAAATTACTACTTGGGTATAACACAAATCTGGCCTTAATGTAAGATCATCAACAGGAAAACAACTGTGGAAATAAAGCTTTTACACCTGTCCAGAATTATGGGGAAAAAGAAAATATTTAGAAAAATGTAGGGTTAAAACAAAGCTTCACATCGGCCTGAAAACACCCCCCCCCCCATGTTGTAGGTTGTTGGCAGCAATAGGCTGTGTGTTGGTAGGCATTTATTCATCATGGACATAGTTGAGAAGAAAATGGATGGAGCCAGATGCTTGGTAAGCATCTGCTTACCAAGCATCATGTGAGAAATCTCCCTTTAGACAATACGCAAAGTTTAGCAGGAAATTTAATTGAAACACAGAAAATGATTTTGAAGTCAGTTCACTAATAGGGTCTCACTGAGAGTCAGAAAATAAGAGTGGAGTGATGCAAATAACTCACAGACTCAACAATGTTCTGTTTCCCAGGTGATGAGCTTTATGCCGGAGTAGCCACAGATCTTATGGGACGGGATTTCACCATATTCAGGAGTCTGGGGAAACGACCTTCCATTCGCACCGAGCAGCACGACTCACGCTGGCTAAATGGTGTGTGTGTCCTTTTGTTTTATCTCATTAATAAGCATCAAGCACCCTTATGGTACAACATGGTTTAATGACTTTTACCGTGTTAATTGTCTTCAATTCTACCAACCAGAACCAAAATTCGTCGGCTCCTTTTGGGTCCCTGAGAGTGAAAATCCAGATGATGACAAGATATTTTTCTTCTTCCGGGAAACAGCGGTTGAAGCTCAGGGTTTGGGAAAATCTACTTACTCCAGAATTGGACAGTTATGTAGGGTGAGAAATCAATTAATCCACATGTAACAATGTAGAAAATAAACTTTGTTTATGCAAAATTAGATGAGAACTAAGAGCTGTATTTTTTCAGAATGACATGGGTGGACAGAGAAGTCTGGTGAACAAGTGGACAACATTCCTCAAGACCCGTCTCATTTGCTCTGTACCAGGACCTGATGGCAGTGATACATACTTTGATGAGCTGCGTAAGTCTACCATGCACAAAGTCTGGAGCACAAATACTTAAATGAAACTACATATTCTGGACTTTTTATAGGTTAAGCATGATGTAAGATACAAAGTACAGTATGTAAAGTCCAGGTTCTGCAGGAAACTTAAGTAATACTTGTAGTATGTTAATCATTTAATCAGGACAGATTTTGACCTGGTTTTGTTGCTCAACTTTTGTCCTCGAGATTTGAAATAAGTACAAACAAAAGTGTAAATTAGATATTTGGAATAATATTTGTATTTCCTGTTTCCATTTCTGACAATATCTGCAGCATGATTTAGGGAATGGATTTGTTTTATAGTTTTGAGAAAAGCTAAGGAAAGTAAAAAAAAACTGTAAGATTTTCCAACCCTTACCTCTGGATCTCTACCCAGAATCACATTTTAGTGGTGTACACACTGCCAATCTAAGGAAAACATTATATATTCACTGGGAATTGTACTATTATTTGCAGATTATCCTTGAGTTTGAGCAGCCTCAAAGAATCCATGTTGGAAGTAAACCATAAATTAAAACTTCAGACAATTGAAAGAGCCTCACAGATTTGCAGCAGTATAAAATGATTGATGATTCGGGCATAAAACAAATGGAAACAACAGCTCACTGAAACATCATCTTAACTTAGAATAAAAACAATTACATGTATTAACCTTTAAACAAATATTCCGTATCAAGATTCCTCATGCTTTATTGGATAATATGTAATTTTCTTCAAAATTGGTTCAAGACTTTTTGTTATGTAATATTTTCCTCAAACCTGTAGTCATGTGGTTTGCAGCAGCTGCGGGAGTTTTAAGATGTTTCCGATAAAAGTGTCTGAAACTTTCTGTGGGCTATAATATGATCTGCCTTTGTGCTCATCTCATGATGTAGTGAAAGGTTAACTAAGTGGAAGACTTTGTCCAAACCGTAACCCCACCTTAGGCCTACACCTGTCATTCACATTTCACCTTGTAGACTATGAGTCTTTTATCAAGATGATTAGCTTGGGACTATACCTAAGGACAAAAACAGAAATTGTATTGGCAGTCTATGAATACTGTCAATACTGGTAAAAAAAAAAAAAAAGCGTCAATAGTTTGCAACAAACAAAAAAAAATATTGTTATAAAATGAAATGTTGAAGTCTTAATTCAAGAGTCAAGATGGAATTTGCCGACATCTGCATTAAGCTGCAGTGGATTTTGTTTCATGTCATGACCCCCACTAATCAGCGAAATGTCTCTTTAAAGTGGTTAGACATGGCCATAGGGCTTTGTTTATCTTTTTCCCAACCTTTAACCTCTGGGCTACCGCCACCTGATCTGACTGTCTGTGTGTCTGTCTTCAGGGGACGTGTTCTTGCTGCAGACAAGGGACAAAAAGAACCCTCTGGTGTACACTGTCTTCTCTACTTCCAGGTCAGAGTCTAGTCACATGTGCATGTTTGCTTAAGAACAAGATTGAGTGTGGGAGTATGTGCAATATATAGAAAGCGTATGGCAAGGAAGCCAACTGCATGCATGTTATGCATGTGTTTGTTATATCTAACCCTGTTCCTCTTGTTTCCCAGCAGTAGTGTGTTTAAGGGCTCAGCTGTGTGTCTTTACACCATGAATGACATCCGGAGGGCCTTCCTGGGGCCATTTGCGCACAAAGAGGGACCTAACTACCAATGGGTCCCATTTCAGGGAAAAGTACCCTATCCCCGTCCAGGAATGGTATGTTAATAACTACAATGAGAAATAGAAATTAACGTTACACAAAAGCCTATTGAGGAAAATTCCCTAAACATGATTATGTTACTTGATTTCTACTATTTGCTGCTAAAATTCCCATTTATCACATACCTTGTCGTTATGAGAAGCTTTTTAGCAATTTATTGTTATCCCTGTGTGAAAAATCATTCAAAACATTTATGAAAACTTGAAAACTTTTTCAAATCAGGGTTTTGGATCATTAAATATAAGTTAATGGATATTCTGACTGGCTAGCAAATGCACTACTTGCAGATTAAATTTATAAAACTTTAGCCTATCTCTCAGAAGCCTGAAAAATGACATTTATATAGCACTCTGTGGTCATGTACTTACATGTATTTAAGAGGGTAAAGAAGAAAATAGAACACGTCTGAGAAAAGATTTGTCACAAGAGACTGATCAGCCAAACAGTAGTAGAGAGAGAGAGTTGCAACTAGTGAAAGAGGGATTCTTCACATATTTTCCTAAAACATTTTATTAAGACTAAGAGAAATGTTTTTAAACATGAAAAATGTCTTCTATTTTTCAGTGTAACCAAAAAAACTATAACGTGACTGAGATAATTTACATATTTTTAATGTCCAATCACCAGTTGAACAAAATACTCTATTAAATAGACAGTGTTGAAAATGATCATTAATCATTCTAAAGCTTACTGTGTAAAAGGCCCATGGTTTAACAACGGGAATTTAAAGGGACCTGGAGAAAGAGCAGTTCCTGCACAGTTTAATGGTACTTTAGGAGATCTTAGATAGTCGGCAGTAGTGAAGTCTAGACATTAGTATTTGTAAGTACATACACTTAAAAAAGTATTGTATTAATACATTTTTAACACTGACAATGAAAAGTCTACTACGTGAAAAATCTCATTCAGTACTTTTATACTTGAAAGTACTTCTGTGCTCAATGCGGTCTTAAATCTCAGAACTTGTTTTCTATACAAAACATTTTAACAATTGTCCCAATTACAATATCGTTCTAGGTCCATAACCATAAAAGCATTCAGTCAGCAGTTCAGTCTGAACATTATTTTGACCTTCCACTGCAGAACCAGACATACTGCAGAGTTATCTGGCAAATTACGCTTTAATAGTACAAAAGAAATTATCGAAGCATTGTTTTATCAGATTTTTGTATTAGACACAGAACCATTTTCAAAAGCTTGCAATCAGGCAGAGCCAAACTGAATGAGACATTATTTACAAATAAAAGATCAGACGCAATAACCTAATTTTAATCTATGATGTTTAGAAGTGCTAAAGTACACCTAACTATACAGAAAATCCAGAGCTGGAATTTTAATTAACGGGAAAAGGTGGACTCTGACCTAAAGTAAATCTCCTCCAAGTCTCTGACAGCCGTCACACCATAATGACCTCACTGTGGCCAGTTTGATTGTGGTTCGGAGCATTTTTAACCAACTGAAACACTGATGAGTCAGAGATTTTATTCCACTACTATAAAGCCAAAACAAAATAAACATGTTACCGTTGAATGGATAACTTTACTCATAGCAATTTTATGCAAGTTCTTGCAAAAACAATTTCTGAAAACTTAACATGTGTCTGACCTTTTGTTCCGTTAGTGTCCCAGTAAGACATTTGGGAGTTTTGAATCGACAAAGGGATTCCCAGATGACGTGATACAGTTTGCCCGTCACCACCCTCTGATGTATAACCCTGTATACTCCATGAATCGGAGACCTGTTTTCGTCAGAACCAATGTCGATTACAGCTTTACACAGATTGCTGTGGACAGAGTCAATGCTGCTGATGGACAGTATGATGTCATGTTCATTGGCACAGGTAGATTAAATGTTTTGTCTTGCCCTCACATTTATTCTTAAGTAGAAGGAAAATTAGTGTGAGATAACATCCTTGTCTTATTTTAGACAAAGGGACAGTTTTAAAGGTCATCGGTGTCCCTAAGGAGAGCTGGAACAACATGGAAGAACTTTTACTGGAAGAGGTGGAAGTCTTCAAAGTAAGAATAAAATAAAACTGTCGTGCATTAAAATAGAAATACTACAAGACTACATTCTATAGTTTTGCCCTAACATGCCTTATTTTTCGTTAATATGTCCGACATTTGAAATCTTGCTAACAGTTCATTAGCCAAATTAGAAATAACCTTCTGATAGTTATATTAAATTGGATGTCAAAAAGAGAAAGGAGGAAGGAATATGAACGTAAGGCAGTCAGTAATGCAGAAAAGTTGCTAATCTAATGTATACAACTACAGAAAAAACATAACATATTGGCCACCAAAAAATGTAGTGATGTAATTTTTTTTTTTTTACTTTGAATGTCAATTTATAGGTTTTAAGATCTATGTTGTCATTGATCTACTGTAAAGGAGGAAGTCGAGTTAAAGGTTTTGTAAGAGGCACTAGCTTGGAGATCTAACAGACTGGTCCCTTAGAAGAATAGTTTAATAAGCCAAAAAGCTCAAAACATTGAAAGTACAGACAGATGCAGTTGTTTTTGCCCCTTTCTTCAAACAACACAATTTTTTCTCGTTGCATCTCGATACATTATTAGTATCTATCAGTATATTTGTGTGATTTCGTCCTCTTAAAACATTCAAGGGCAGTTTCACGAGCAGTATCAGTGTGTTTACAGTTAAGAGCTTCTCACATAATTTAAGGTAATAATGCTAGAGAAGTAACGGATGAAAATGAGACAAAATATTGATTCACATTCTGTTGGTTCAGTCACTGAGGAGAAAGCTTTGATTTAAGTGATTAAAACGTTGGACGATATTCGCACTTTAAAGCATAGAAGAGTTTAAAGCAAGACATTACTCTTTTCTCTGTTTTTACAGTCATCTTGCAAGATAGATTTTATCGCTTGTACAGGTATATTTTCAGGAAATGTAATTTTGTCCTGGTTGTTTTTCCTAAAATAATGAGAAACACATCAGTAATCTGAATTGCTACAAAAGAGTAACCTATTTCAAATTTAAGACAATTTCTTATCCATATCCTGTTCTCCTCAGGATGCCTCATCTATTATCAACATGCAGATCTCTTCCAAACGGGTAAGTTTACATTGATTCTCCAAAAACTCTTGAAAGCCTTCTTTTGTTTAGAATAATGCCGATAATGATTACCGTCGTCATAAAAATTTTCTGGTAAACAAGAATACACTTACAAGATCTACATGTTGGATTTTATGCAGGAAAAACAAACAGAAAAAAGAAGGTTGTTAGAGGCAATATTATATTGTAATGTTACAGAAAGTGCACTTCAAATCGCCTTAAGGCGTCATAAATTACTAGCAACGCCTTCACCGTTACAGAGAGTTAAACGGTTTGATTTATGACAGATAACAGCCGCAGCTGTTTCTAATTCTGATAGGTGGACATTCTTAAGGCCTTTTTTGTCAAACATTTCCATCTTGTCCCTGCATGTTCTCCCAGCAACAGCTGTATGTCGGCTCGGACACAGGAATCGCCCAGGTCCCTCTACACCGCTGCAGTGTTTATGGGAAGGCTTGTGCCGAGTGCTGCTTGGCCCGAGACCCGTACTGCGCTTGGGATGGAACAACCTGTACTCGCTACTTGCCAAATACAAAGAGGTCTGTGACACAAACACTTTAAGACACATACTATATGAAGAAGTGTGCATAAAGACAAAACTACTAACAACTGTATAAAACTGTACCTATTAGGAAAAAAGTACTGACACAAGCTTTAATTACTACAGCCAATTTTCTTATTCTTTTTAGACGGTTCCGTCGCCAGGACGTAAGGAATGGCGATCCCAACACTCTTTGCTCAGGAGGTAAAATTCCAACATTTATACAAAATGCAGCCCAGGTAAATTTGATTAGGACTGTATACATTCAGCTTATAAGGGGACACAGAAACACAGGGTTTTTTTTTTTTGTTTGTTTTTTTAACACATACAGTAAAGGTTTCACTGACCACCAATAGTTTTTTTCAGGGATTTTTATACAATGCTGAATATCTCGCTTTAACTTTAGTGAGTCCATAGATTTCTTATAATGGTTTTGCTTGTCTGATTCTAAGATGATCCAGATGGGTAAACTGTCTTCTTCTTCGTTTTACAGAGTAAAGAGCTCAGAAATCTTAGTTTCTAAGTTTGAGGCCAGTCCAGTGTAGGTCATGGCTTTATTTACCAATTATCTATCTAGTTTAGTACCATTCTCATGACTGTAGTGTTTTTTCGCATGAAGGAGCTACATTATCTATAATTTTTGTAAAATGAAAACTTTGTTGATGCACAGTTTCACCTGGTGTTTGGTGATTGCTGTTGCCACTAGTCTGTGGGAATGAGCACAATGAAGGGGTACTCTGTTGCGTTAAAGCTCTGGTAGGAACTGAAGTTTAAAGGTGGAGCTTTAGGTAAATAGGCCGAGCAGTGCGGGAGCAAATGGATTCCATGAGAGATTAAGGGACAAGTCAAAAGGGCATGAGTGATTCATAACAAAACACACTAATTACACAATACAAAGAACAGTAAATGTTTCATAATAGTATTTTAGGGCCTTGTGCCATTAGATCTTGTTGCAACCTTGTTTGTTAATGCATTCATTTGACGCTGTGGTAATGTGTTAAGATGTGTTAAATGTACCAGGTTTCAAGAGTGTTTAACAGAAGCATTGTCTAATCCATTGTATCCTTCCTTGAAATGAAACTCTTTGCATTTGACCTTTTACTGTCTGAATGGCAAAGCATTCTGCCCTCTGTGTTTCTGCAAAACAACTGGATTTGGGTAATTAGGCAAAACTGGACTGACCCCAAAGTAGTGATCAGTCTGTCTGGCAATTTGGAAACCATTGTTTCCCCTTTAAGCGGCATGCCAATAGTGGCTTTGTTGCGTAGTTTTAGCTAAAGCTTAGGTTAACAAGGTGTTACTAAGTCATGCGAGGTGATCAAAAGTCCCAATATGCACACATTATCAGATCAGCTCACTAATTTCTGATAAATAATACAAAAAATGCTCTTGTGAAAGGAATCATCAATTTTTCCATCAAGCATCACAAGAACTTTCATATCTAAGAATTTTTTAAACGTCCTTTCAAACAACTAAACCCCTGGTGAGCATTTGACTGTACTTACCAGCAGTGTGTGTAATTTTTTATTTTTTTTTAGAAAATATAGAAAGCTTTTTACATCTTTGTGTCTGCTGCCTCCTTCAGACCACCACAAGCACCGTGTTGCAGAGAAGAAGCTCTATGGAGTGGATGGAAGCAGCACCTTCTTGGAGTGCATCCCCAAATCCCTTCAGGCCAGAGTCACTTGGACATACCAAAAACACCCACAGAACCCCCGAGAAGAGGTGAGAGGGGAGAAGGACAAGTTGAGGACCAAGGCTTACCCTAATGATGCTTTCTGAAGTCACAGTAATGTTTTTTTGCTTTAGTTCATTACTTGTGACATGGGTGACTCCAAAGAAGCAGTTGGCTTTATTGGGTTTCATAGGTGCTTTACTTAGAAATATAGGTCTGTATTTGATGGGTTCTGAAAACCTTTGCAAGCCTCTGTATATTATAAAGTGTTTAGTTACAGTGTCAGGTAAAAAAAGCTGCAATTATCTGTTGAAAATTAAACAGAATTATATTTTATGCTAGGTACGTCTTGATGAACGTATCCTCCAGACTGACAGGGGCCTCCTGATTCGCCGTGTCCTCAAGAGAGATGTTGGTGTCTACCAGTGCCATGCTATGGAGCATGGATTTACCCAAACATTGCTGGGCATCACTTTAGAAGTCATACCATCAACATCTCCCTCCATCTCCAATCTACCCTCTGATGCCCCTGTGCGAATAGATCCTCGCAGCGCAGGTGGTCCCTCACTGACCAATCAAAAGCTGTGGTACCGGGATTTCATGCAGCTGGTGGACCACCCTAACCTCAGCACTGTCGACCAAATTTGTGAGCAGGTTTGGGAACGTAAGCACGCTGGTGCTGACCAGCTGTCAAAGAGTTTTCCTTCTCCAAGGAAGGAGATTCCACCCTTGGGTCAAGGTGTCCGACCAGCCAATAAGAAGTGGAAGCACTTCCAGGAGATCAGAAAGGGGAGAAACCGCAGGACCCACGATGGGAAACCAAGCCCCCGGGCACCGCGCAGTGCAGGGGAGTGATGACGAAGAGAAAGAGGTGAAAAAGAATAAGGGGTGGAATGAAAGAAAGTAACTGAGAGACTTGATACCCAAGGAGGTGTTCACACTTTCAAATACACACACGACACACTTACAGCACCTCCTGCATTGTGTTTATTTATCTATGGATACCACCACTCTATGGTACACCATTCCCATGATTCCTCATCCCTGCAACAAGCTTTCTGCATGTGCTGCCTTACTGCCCAAACTGACTCTGCACGATCCCTTTACACAGCTTCACTAAGGTGTGCTAGCTTATACTCAAGAGGAAACCCACCTTTATGAGGAGGCGATAAACTGACACACACATCTAACGCTTTTCCTACAAGCCATCAGCACTACTTTAATAGTGGATAACCAATATTACAACTCTGGACAATACACCACTTAAAAACAGCCCAGTGGTTTGGATAAAATCATCAAGGTATAACTTGTCTTTAAGGAACTTAAATTTGGACAGATTGAAGAAAGTGTCAACTGGAACATGATGCAAAAAAACAGTTCATTCTACATGCATGTTGCATTAACATTTGCAAGAAGTTGTTGTTAGTTGTGAAAATGTTATCAGTTTATTGTTGGGTTGGATTCTTGTCTTCAATCAGTTTTATTTTTGGAGAACACACATTAAGGCCGAGTCAGTATAACTAACACAGTTAAAGCAAGAGATGCAGTAATGAGGGTTTTATGGATGGGTGGACAGATGGACAGAAGAACTACGACTCAATTTTAATCACTTCAGAGTTAGTGGAAGCTTTTACAACATATATTTAAGAAAAAAATATCTAAAACACCTTCTCAAAAGAGCATTGACTACACACACACACACACACACACACACACACACACACACACACACACACACACACACACACACACACACACACACACACACACACACACACACACACACACACACACACACACA
>JAVLVB010000656.1:203710-330775 GCA_032876305.1 Orestias chungarensis
AAAAAAAAAAAAAAATATTATTCTGTGTTCAGTCATAAAATCTGTACTGCTTTGTTTTATTTTGTGCTGCTACCACCAAATATCCTGTTTTAATCAACTTATCTTCAGTTAGTGCATTCATCCCAGTTTAAAACAAGGCAGCAAAGCCTGGGTTTTTTGTGGGGATTTTAGATGTATGATATCATTATCATTGTTATTTATGTACCTTTGTTATAGATGTGTAATTAAGTGTTTAAACTAAACTGAAAGATGACACCTGTAAAAGGGACACTCAGCATTTCAACATCATGTTGAAAAATGGACTTTAAAGGCAGAACCAACTGATCAGTGCTCTGCTTAAAGCAGGGTTGGCTAATCCTGAACCAGCAGTGATTTCATACCCGAGTGTCCTTTTTGAGACAGCTTTTGTTTTGTGCTTAAACTTGCATGACTAAAGTTTGTGGCTAATGCATCTGACAATGACATGGTAGAAAGAGACAGAGAGGTAAAGAAAGCACAATGTTAAATATCTTTAATAATCCAATGTATTTATGTGGAAAGAAAAGCTGAGATGCTATGGATTTTTTGTTTGTTTGTTTATTTTCCTTGTAAATGTAGATTTACTTCTGTAGCATATTTTAGTATTTCACAGTCAATGGCAACACTTTTTCCAGTGTCCAATTAAAGCCTTTTTTTTTGTTCTAACAGGGTTCTGTTCCAACATTTCCTTATGTATCCCTTTCCGTGTGATGTGGCGTTTCTCAAAAGTTCCCAGTGAGATGCTTTTGTGTTGGTAGATTGAGTGAATGTATGCTTGTGTGCAAGACTAAACTTTTCACTGGAACTCAATTTGTGTACGCTGTCAGACAGTTTTGTGGATAACAGCTCTGTATTTTAGTGGCAAAGCAACACATGTGTGTCGGGAGGTCTGTAACTGAAAGTCTGAGGTTAAAGGCCAAAGTTCATGTGGTGCACTGTAATATACCTGAGTCTTTGTGAAATGTCATGTCTGATTGTTTTTGATTAATACAATAAAAAGAAAATATGCAGTTACTTTAAGATGACTTGTTTCTCATTTAGTAGAGTGAAACTTTTTTCTGTAATTAAATTATTAGCAAATGAAAGATTTATCATCAGCATGAAGCCAAATCTACCTCTGCTTTGCTTATACATATTTACCTTTTCTAGTTTCTGGTTAAGAATTATGTTGCAGTGACACTTCAGCTTCAGGAAACAAAATCCATATAAAAAAAGCTGTTCTACCTACTGTTATTCAATATCATTAACATGTATGTAACACACACAAACACACACAATTTTTTTGTCTGTATCCAACTTGAAGTGGATAATAATTTTGTTCTTCGCTATCTACCGGATCATTCCCCACCGCCTTCAAACATGCCCAGGTAAGTCCCTTACTCAAAAAACCCTCCCTAGCCCCCACCCAAGTAGAGAACTACCGACCGGTCTCCCTCCTACCTTTCCTGTCTAAAATCCTCGAATGAGCTGTCTTAAAGCAGGTGACGAAATTCCTCTCCCAACATGACCTTGATTCTAACCAATAAGGCTTCAAGAGAGGTCACTCCACGGAAACCCCAATCCTGTCAGTAACGGAATCCTCGAAAGAAGCCAAAGGAACAGGTCAATCATCAGCTCTCATCCTACTGGACCTCTCAGCTGCATATGATACTGTAAACCACAGCATTCTACTTAGCAAGCTGGCAGACATGGGCATTGAGGGCAGTTTGAATCCTACTTCACCAGACGATCCTTCAAGTTGGCATGGCAAGGCCAAAGATTGACACGACACCACCTCACCACAGGGGTGCCCCCAGGGTCAGGGTTGGGGCCACTCCTCTTTTCCATGTACACTACTTCGCTGGGCCCAATCATCCATTCGCATGGCTTTTCCTATCACTGCTATGCAGATGATACCCAGCTCTATCTGTCCTTTTCGTCCAGACGTCCCAATACCAACGTAAATCTCACCCTGTCTTTCTGACATATCTGCATGGATGAAAGATCACCACCTCCAACTAAACCTCTCCAAAACTGAACTGCCTGTCATCCCCGCCAAGGAGTCAATTCACCACAACATCAGCATCAGGTTAGACTCCCTATCTGTGGCACCCACTAAGGTTGTAAGAAACCTTGGTGTCGTGATGAGCTGACCTTTGCAGATCAGGTTGCCTCTGTCAAACTGCCATAGTTTTCAAGTAACGCTTTCAAAATATAAAGCATTCCTTGCTAACGATACCTTAATCGTTTATTGATTTCTGAGTTGTTATATACATAAAGCTAAACATGACTAAGGGGTGTGTGTGTGTGTGTGTGTGTGTGTGTGTGTGTGTGTGTGTGTGTGTGTGTGTGTTTGTGTGTGTGTGTGTGTGTGTGGGGGGGGTAATATAAAAATAGAAACAAGTAAACAAACAAACAATAACAAAAGCAAACAAACAAAACAACGGAGCCCAAAAACTAGCTGCTACTAGATCGCTCCTGAAGCATCCATGGCAAACTGCGAAATGGCAATGAATTATGCCAGTGGAGATATAATTAGCGGGAAGCAGAGCAAAGACAGCAATGTATGAGGGACAAACAACAAATGAATAAATATGAGGCAAACTTGATGCTATTAATAAACAGATCAGCACAGTTAAAGTATTGTGATCCCTATAGTGTGTGATTGCACGTGAGCATGCAGAAATTGTGATGTTGGTCTTAAATGAATTATGCTCAGTTATGGGTACAGAGGGCCACTGCCACCCCCCTCCAGAAACCCAGAGGGAGCAGAGGGACCACAAGGTCCAGGACACCGGGGGTAGAGAGCACACTGCAGGGAGACCACGCACCCACCCAGGGGTAGAGGTAGGGGGTCCGAGGTAGAGCTCCCGCAGCTGAAGAGTAGAGCCCCCAAGGTACCTGGAGCGACACCCTACCCATCCCGCCAGGCCCCTTTTACCCAAGCTGTTGTCAACTTGTGAGAACTCTTGGTAGTGCATAGTTGCTAACTTTAAATATCTAATAATTTATAGTTGGTTTCCGTAAAACGTTTTTTTTTTAAATCGGGTATAGTTTTGCCATCTACTACATTGGAAGCCCATCCAACAAGGCCTACATATCATTACCATGCACATTGTTAATGCACGTCACTTTAAGTATACAAGGCTACAAAATTTTACATTTCCACAAATATGGGTCACATGGGGTTGAGAACTATTAATAAATAGATTATGCAGCATTATTTACAAATATTTTTACCCACTTAATTGTTTGCAAAGTGAGAATTACATGATTAGTTATAAAATAGACAATTTTAAGCTTCAACTTTGCAAAACGTAGGATTGAACTCTCCGAATTTGTATTTTTTATTTTTGTTACACCTTATTAGTTACTAAATAATGTAATGGAGTTATCGTGACAAACAGATTAATATTAGTTAGGGTGGTTTTTAAAGTGTTAAAGACAGTATGATGAATAGTGACTGAATGTTGAAATATAACTCAAAATGGAGTCACGCATTAACATGGAGTTTGTGTTTTTTAACCCTAAGAAACAATATGAGCTACTTTACACTGATTACATCTAATTAAAAAAATGCAGGTTTTCTTAATATAAATAATAATCAAATCATAACAGTGATGTAGCAAATTTGTCATATAAGAAACTCTTTTATTACATCACTGTGACCGGAGTTCTAGAACCTGTTCTCTGCGCCTTGTCTGTGTGAATCGTTTGTTTCAACTCGTACTTCTCTACAAGTCGCACGGTTAAACGAGGTCTTCAGACAAAATGAAAAACATATTTCATATCAGTTTTTTCTCAAAAAAGGTTAGTTTTACAGATTTACTAAATGTTTTTAATGAATTTTGTGTCTGTAATGTGCCAAAATTTAAAATGTTGACACAAACTTCAAACAAATAAGACTATTCTGGTCATTTGACCAGAATTTTCTTCACATTTTGATACATAATTATGTGCTACTTAAACTTATTCATTTTGTTAACGCAATACTCTCTTTCTTATCAGACAGGTGTTGATAGACATGTGACAGATGAAAAAAAGACCACCAAATCTAAGGAAAGGTAAGGAAGTTTTCTTTTGGAACTTGGCTTGGTATTTTTACTAAAATGTACTTTTAAGGAAAACTGGACTTTAAACTGATTGATTCTTGCTTGTTTTTGCTTTTCTTTTTGTTTTTGGTAATGCTTTTCAATTTAATTAAACATCAAGTTAAAATTTAATACTCAGTGTAAGTTTAAAGTTTGATATAGTGTAATAGCGTAATCAGACTACTAGCAACTGCAAATTTTTAAAAAGATTTTTATTTTTTTGTTTAAAGATTTCTTAATGAAAATTGTTCCTACTTCTTTATTTGAAGGCTCAGAGAGAAAAATGACGCTCTAACAGCCCCAGGCTCAACAGGACAGTTGAAGGAATCAAAGAAATCCATTTTTAGTTTCTTTAGGGTAAGATTCCATTTTAGTTTCTGCAAATTTAAATCTGAATGTGTAAAAGTAGACCTCATATAACCCTATTATACTAACTTAACAGAAAAACAAGAATGAAAACAAGGTCCCTGCTCCGGAGGAAAGGTAAAATAACTTTTTTTTTGAGAAATTGGTAGCTTTCAAACCCCAGCAACTTATCCTAAAGTTTTTGCTTTCCTAAATAAAGCACTATCCCAACTTTTATCAGACTTACGATATTTTTTACATGTGTTGTACCAACAGTAATAATTCTGAAACTGGTAAATAACATGTTTATCTCTTTATCAGCAGCACTTCAAGTGTTCAAACATTGGAGGCCAAGAACAAACCGAGGGGATACTGGCCCTTTAAACTCTTCAGGGTATGTTTCTCAGATACAATAATATACTGTTTAGATATTTGCTAATTGTTTTAAAAAAGCACTGTAACATCTGTTCATCTTATTAAATTTAAAATATCATCAGTTCTGATGACTAAGACTTACAGCTAATTAAAAACACAAGTTCAGATCTTTTGAAAATTACACAAGATTACAAAAGATGTGTGGAACAAGGAAATAGTATTTAATGGACCTCTCAGGACTTAGACTACAAAACATTATTGCTAAAATCGTTTACTGTTATAAGAAAATCCATCTAGGTATATTAGATGAAAACTGAGTAGAATAAAAAAACAGCAGTAAAACTAGGTTTACAAGCAACAGGAAATATATACACATGCATTTTCACATATACTTATTAAAATGCCTATGGCAGTTAATATTTTGAATTATTTTAGCTAAAAACCTCAATGATCAATTTTAACAACAGTAAAGACATAAAATATATCACCCTATTTGTAATTAAACTTTATAATACATTTTTTAAACTACACTACTGCAATTAATAAACTTTTTGATGATATCGTTATTTCTCCAGATGAACATTTACAGCTAAATCAAGTAGAGATTGTGTTTTATAAATTAATTTGAGAGGATTTATCTCCAACAGAGGAAACATAGAGTCTCTCCAATTGTATCAGCGGAAGGCAAAAGTTCATCAAAGTCTCCGACCAGGTACTGATATTTATTCACTGTTTTCATTTTGTGCAGTAATTTTTATAAAAAAGGCTTGGTCTTGATTCTACTCCAACTTAAATGTAAATCAACCTAACATGAGAGAAATGCTGTACATATTGTTTTTTTTTTCTTCCACCTGCAGCTCAATTTGCAAACCTACCGATGAGCAGCTGCTGAGACTCTTTTCCACATGCCAAGGCCATAACAAGAAAAGTCCAAACACCGAACCAAGGTCTGTGTAACACAGCAGCTTTGAATGGGACCACCTTTAATTATCTTTTTATTTTATTTTATTGTCAATATTAAGATGTTTTACACGCATTTAAAATGTGCTATAAAACTATAAGGTAAAGTTTGTGTCTATGTCACTTTTCCAGAAGCAGCTCTGATAGCAAGAAAGAAGAGGGAAAACTTCAGGAGGTCACCTTATCAGTCTCTGAGAACTCCTCACCCATGCCAACCGTGGGCGTCAGGTTAGACTCACACCCCAGCCTCAAAAGACTTCCATTTGAAGTCTTTTTGGGCTCGACTGATCATGTTTCTTTTTCCAGTTGCACCGAAGACTATACAACATTGGAGATGGATATGGATGGACCCTTCACTTCATCCTCATCCTCAGACGAGGATGAAACAACTGAAGACATAGATGTCATACGATTTTTAAAGTTCCTCAACAAGCTAGTGAAGTACCCAGAGTTGCATCAGAATTTTCCCCTTAATCCATCAATCTTCAGTAGGTTTAAAAGGTAAACTACATTTTTCAGCTATTGTGCTTCAAAGACAGTGTGAATACATAAACTTTCCTCTGTAATTCCTCTAATGTGTTTGTGTTTAACTTTCTAGGAACAATCCAACACTGCACAAAAACATTTTGAAAGGGAACTTCACCAATCCCACAGGGTGAGAACATATAACAAACAACTAAATAAATCAAATGTATTAGGAGATCTGTTCATGACTTCTCAACTGGCCATTCAGAAAATCAAGATGTCTTGTTTTCATCATGTTCTTATTTTGTTCAGATTCCCAAACATTGGAAACACCTGTTATATGAACTCCACCCTGCAGAGCCTCCTGTGCTTGGAAGGATTTTTCAGGAGCATCACTTGTATGAAGAAGGTCTGGAGTTGGGTTCCTGAGGCTCAGATTTTGAGGTAAAGCAGTTACATCAATCTCAACGTTTTTCAGTGCATCCACAATAAAAACTAGATCTAACAAGGTAAATATATATTCTTTGTTGTCTGCATGCAGCAAAATGTCAGAAATTGGAGACTGCCACACCTCAACAGACACAAAAGCAAAGGCATCCCTTATGAAATCTTTTAAGAAGGTGGTGTCTGATCTGGCGCCGGAGTTTAGTAATGGGTCGCAGAATGTAAGTCAGTCGTACCTGTTAAGGAGTTTAGTAACTAAACATTAACTTTATACAAAGAAAAATCTAGGATAGTAGTTGTGCAGCACAGCTAGAAATTTAGAAAAGTATCAGTTTAAATGTTTTGCTTCAACAGTATGACAATCACTAATTTAGTCATTGTGGTGTTTACCAAAATTTTAATAAAGCTAAATTTGTCACTGTTTATTGTAATTCCAAGGAGCATTGCATACAGTTTATAGTTTAAATATCACTTAGGTGCCAAGTATTGTTAGCTGCATGTCCCATTATGAGGAAATATTGATTCACAGTGAAATTATTATCTATGTTAATATCATGACCCTTTACTTGTTTAATTTATTAGGATGCCCATGAGTTCCTGCTAACGGTCCTGTCACAGATCCAGTGCCTTGCTCCTCAGCTTCAGGACGTCGCTTCTTTTCTAGGAACAAGCTATACCTGCCCAGTTGAAGCAAATCTATCATTTAGGATGGAGAACACCAGGACGTGCAAGACGTAAAACCATATGTTTGAATCCCATCTATTGTGTCATTGAGGCTTGTTAGGCTATGATGTGCTATTGTAAGTTTAGTTTCTAATAATTTATATTCCTCATGTTCAGGTGTGGAGATAGGTCTGTGAGACTGGAGAAGTTCACCAACCTTTCTTTGGATATGGTTGCTGGCGGGTCAGTTGTTAGAATGCTTGAGAGGTATTTGATGGTAAGAATCAGCAGTTGTCATTTACTCAAATTATAAATATAATTTTTGCAGTCATCAAAGCAGTGCACACAATCCTTTTTCTTTTCATGCTCTGTAGGAAGTTGAGTTAGAGTTCAACTGTGAGTGCGGAGGGAAGACTTCAAGCCAGAAGTCTGTATTTGCAACTTTTCCTCGGTAAGCGACCTCTTCCCCAAATGAAAACCTTATTTAAGAGGTTTGCAGACCAATGCACTGGCCTTCAGTTGTTGTGTAGTTGCTCTTGAAGGGTTTTTTGTCAGTTTTATACTTTGTCTTAACTTTGTACGTGCTTTTTTCTTTCAGATTTCTCATCATACACCTCAAACGTTTTCGGTTCACTTCATATTACGATCTGGAGAAGGTCAATGAGCCCGTTTGGATTGAAAGGGAGCTGGTGGTGCCCTCCAAGCTGGTATAGAAAAACACTGAACTGTCTATAGTATGCATAAAATATCAGAGTGATTTAGAAATGTACAGACTATCTGTGATGTTAAATGTGTTTGCAAGGTTAACTCTTCCACACTTTTTGTCAGGGTGGTGGCTGCTACAGTCTTATAAGTGGCATCAGTCATTTTGGGAACACTGAAGGAGGACACTACATTTGTGACGGGATACACCCAGATAAATCTCCATATGAGACAGCTGACCCCTGGCTCACGTTCAACGACTCAGAGGTTGGTGAAACGACTGGTTGGACGTTTTGCATGAAACGACAAGAGTCAGCATACATCCTCTTCTACAAGCAACAGGTAGAGAATTAAAATTATAACATCACAAGTTAAGGTCCATGAAAAAATAATTTTACACTCCGAAACACAACAGTTTTAATATTTCTGTTTTTTTTTGTTTCGTTGTATCTTCATAGGTGTAGAGCGCATTGGCGCCTGGTTGTGGTCAAAAATAGGGGAGCAATATTCTATATTTAGTTATTAATACCGGGTTTACGATGGGCGGGGGTGGGATGGGGGGTAAATATGTACATATCAAGGTTTAAAGAAAAGTTTACAGACTCAGGTTTAAAGTTCACATGTATTCTGTTTAATGGATTTATTTGAGGCTTTTTTGTAGTTGCTCCGATTTTTTGTACATATTAGATTGATAGGATTTAGAATTTAGGTGGATGTAAGAAAAAATTGGGAGAAATACTTTTTAAAGTAGATTAGACAGTTTTCTCCGGGTGCTCCGTTTAAAAAACAAACAAAGACGTTACATTGATTGGAAAATGTAAATAAGGCCTGAGTCTGAGCGTGTGTGCCGAAATTATGATTTCAATTAGGGGAGCAACATTTACTTACTGGCAATGCCGATGTCACACGTTAACAGCTTAAATCATGGGAATCTTACCACATATAGTTTAAATGGCAACCTAACCACTGTTACCTCACAGTGAAAATATCAAGTGTCCAAAAGATAGTGTGGGTCCACTTGTGAAGGTCTGGGTTTTCTCCGGGTGCTCCGGTTTCCTTAAAAAAAACGAAACAAAAAAAAAAGAAATAGTCAGATTAGGCCTGAGTGTGTAAATAGTTGTTTCACTTGGGTACGTCATGTTTGCATGCTTGGTTTTTAGCGGCCAAAGGCACAATGCAGGTAAAGGCTCCCTGCAAGGGAGGAATAAGCAGAGATGCTCTAGGTCAGGTACCCCACATCTGAGCATGATATTTTTTTAACCTTGTAATGCTGGCAGCAAAATTCGATTGACTCGATTTATTGTTTTATAGGGATTTCGTTGACTAAACCAGCTTTAGAACTAAATTTAGCCAAGTGATTCTGTACGTATTTTGTTCATTACATCAAAATAGCTAATAACTACCTTTAGGATGCGGGACACTTATACTCTAAAAGCTGACTGTGATGGTATGGAGATTAAACTTTAAGAAGGTAAATTAAGGATAGAAGTTGCTCCACTTGCATGACTACACGAGGCAACTTTGCCAGAAGGTGATGTAAAAAGGACTCTAGCAAATGGACCATGGAAGGAGTAACAGACACAAGCACACAGCCAGGATGTTTTATGCCACCAAGTCAACTGGACTGAACAAAGGTAGCACCCTGAGAAGGTAAGTGGTAGATCGACCCTTTGTGTGATCTCTTCACAGTAAATGGATAAGGCGATGAGTGCTATAAGCACCATGAGCAGTTCACCCAGAGTCTCCATGGCATTGAGTGGAACTGAAACGCAACAGCAAAGAGTCTCTTTCCAGAAGATGCACAAGACGTTGAAGGGATCTTAAGTTTGCCAGAACAGTATGTAGTTTCAGTACATACATTGTTGTTGAACATAGTGATAAATGTACATTTGTAGTAAAAGTTTTTTTTTTTTTCTTATAGAAACATGTCCTGGCTCGATTTCTTCAAGCCGGTCGAGGCAGATGGCCGCCCATACTGAGTCTGGTTCTGCCAGGGGGTTTTATCTTCCTGTTCAAAGGGAGTTGTTTTTCCTCTCCACTGTCGCCTTGTGCTTGCTCAGTATGGGGATTGACTCAAACAATCCGCTGTTTACTTCAGAGTGAAACAAATCTGAAATAAAGTACTTATAAATAAAATTAATTGACTGTCTGTTTTCTGTTGTCCTCAACCTTTTTTATGGCAATGTTTTATTAAATGTACTTAATGTGTGAATCTTTGTCCTGCTGCAGTTTAAATGCAGCGTTTCAGTTTCATGGTAAAAGATATGATTTTATCTACCTATAAAGCAGGGACTATTAGGCTCTAGTCCCAAGGTAAATAATTTTTAAGTACCTTTTTACACCATGCTAAGTAATACAATGTGAAATATACCACCATAAAATACCCATCATATCTAACAATAAGTAACAACCTAGTATATTATAATGGACCTACGGCCCTGTAGCTTTCAACACGTCTAAGAAACGTTTGATTTCTCACTGTTGTGATGTTTATACTCAATAAACTTATCAGTGGTATATAAAGGTATTATGAAGTCACAATACAGATTATGTATATGATATTTTCCTGGCAGACTTGATGCTAGATAAGTTAAGTGATAGCAAGGCTTTGAAAGAAGAAGAAAAGAAGAATTCTTAATAAAACATACATATGCACTTTGAAATGTTTAAGGGAAGATTCTGAAGATCTTCTATAAGTCTGTTGTACAGAGTTCAATCTAATCTGTTACGGGTAGCGGTGTCAGAGCCAGTGACTTGATTAAGATGTTCAAACTTATAAAGCTTGGGTCTGTCATGGGGTACAGTCTGTATTCCTCAAAAAGGACACTTTAAAAATGTGCTGCAGCTGAGGATATTCTTAATAAGACAGAGTATCTTCATTCAGAGACTTCATTGATCTGCAAAAACAGAGACTACTACAAGGGATCGTGTCTGTAATCAGCTATCACCATCTGTAATGACACTTTAAAAACCATATTTACAACAAAGTTTATTCTCAATTGGTCAAAAGTACTAAAGTAATTGTGAATTGAATTAATTGTAGTTCATAACTACCAGAGGGACCCTTTAAAAATGTTTCCTTTTTATTTGTCAGTGTTTACTATCTACAAACAATTCAGCTCACAATCGTGGAAAATGACCTGAAACAGCCTGATATGTGCCGATGCAGGCGGACTGATTGAATAGGCTTCGGCTCTTCGGGTTCTCCCTCCCAGGAAATACAAAAACTCTTGAGAAACAAGAATCAACAGCTTTCTTGTTATGGCCACAATGACAAAACAATAGTGTGGGATTATTCTATAGGATGACACAGATGAGACACACTTTTTTTTGTTAATCCAATTTTAACCCATTTTATATATTTTTTATTAACTTCTACTGTAAATATTTGGCATATTTCTCTTTTTAGTTATTTTGTTCCAATCTATAAACGTCAGTGTTTTACATTTTCAAACCACATGGGGGCAGTAAAAGAGTTACAGTTGATAAAATGTACACACACCACAATATACTTCTATATACATAAATAAATGTAAACATACATGTAATTTTTGCTTGCATAAAGTTTTTTTTTAAAATGTTTTGTCATGCGAACAGAAAGAGACCACTTTGAATATACAGCTTAATTATGAAAAATTAAGTGCCATTGTAGAACTTACATTGGCATGCAGTGGAAGAGACAATGGTAATGATTATTTATTAAGAACTAGAAACGTTTATTATTGTGTGAATACAGAAATAATCCGCAGCCCTGCAGCCCATTGCATGCTAAACATGAATGAATAAAATATTATATAAATAAATTTACATAATATTCATGTTGCTTTTCACTAAATGTCTTTCAAATTCTGTCATGTGGATTAGCGAGAATGACTTGAATGTAGGGGTTCTTTAAAAAACACGTTCGCTCATGCACCTCTTCTCACACTTGCTCTCAACAGTCGTCCTGGTGCTGTGATGACAGATTTTTTGCAGACCCTTAGATATATTAAAAAACACAACAGTACATTGGGTTAATACGTTTTTCTTGTCCATGCTAAAAATGAAACATCTGTAAACATGTCAGAGGTGATTCATTTTGATTCCATCATCAGCTGCTTGTTGGTACTGGCAACACATGCACACATTTACATTGTAAGGGACTCACAGCAAGAAGCCCAGCTTTCTTTCCTTTCTTATGAATACTCACATATGTTTAATCTTTCACCTAAACTTATACAAACACACACAACATGCTGTCACCAGTCATAATGTCATAGGAAATTAAATTGCGTCTGTAATCCTCAGACTTGCAACTCTTTATTTCCCTTGTGTTTTCAAAGGCCTTCAGAATTCAGTGAGAGTAAAATGGGTTTGCAATGGGCCCTAGGGCTCTAATTGAGCTCATTTCCGCTGACTGATTTACTAGTTACCGCTTAACATTATCACTTGATCTAAGTTCTAGCTAGTAAAAGTTAGCGTGCTTGTTTGTCTACATCCCTCCTGTTCACAAAATAGTACTGTTTTATTAAGACATCTGAATTTATGAATAAATGACTCAACACAATATGATGGTTTTCCTTTGATGTGAAACTTTTAAAACTGATTTGTTTAACATGTAAGAAGGTACATCTCATTAGACTTAAAGGGTTTTTCTTATAAATTTGTTGTAAATTTGGTACTATACTAATAAACTGAATTGAATTTGCAGACAGACATTTAATTTTGTCCACTCTTGGAGTTATGTTAAAAACTAACGCAATCTGTGGAGACACAAACATTATTGTCTTTTGAATGCAAAGGTTTATTCACATATCAATGCAAAAAGTGAAATACTTCTGAGCAGTATTGATAAATTGTAATTTCTCTGATATAACACTAGTAGTTTGGTCACACTACTCAAATAACATACAGTGTTGGAATCTGAAATAAAATAAACTATTTCTTGCCCACTTTTCTTAAAATATACTTAAACACTATGTATACACAATCAGTACATGACGATAAAACAGACTGACAGGTCTGATGATTAATGAGTCCATTAAGGAGTAATAACCTCAATTATTAACCTCACCAAGTTTAAAAGACATTTTTAAAAAAATACCCCCCAAAAAAATCACTAACTACACCCAGGTATGCAAACACCAAGTCTGTTATAAAATAATAAGTGTGCAACAGTTGAAGAACTTTGACAACCTAAATAAGTTTTTCCCCCCCTAGTAAACAAGTCCATCGGGGAAGAGAGAGAGAGAAAAAACCATAAGCAATAAAACACTTTAAAATATGTTTGAAATCCAACTGGCCTTCAATTTAGAATCGTTTATTTTAATCACGCTTCTGCAGCTACACCTAATCAGCAACAAATTGTTTGCATTATAGTTTAAACGTTGCTGTATGAAAAAGGTATAATGCATAATAGATTGGCATATCTAATCATTGTCATCGTGTGCTCTGCAGAAATAAGAGGCAGACTGTTTGGACATCATGCTTTTGCTGATCACTATGAAATTGAGCCAAAATCAGGAACACCTTCAGCCAAAAGGAAGATATCCCTGAACCAAAATCCGGTCATTCAGTCATTCCTTTCAGCAGGTCTTGCTTCCTCTCTAAATTGTTTAATTTGAGCACCTGGGACTAAAATGACTCCATTGTTATTTTAGAAATAGTCATAGACATAAAAGAAAACTAGTCAAAAGAAACAAATTCAAAAGGCATAAAATGCGAAATTACCTTTTATGATAACAATTATTTGTAGGAACTCAGTCCCTAACCCGTATACAATCAGCACATGTTGAATTAATAAAAAGCAAACAACAATATAGTAGTTTGGGAGACTTGATTTTTATTTTATATTTTTTTACACTATCTTATGTTTCTGGTAGATCTTTTCCACATGCATCACATTTTCTGTTGTTTCTCAGCATTGTTTCCTACCTCTATTTTATTTGAAAGTTATCATGGGCCATATTCAAAAAGTACTATGTCCCCTTTAAAGTGAAGTTGAATCTACAGTAGATAAATGTTTTGTCAAAATGGTTTATCCATCACGCATATGTCGAAACTGTATGTGTTAATATAATGCTCAGTCTAAAATGATCCAAAATACATAATCTTCAATGTTTATTGTTACACATGACTTTGTTTTTCAGGTGTATCATTGGAGGTTGAATGTGTTTTTTTTTAAGTGTCGCCATATGTTAAATGCATGACCTCTTACACTTCTTACTAAATATACAATAAATCAACAAAATACTGCACAGGTACATAATCAAAAGATTGCATCAGCATTGAAAATGCATTACTATAGGTTAAAATGAAAACTGCTGCTCAAAGATATAAGTTCTACTGAGTAAGAGTAAAAACTCTGGAGCATATTCTTACTCAAGGTTGTTCAAGATGTGAGCAAACATTAGGAAAGGAGAATGTGGATAATGCTGCTATGTGAAAAAAAATACACCAAACAAAACAACACACACAAAATTAAAGAAATGTGGTACTTTTTTATTCATTCATATTCACTTGTCTGAAAGAAAGTGTTTACTGTGAGGCCTCGCAAAGGTTGATGGAGGATGCAGGGTGTTGTAGGGGTAGACTTTAGGACAACATTTGATAAACATTAATGTGTATTTAGCTCTGGGAAATTATCACAAAAACGTTTGAATAAGACAAGAAAGATTTGTTGTAAAATTCCTTTCAATTCTAAACCATAAGCAGTCAAAAAAAGTTTTTATTTGTTTCCTGACTAGCATTTCCTGACCTTTCCTTAAATGTGAAATAATTGTTCAACAGCTTTTAAGTGTGTGTTTTTGAAAAGTTTTGATCTCAGGTGAGCAGTTCCAGAGGTGCCTGGTCCGTCAGCCGGCACCGCAACAGCCGCTGCAGCCATCAGTCACAACAGGCCCGTCCTGTCAGGCTTCTCATTACCTCCAGCATAATCAACACAATCTGGAAAAAGACCCAATCCAATTTCATCCTTGATCCTAAACACGAAGAGAACAGGAAATGATGCTTGAGTGCGTGTGAATGTAAACAACCCGAAGTATGTCACATGAAGGCCAGATTTCCCAGCAACAAAAGCTTTTCTGTGTGACTTGACGCAACCTTTAACCAACCAGGTGCGTGTTTCGCTCGGGGTTGTTTATTCCGTTCAGGGTAGTAGCAGAGCTTAGTCTCCAGCTCCATCCGTTTCCAATAGCTAAGGGGTGACTCAACCCAATAGCCTAAAAACAGGTTCTTCCCTTCGTTGTTACAGTAACATCTGTTTCGGGCTAAAGCTGTTTTCCTGGATGTGTTGAAAAGAAGATCACTACCATCAGGAAATTAGCTGGCCCCTATATCATCAACTGTGTTTCCTAATGATTGCTGTTTCGTGGACAGAATGATGATTCATTAGATGGACAATGAGAAGTGAGCCGCGGAAGTTCTGATTCATTCCTGTAAGAATGAGGTTAAAGAGCAGCTAAAGAACCAAACGTTAAACCCACCCAATCTGTATTTTTGCCTATTAACCAATTGTGATAGCCTGAATTTGTCCTCACCAAGACTCCAGAGTGTTCTGTTTAACATCTTCATCAAATAATAAGATATGATTGTTGTTATGTCACTACTTTTTTTCTATAATCATGCATATTTTCAGCACACATTGTATTTAGAGTTTTTCCTGACATCCAGTATTGTTTTCCTTTCACTAGTTGCTTTAAAATGAAGCTTTCTTTTAACATATTCCAGAACGAGTTACTCTTGTCTGAGCAAATTCATTATCATCAATCAAACTTGAATATTTGCACGTGGTGCCGGCTTCCTCATAATTATGTAACTACAATACATTTACACAGAATTTCTTTTAGCTCAAGATACCGTTACAAATAGTAAATAGAAACAAATGAAAGTAACTGTTGAACCACTCACTATTTTAACAGTGAATTATGTGAGCAGGTTTATGGCATGCAGGAGAATTTAAGGGTCCGACTATAAGAGGATTGAGAATTGCTTTTATTGTCTTGATGGAAGAACTTTATACCTCGGCAAATAACTCTATTAATAAGCTTTGTTACTTTACGGATGAGATTTTAAAGGGAAGGTAATGGAGCATGACATGATAATAAAAACTAGGTATTGTCATGTTTTTTAGCGATAAGACCCACATAAACAGAGTGCTCTCAGGAGATCAGTTAAATATTTTATTTATTGAGTACAGGTGTGTGTGTTCCGGCAACTGGAGCTGCAGTGAACAACGAGGGTGACCGGGAGGTTCTGAGGCAACGGATGACTGGAGGGTTCTGCAGGTGACAGAGAAGGTGAGTGGTGGTCCAAGAAGGTTGATTGTTATTGTGGGTTTGTTGCTTACTTGTGGAGCAGGATATAATTTCACGCCAGGAAGAGGAGAATGGAAGGGGATTTTCGGATCCAGAGGGCAGGTTGTCCAGGGCGTGTTGGATGGAATGCAGTCCGGGGCTGGAGCGGGCAGATCGAGCTGATGGCAGGAGGAGGTGGACCCAGATGGTGACTGAACCAGTGGCAACGGGAAGACAGTAAGCTCGGAGAAGGTTGGCAGCAATCTGGAGACAGAGAGTGAATGGGTTGACCCTACAACAAGGAAACAACAAGAAATTCTCGAGAACATTAATAGACAAGGTGATCACGAGGAAACTGGCTCCGAGGGACTACGTTACCGATTGCAACTAATACTCAGGCGATGTGTTGTAGGTCCACTGCTCTTCTTATACTGCCATCGCTGATGAAGATGGAATTCACCTGTGAGGATTCACAGGTGAGGAAGGATGCTCCAGCCTGGTGCTCTGGCAACCCCCAGCGGACAACCTGCAGACAGACTCCTCTATCTGACAGTACTGTGCTACACTACAGTGCGATTCAAAGATCTGAAGATTTTACAGAAATGCACAAAAACAAAAACTTTGAACATAATTTTGCATATTTATAATTAAATCGATAAGAAAAAAAAATCACCACCGCTTGTTTGATAGATAGTAAATCAAGTGTCCTTGTTTTTGGCTAATAACCTGAGAATTCTCTACAAAGGGTTATTATGGTTATAAGAGTCGGGACCAAAGTTATAAAGAACAGATTTGATCCCGTATTTATTCACAGTTTTTTCTACCTCAGTGTTTCTGAACCTTTAAGCACAGCTACTGACATTTTATCAGTCAGTTACCATTCAAGGCAAAGTTTAAACAACAATACAATGGTGGTGGGCTAATTTCTGCTTTTTATATAATGAAGGATTCAATGCTGGATTTATAATAAATTTAATGCAAATTAGTTTGCAGTGCCACTCCAGCAATAAATAAAATAGAAATATTTAATCCATTAATATACAGACAGCTTTAATCAATTCAATCCAGTCTTACAGACAGATTCAGGGTTTAGAAAAACTGTTAAATTCAGTTCCTTATTCCACAAAATAAAAGTTACCGAAATCCAAAATAACCCTACCCAAAAGACACCCAGGCGACAATGTTGAGACAATGACTTAGCAGCAATCCATTTTCCTGCAGAAGAGGAAAATTTATTGCCATTTGTTGTTACCATTGTATCAATCCCTAATACTGATTGTGACAATATATATATGTTTTTAAACATGTATATTTCCTTAGCAGAAACCCATAGTAACAATTATGGTAGATACATGGGTTGATTTCCTCCTTCTGCAGTGAAAAAACGTATAAAATATCCCTGCTATTTTCCTGAGTCAAATTAAAAGGATTTTAAAAATGTTTAACTTATTAATCTAAGGGACAAAGCTGCTTTACAAGCCGCGATGCAGATTTAATAATTACGGTCATAATTGTTTATGGAGTAAAGTTCAAGCAGGTTTTACTTCATCCTATTTTGTTACTGATTAGTTACTGAGTATTCTAGACTCATAGATGCTGATAGAAGACACACAACTTTCTCTGTGAATACAGGAGAGTATCAGTTCTCACCCTGAAAAACTGCAGATCTTGCCCTGCTCTATGCAACATGTGTTTTTTATTTAACACACCAGTTCGGTTGGTGTTTCTGCTTGTGACCTCATGCTGGTCAATTCTACTTAGATGATCAGAATTAGGAAGACTGTTTAAAGAAATGTTCCCTGTTTGCTTCTGAAATATTTAGTTAAAATTCCTTCATTTACAAATCCGAAAGTGCAGCATTTTCATGTCAGTGTATGTTTTCAATGGCCTAAAGAAAAAACACTCATACCGTTTAATCCTCTCCACATCTTATTTGAATTACACCAACGAACTTAAACTAAATTTTGGTATATTTTTTGAGACAGAGCAACACAAAGTTCCACCCTCTATTGCATAATGTTGCCATATGGCAACAATTACTTCATTTTGTTGTCTAATAGTTGTTGTATGAAATCTATATTTTTAGATTTTGTATTAAAAAGCAGCCCTCAAATTCAAGGAATTGAAATGTCTGTGGTCCCATGATCAGGATGTCTCGTTTTTCTGTCCTTTTTGCTCCAGGATATTTAAACATGAACATTATCAATCTAGGACTCCAGAAGATTGCATTAAATCTAAATTTTGGACAATTTTCATCAAATAAAAACTTCAAACAATTATCCAGGGTAAGTAAACTTTAATATCTCAGGTTTTCGGAGTTAAAATGAAAAGTTGTTTGTAATATCCTAGGACGCATCTGTTGCCATATGGCAATTGTATGCAAATATGGAAAACATCCTGGTGCATTCAACCAAATGGACGCCCATTGACGTTCATAGCATTAAAACTACTCTGAGACTATCTTTACAATTCTAGGTTATCTTTTAAAAGTAAAAACATATATATTTTTGAATATTTTGTGGTTAAGGTATTTCGTAGGTTATCTGTAACACAATGTCACATTTTTTCCATAAAAGATGCATCCCATCTACTTTTATTGGAGACGGAAAGAACATGGCTAAAAAACTAACCACTAGAGGAGAGTGAAGATGAGCTGATAGGCAGTGATGAAGACAATACAGTTGATGTAAAGCTGGATGTGGGGTAAGGGCACAGCATTGTACTCCACATCCTTGACATGACCCTGGTGAAGGCGTAAAAAAAATAGAAGACGGCCCCAAAGCATTGTCCTCCCAGATCCCATCCAAAGAGATGGGATCTCGACAATGGTCGACTGGCCCTTGCATGAATCTGATAAAGGCAGATGCAAAATCCCAGTATGCAAGAGGACCGCAAGAATCAATTGCTCCAAGTTTGGAGTTTTTCTCTAGTTCATTGCTAAGAGGAACAGATTTGTATACTTTTACAAGGTATGAAGAGAAGGACATAAAGTATGAAAAACAAAAAAAAACAAAAAAAATCTATGACAAACAATAATTTAGGAACATTTTAAAGTTTTAAGAAGACTAGTGCTTCATGCTGATGATTTGTTTGCGGTTATTTCTTATATAATAAAGCTCTCTGTGGCTAGTTATGCACTTCATAAAACAATTTTGTAATAAAGTAGTAAAAAAATAAGGCCAGTGTATTAGGCAGCCACGTTTAAGATGTCCTTTAATCTCTTTTTCCACATGACCTATATTATCCAAGTCTGCACAAAAAAATAAGTATTGGTTTAAGAGGATAAAACCACCAACCAAATCTAACAGCTTCAGTATGCTGTCTATAAAAACACTATAACCTAATTTACAGATGCTAGAATCATGCGATCATGTGATTTGAGGGAGGACACGCAGTTCTTCATAATCTGAAAAAAAAATGACAGGATTTTAGGTTAAGGCTTGTAAAGAGGGTGTTGTTATTATCTAGATGTGATAAGATCAAAGCATGTGTGCTGGTCTGTATCTTTTAAATACACAACACTGAGGTGTTAAAAACTGTTTAACTGTCAGTTTTTAGAGCCGCTAAAGACACAGTCAGTGTTTAGTGGCTCTTTGTTCTGTTGTTTACAAGACGTTTTGATTCAACCTGCAATATTTTGATGGTGAGTCATTTTTAAAACACAGACCCATTAAACCTTTTTTTTAACTAATTACATAATCTGGTTTTTATGTCTTTGTGTGGGAGATATTTAGACACAATGTGTGCCTTTTACTACCAGCTGAGGTTTTCTTAAATACAAATGGTAGATAAATATTTACCATAGCATGTCTAGATTACGAAGGATATTTACAGTCTTATAATGTACCATGTCTCAAAGCTCAAAACATCTCCAAACATTTTCTTGACAATGGAACTGGCTTCACTATGTTCCTCGAATTTATTGCCGTCTATGAACACCAAATCTCCAACAAAGTATGTTCGGGATGTCTAATAGGAGATTTGTGTTATGTGTAACTGAAAATACAATTGTAGCTTAAAATATTGCGACAACTTCATGATGCTGTCATGTCCTTATGAACCAATCTCTTTGTGGTATGTTTTAAACAGGTTTCTGGAGGCAAAAGTATTCACACGCTGTTATACTATTATGGACTAATTAAATTACTAATGTTTGCAAATGTTACATATCTTCCATTGTTTTTGAGGAACAAGTTTTCAATTTTAATTAAACTACCCAAAGGGTTAAGATTTCTTATTTAATAGCTTCTTTTACATGTTTATCAGATGTAGCAATGACCTTAATGAAACAAAATTAAAACAATGGATTCCCACTACTACTGCATGTCTAACTTGTAATCATGTTGCTCTTTTATGTATTGATGATGAATAGATGGTATGAGGCAAATCTTAGTTAGGTCTTAGAGCACTTTAAAGACTTATTACATTACCTTTAAGATTTTGAACTTCGATTTTGGTCTATTTGGGTATTCCCTCAGAGTTTTTGTGATTGTTCTGTGTTCACAGCTTTTGCCAAGATGTGAAGTATAGCAGGTCCTGCCGTAGGTTGGATTTTTTTTTATATATGGTGCTGTGTTTACTAAAATAAGAAGCTGCCATTGTTGGCCCTGTTCTCCACAGATGTTACAGCCCAATTAGCCTTCAATCACACGCCTGACCAAACTCAGCGACTGGGTTACATCATGGGTCAGCACTGGGCTCGTAACTCTGTAATCACTTGCACATATGTCTTTCTGCAGTTTGGAAGTTGTTTGAAATTCACACATAAGACCTAGCACAAATATGAGTTGCACCCCTGCAGCGAATTGTGCATATGTGATAATAACAAACACGTGTAAACTAACCTCAGCGTTACGTTATCTCTGCAGATTCTAAAGATGATACGGTAACTCAACCTGCAGCTGCCATCAGAAACATGAAAGGTTAACGTGCTTTTCTCTTTCCATTTTATGCTAAACTTTTCTTGGGCTGCTCATGTAAACTGACATGAATGTATGATGAGCAATAGAATAAATAGATAGGACCCAATACAGCTGTTCCTGTTATCATGAGCTTCTCATGTAAATTCAGAAGAGAAGATCCCAAGCTCACGAGATGGAAATCAATAATTGAGTAAGGCTTCATCTTTTTTGGAAACAATCAACCTTTAATTGTATTAAACAGTATACAAGTTTGTAGCATGCATGATAGAAACATGCTTAAATAAAACATAAATACATATTTAATTTTCCTCTGACACCTCTTTACCACCTCACAAAGATTGTTACACCAGGATAAAAATAAAAAGTTCACAGAGTTCTTCCGACTACATTTAATTTAATGAAACCTCTGAATTCGTTCGAAAATACTGACCCTTCTATGATCTTCTCTCGCTGAAAAACAACATAATCCTAAAGGTTAAAACTTAAACTTAGCAGTACTTTTTGTAAAAAAAATGAATGACTGTTTCCCTTTCTTTGCTTTCTTTCTCTTTTTTTTTTTTTGATGCAATCAATTGTGCCATCATTGAGTAGTCAGTAAAACAGTAAGACGAGTTTCTGTGAGTCCTATAAGGGTTTTTACATTAATTTACAACATCATATTACTACACTAAATGTAGCAAATTATAATGGGAAAGAGGTTAAAATAAATGTTGCATACAATACTATTTACCTTATACCAAAACTGCAACTGAAGGATTTTTATGGAGTCCGAATGTAAAGATAATTATTTATCACTATTAGTGTAGAAGTCCAGAGTTAAAAATCTGCCAAGTGAGCATTAATTTACTCGTCTTCTGTTTTGTTATGGAAAATGTTAACAGTTTCACACAGCACTTTTAACAATTGCACAATTTGCAGATAATAGGCTATGCCAATATATCACAGTTTAGAGAAAATATCAGCAGAACAAAACTTAAGAAATGCTTTCAAATGTTATTTTTTACGTTTAGTTTAAAACATATATAGATGAATAATTATGGATCTAGAGCATGTGCTTTGTTGTGCTCTAATAACCGGAATACAAAGTTTCATTATAAATTAATAGATTTTAGCTAATTGCAGGTAATATATAATGTTTTAGCAGTTTCAAATACAGTTGCATTAAATGCTTATAGTACCTTATCCTAAAAAATCCTTTTTTTGGGTTTCACTTTGAAAACCCATTTCTCTGGGGAGCCTAAACGTAACCCTATTATAAAAAGGGAATGCTGTTAGTACAGCATCCTCTTTATAATTACACAATTGTTTTCATACCATGGAGTTCCGCATAGGTTTGCACTAGATGACAGTTTTCTAAATCACCATTGTAATATAAAAATGGTTACTTGAAATTTAGGTCTCCTTCATTAATATTACTGCATACTAATAAAACCGTGTTTGATTTAAAAGGCAACAAATCATTTCATAGCATTGTTTTTTTTTTTTTTTATATATAAAAAAAAACATTTTAATAATAGATTATTACACACACCAATTACCTAAGGGACATTTTTCTTGACAGAAAAGACCAAATTAATTGTATTTCCAAGTTTAAGCAGATTCCCTTTTAAAACAGTTTTTATTATTTCAAATGTTTTTGTTTTTTTAAATCCCGTAATTCAGTTTCTATCTATACTATTCGATTTTAAGACTTGTGTATTTTACATTGTTGGATTTGAAGTAATTTCAATTAATAAGCACAAAATTCATATTTAAAACATAGATTTACACAACAAAAATCAAATATTACCTAAAAAGTAACGTTTTTAAAGCAGTATTTACCAAAAAAAAAGCACAAAAACCCTGATCATTACATTTAATGGGGAATTAGTGTTTCTGGTATTTTCTCTGAAGAGCTCAGCAGAATGTTTGGTTCATTTAAAATTTACTAAAGAAACAAATCATAACCCACAAACAAAAAGCCTCCAAAATAACATTTAATTACTAAAAATGTAAAACACTTACTGCATAAAGTAGTTTAAAAAAATAAAAAACAATGAAATGTTTTGACCAAAAAATACAATTAATAGAAAGAAAAAGGATTTTTTATATTGATGAGGTTCTATGCATGTATGATGGTCTGTGATCCTTAGGGGAAAACAAATCCTTAGTGGTATAAAATTAGCAGTGGCTAATAAGTAATGCAATAAAGCAAGTAGACATGATGTTCTGTTGGGAAACTTTGAGTCCTTTAAACATATAACATCCACCTAAATACTGGACAGGAGTTGGTACAATGTATGGCAATATTGTTCAAAAAGCTTCTAGATAACGGATTGGTCAATGAACTCATCCAAACCCAAAGAACTGACTCAGCCTATTACCCCTGTACTATCTGTCCTACAAAGGATCTATTGCACTGTAGAGCACTGCAGCCCACAGGAACTTGAATATCTGCAGAGCATATCTGTGCCACACACCACAGGACCTCGGTTCAGTCTGCTCCATGACATTCGTTTTTGTGCCTTTCTGTGTGTGTCCAAAAAACATAAACACAGAAAAATGTCCATCTCTATGTCGGTGAATTGGGTTTTCGATCTTTATCTGGTGTTTACAGAAAACTTCAGTCCACATGAGTAAAACTTAAACTGTATTTCTTTAATCTGTTGAAGCATCAACAGTCGTCTCCAAAGATTTCATCTTGTGATGATTGAGCTTATGCATTCAATCAATTAGTAGACAGCAATTTTAGTTTATCCGAGTGTGAGGAATCTATAGAATGTAAAACAATCAATGTACAGTGGAAAGAAATTAACCCTGATTAGATGGTGTGAATGACATACATTATATCTAAGTATCTACAGAGGAGCTTATCAGCGATGTTTTTCCAATTATCAATTTGGTACTATGAAACATGACGTTTTTTTATGAAGAATCCTCAGCAACATGAAACAGGTGTGAGTGAAGACATTCTTGAGAAATCTCACTTTAAAAACAGCATCATACTATACTACTACATGTTCTTCCATTTTAAGTTCAGCACGAGAATATCTTCTAACATTGTGCTGATAATGTCTCAGTTAAGTTCATGTCCTTCACATCCACCTATGAACTCACTGTTAATTACTAAGTTTATTAAAGTCATTGTTGCTGTTTGCTTTTATCCATTGAAATTATCAGTTTGAACATTTTGTGTCAAAAACAAACCAATCCACACCCAATCTCATACAAAGATTGTTTAAGTAAGTCTTTCATTGTCCTCTAAAACTATTCTGATACAAACCTAAAACGAAGGTTCATTTTTTCTTTCTCTTTGATTTCAATTACTTGTTTCTCCTGTCTTACTCCTTCCTTTCTTTTAGATCTCTTGGTGTCCGGTTGCGTTCTCCAGACCCTTTGCTGCGTGCCTTCCTGGCACTCTCCTGAGCTTGCCGATATTTCTCAATCATGCCCTTGTGTTTCCTCCGCAGCTTGTCGTTGCACCACATCCTCTCGCAGTACTCCTCAACGTGTGGCAGATTGGAAGGCCCGATAAGCTGAATGATGTCCTTGAACCATGTGCGTGACTGGCCGATTTGACCCTTGCTGTAAGTGCTGCACGGCATCCAGGGCCTGTGGTTCCCGGAAGGCCGGTCTTTGAATGTCTCAGATGTGCCTCCAATGTCACGGGCAATGAGCTCATCCACTGTGTCCCCCTGTAGGACCTGCAGAGAGATGCGGGCCAGGGTTTGACTGAAGCTATGCTCTCGAGAGCGGCAGATGTAAACACCTTCATCCTGACGGAAGAGATGACGAAACAGGAGACCTTGATCTGTTGACATCACGCGATCATCCAGCTTCACCTAAATGAGAGATAGAATAATTCTATTTTATACAGCAGATTTTCTGCCTATCCTGTTTTAAACGTGATCAAACAACTGTTTGTTGGACTTTAAATCCGAAACTAATTCAAACTTCATAACAAGATTTAATATAACACCAACACTTCCATACGGTTCGTGATAAAACTACAAGCTGAATTTTAATGGATTTCTTCAATATTGACTTCTCTTTTGCTTTTCTTTCACAAACTAAACATTGTTTTGTTACCTGGCCTTGCTACAGCAGGACAAATCTATCCAAATTGTAAAGTCTTACCTGATTGTTTGAATTATGGTCTCCTTCATTTGAACACTATGTCTAATTTTTCTTATACGTCACACTGAAGTACTGCTTTGTTTCTTGAATACATACAATCCTAATACAATACAAACTTGAGGTAGTAACCTGAGAAAATGTAAAAAACAATTCAAGGAGTATGAAAATGTTTTGACAAGAGTTGCCAAGATATTGAATCACAACCGTCATTTCAGTATCATTGTGTGGAATACCCAGAGTGCTTGGAAACAATATTTGCTTAATAGTAATTCATATCAAGTTATTATCATTTGATCATAAAAATTTATATATCAAGCATCTATGCTTTCAAATAGCTATGTGGCCATTTGCATGGATTTTATTTACCCTAATGGCCACTCCTGATTTTTCAAATGCAGCTCACAATAGCCTCTCTGACATAGGATAACATGGTTTATTCAAAATAAAAATTGTCAGAAAAATTTAAAAAATCTAAAATACAAGAAGTAAATTGGTGAAGCATGCCAAATACAGTAGGTTAAACTAGCAGACCTTATAATGAAAAACTACTACTACGTTAAATATTGTAACGTAGTATTTCCTCCGTTTAAAAGTGTTTTACTAAGTTTTTGTGAAAAAAAAAAGAAGAAAAAATCGGTTTGAATTTTTTTGAAAATGGTGAAAAGTTGAGGGCTCGTCTTTCACTGTAAAATCAACACTTAACATCTATGAGCAATGTTAGCTGAGGAAATGTAATCTTTCTTCTATTGCATGAGAAAAACAAATATAACAAAGTCTGCTGTGCTGTTGCTGTTTTCCCAACTTGACTTGATCAAGATCTCCGGATGAAATCCAAAGGTGTTTTTCTCTTTTGATTTTCTCCTAATGTCTCTTTATATCTTTCACACAACAACTCGAACACTCCCTACTACCCCTATGTAATTCATGCTTCCTGGCTCCCAGATTGTCACATTCTACCCTACGGTTTCACAAGCAGTACGCTGTTGCCAACCCAAACATGTTCTCTTGTCAACTAGAGGCAGCTAGATGTTTATTTGTAGGGAAATGGAGAGGGGTGGTAATGCCTTAATACTTGAACGGCCGTGTGAGACATTAACTTGAGCTCAGAGGAACAGAACCACAAACGGATGAAAGATTTCTGTGGGCGTGCGCGCACACAGCGGCATCATTTTCCAAATACCGATCTAGGAGACTTAACAGCTTTTTGTTTAAGCCGCGGTGGCCAGCACACATTTAAGTGACACTTGATCTTTTGGCAGCGTGCGGTTGCAGAGGCTGTGGTGGCTTGAAGAGAAATCACTGTTTATTCAAGAGACAAGGCAATTGAGCAATTTACTTTGAAATACAACAGCTTAATTTGACCCATATGTCAAATATCAGCCACATGCTGCCAAGAACACAGGAGAGTGACTTTTACATGCAGTTTTAGAAACCAAACGCATCACTTCACCCTTTAACACCTTTACTTTTGACCACCATGAAATGAAGCTTCTGATGTGTGATTTTGCTCTGATGATTTATACAGACCATCTTACCTCTTCCTTGCGATTGTCATGTTGGACAAGCCAGGTAAGGGATGCTTGTGGTGAGCGAGGGACACACTCCAGGAAGGTGCTGTTTTTCTCCGTTCCATATACGACTTTGTCCTCAAGCACCTCCAGGTCTTCTCAATGATGGGGAAAAAAGGAAGTTAGGTAAGACATAAACAATCATTCAGAAGCTAAACTTAAAATTGAATTCTTGTTGAGATTTTCATACCCATCTAGACACATAACAAAAAGGAATGTTCTATCAAAAACTAACTTCACTGCAAGAGTAAAACTACTATGGGAGTAAAACCGTATATTTCAAGTGAAAGATAACAATTATTCAATCAAAACTGATTTAGGGTCGCATTGGACATCAAACCTAATATCAGAACCAACTCTAGTCATCCCCACAGCGTAAACCATCAATGATCTGACTGGATTGTTCAAAGTTAGGATTGACATGACACTAATCAGCAAGCTGAGACTGCAAAAAAATCTAGGTCCAAATTCATACACTTAAAGAAAATATACCAAAATGTATTTGAAAGAGAGTTTTTAGCACATAATCTATGAATATATTGACTTATTTTATGACTAAATATATCCACACCATTGAAATATTGCAACTATGAGCTTCAATTTTTGTGAAAAAAAGAAGATAAAATGTTAATGTTTGGTTTAAAAAAAGCTTTCAGGATTGTCAAAGCGATGACTTCACCCTTCTTTCACACTTGAATAGAAAACGTCTACAAACATATTTGTACAACTGAGAGGCTCAGAAGGAGCCAGCTTTCATCACTTCACCACCATAAACTCAGGTGAGTTAACAAATGGAGGAATATCTCTTTCAAATAATTCCTAAAGTAGTTGTATGTATTCACATTTTTTGTAATCCACTCATGTTCAAATTTGTATTTGAACAAGAATCAATTTTTTTATTTCTAGAATGATTTTAAAGTTGAGTGAGTGTATGCTTTTGCACCTTTTAACCACATCTACTCGGTTTTTGACAGTGAAATAACATTGTTAGCAAAAAAAATTAATAATTGAAAACTCATATTAAATCCTCTCTGCACTGGTTTGTTTGCATTTTAAACTTTCAGAGCTCATATTTTGGTTACGTATTTATTGTATTTTAAGCCGTCTTGCAAATCCTGAAAATGTAAAAACTCAATATTACTTATACTACGCAATATTCTAATATGATTCAATATTTTGAATAGATCTTTTTTTTTTCTTACCAAAAACTGGCTCATATAAGGTAATAGAAAGTTTGATTTTGACTTCTTTTTTAACAAAAGGAAAGTAAACAATACAGTTTGGGGCAGTTGACACACAATGTATGCTCTTAGCAATAATCCACATGTGACTAAACTAACATGCAATGTGTTTTAAGGGATATGAGGGCAGGAAACATCACAGTCTCATTATATATGGAAGTGTAATCTAAAATTGGGTAGAAAGAATTTATTTAGGAGTACAGTTTAATTTGTTATACAGAGTACAGAAAAAGGAATGCAACATCCTGTTTGCAACCTTTCGTATCGCGGCCACATTATTCAGAAAAATGTCACTGAAAGACTTTGGTGGGTGGATATTCTCTGTAAAGTGTAAGTGATATTCACTCTAACTGCTGTTTATACACGTGAGAAAACACATTCCCAAACACTTCAGGTTTATCCCGAGAAATTTGGGTTAAATAAAACAGTCCCTGATCTTCTTTTTACAAGCAAGTAAACAGTTTAGACACAAAAAAAAATAATATATATATATATATATGTGTAGAACACCATTAACATCATGTGATATATCTAGGATACTAGTAAGAGATTGCTATCAATGTACACTAGTTGAAAAAATATTGCACTTACTAGGAGGACACAGATGACTGTTTTACTGAAAGAGCCATATAGATGAACACATCAACAGGAAATGCATAGAGAAAAGGAACATACACTTACCGCTAACATTCTGATCCACACACTGTAGCACAGCATTTCCATGTTTCACATCCTGTCTGCGAAAGCGACGTTTGCTGTTTGTAACAAACCGCGCACAGGACGATCCATCCCATGCACAGTAAGGATCTCTGGCGAGGCAGCACTCAGCACACGCCTTCCCATAAGCCTCACAGCGATGCAGCTTCACCTGTGCCATACCTGCTGCGGAGCCCACATACAAGGCTTGCTGTGTGTGGGCGAGAAAAAAAAAAGGTTAAAAGGGTGAGACAATATGAACAGAGTTTCTGGAAGTTGACTAAGGTAACAAGTTGTTCCACAGATGATCAGAGTATCAGCTTACCCTTTTCACAGATATGTCCATTGACGTAATTGGTGTTGGTACCTGTAATAAGAATATTAATTTATAAAAAACTTTGGAGAAAAAAAAAAAAAAAAAGATGTGATAAGCATTTAAAACATCTCACATAACACGCATTTTGTGTTTGCCTCAACCTGCTTCCATTTTACCCCTGTTATCCTTTCAAACCCATGACTTCAATCATTGTGTGTTGTTACCTTTTCTAAATATTTATGCCTTTTAACAAATTACAGAAACAAATGATAGAAAATGTGCAAATCTCCTCATGTGAGCATATACATAGATTTCCAAATACTTTATTGTGGTATTGATTCCAGTTGACTCTTATGATGTGTCTCTTGATCTGTGGCTGATTAAACCAAATTAATTTTGGTACTTTGGTGGATAATATTTATTGGAGTCACTCAACACCATTTTCATGTAGTAAGCTATGAGTAGTTTGTATAAATAGACAAAGTGAAATGACATGAAAGCGCCTATGAAAAGATACATTTTGAGTGTTTGATTCATGGTTGGAATGACATGAGAGAAATACATGGCACATGTTTAAATTGACAATCATTTGGATATCTGTAAATGTAAACATACTTTAAAGACTTGTAGCTCCTCTAGTGTGACCTCCTCTGTCTCCAGACTGTTTCCATTATGCAGAGAAATGACCTTTAAAACTGTACCAACATCTTAAAGAGAAACAGAGAATTACTTTAACGCTTTGTTCATACGGTAGTGTGGCCTAAATCCAACAGTTTTGCACCTTATTTAACCAATATTGGGGGGTTTTCTCATGACAGTGAACATTACAATTCCAGATTCTCCTTTTTTTTTTTGTTTAAAGATTGAGGTCAGTTTTATATTTGGTCCTAAATTTGACAAATGCCAGCGACCAAAGAACCATGGTAGACACACCAAAGTGCCATTTAGGACAGAAATTCAGCAATAAAATCTGACTAAACAAAAGGAAATGTCTGAACACAATTCAGATTGAATTTTGTTGTGTAATTGGGTGCTCCATTCAAAACATGAAAAATGTAATATTTTCATGTTAAACCAGACTTCCGTTTTTTACATATTCACAAAAAAACTCAAGTGAATAAGAATAGTGGAATTTCTGAAAACGAAAGTTTAAAAACGGACATAGCCGTTTAAAGGTTTGCATTTTTTAAAAAGGAATTAAATCTCACGCGCCTACCTGTACCAATGAACATGACATCATACTGCCCATCCTCTGCCTCAACTCTGTCTACCACAATTTGTTTCAGCTTGTAAGGAATGTTGGCCTTCACAAGCACAGGCTGGCGCAGGGCTGGGAGCACCGGTCGCCACATGAGGGGATGGCTGCGGGCAAACTGCAGCACTGAGTCTGGGAAGTCCTTCGTGCTGCCAAACTCCTTACCGGGCTGGTTAGTGATTTTACTGGGGCACTGGAAAGATGAGATCATAGATTAGAAACATATGATAAACAAAACAAAAAAACGGTATGTGTTGTTAAACTAAAAGCCTGCTGCAGGAGAGAAACACAGACATGTCAAAGCAAAAACAACTGATCAACTAAATTAATAGTTTCTCTTCTAATTTCATATTCCCACAATTTTTCACCACAGTCCAGGTGTGATTTCCAAACAAACTGCAGCAATATTATGGTCTTAAATTCTACTCAGAGAACCCTAATTAGCACTTTTAATACATTTAAAACCTGGACAAAGTTCATGACCACTATTAAGGTATCAAGAGCTGTGCAGAAGCTCCAGCTTATGCGACTTTAGGAATAGGAAATTTGGCAGAGATACTGTATCATTAAAATATTCAAGAGGGCTGAAAACAGTCCAAATGAAACAATTTACGCAAGCTATTCGAGCTCTATGTTTAGTCATAATACAGATCAGAATTTTTCTATGCACGCAGCCAAACCCTTAGTCATACAGAGCTAAGTTTTAAATTAATTTTTTAGACAATTGGTTTGAATGTGTTCAGAAAACCAGTTATAAATGATGAAAAGCTGTCAGATAGTTGGCTCTGTTCCTTCTGCAGTTTCCCTCTATTAACGAGCGCTAACTCTCCATGATGATGCAAATGATATGCAATTTCAATCAGGTTGTGCATAAACTCAAAAGAGTCGGTTGAATGCCATAACTGTAACTGTGGCAACTGTGTTTATCAGCTTTAGATAACAATGACACTGTCAAAATAATTTATTTTTAAAGTAAAGGACATCATAAGTACCATGCAATGTCCCTTTAACATGTTACGGCAGAGGCATTGTCTAAACAAAACTTTATTCAAGCAAAATTTCTCATATTGTTAGTGAGGGAGAAAAAAATATTTTATTTTTGGTGTTTAATTCGTTGAAACATGACTTCATTTTAGTTTACTTAAAGATCTCTAATGTATGTAAAGTAGATGAGTAGATAGAAATAGAAAACATGTCAATAGAAAAAAATGCTGGATGAAATCAAAATTAATTTGACGAGGCAGTCATGCAGGTTCTTTTTAACATTTGCAGTTTACACAGATCCTTTTTTAAAACACTTTTTAGAATTTTTTAAGAAACCAAATACAAATCACCAAAAGTGGCAGCACAATAGATTATATTTGCATTAAAAAACTATCCGTCAGAATTGTTTAAACATATTTTTATAGGGCCGCCAGTCACTGCTTGCAGCTTTAATCATTTTTTTTTTATGACAAAATTTGATTCACAGGCAAACAGCATCCCCCATGGAATCTAACAGATCTATGGACATTCAGGTCAATGTAATAAGTGTGTGTTAAATTAAGGACTTGGAGGGAAACGGGTGACAGCCCATATTTTATGAAGTTTCGACATCCAAAGATCCGGCAGGTTTACACTAAGATCTAGCCCAGACTTTTCTCAGTTAAAGAATGATCTGTGACACAAATTACCATGATGTGCAATCTACTGTAACTTACCGTAAATACCCCAGACGCAAAACAAACATTTAACCACACTAATATGGTAATTTTTAGACGTTTAAAATGTATCTTCTATTTTTCATCAACCTGAGACAATGAAGAGTTACTGTTACCGCTTAGTTAATCAGTTAAAATACTAACCGAGGTGGACATAGTTGTTGTTTAAGTTCAGCCTTTTAAGATGGATTTAAAAGCCTAGAAAAATAAACATGTTAGCTCCAGCCAAACTCCAGGCCGGATGTCTAATTTTGAACAAGAAGCAAACAAACTTTCGTTTTCACTTTTATGTTCCCTTTGCAATATCTTCCTTCACTATTTTCCTCTCAGTTTGAGGCCAGGACATTCCTGTTAATCAGAGAGTCCGCAGAAGGAAACCACGGAGGTGTCCACTCTGTTCTCACGTTATTAATCTTCTTCCTCCATGATCACTCATTCACACAGGCGACACAATTTTACTTAAGCGTTCCCCCAGCACATGAGTGTGTTTGTGTGTTTAACGAGACTGAGTGGTTGAGAGTTGCACTCAGAGTCAGGATGTGAACCAGGAATGGGGGTCTGTGCCGTGTATGGTCACAACAGCTGCCCTTCCACTCATAGTAGTTTACGTTACTGATATGAGAACTTTCCACACCTCATCTATAATGTTTTTATAACTTTTCCCATCCCATAATATTTGACTTCCTAAGCTTTTTGTATATACTGTGAACCTGATAAACTATTCCTAGAGTTTTAGGCTACTTACACACAACTGACACAAGGCTATGTGGTTTTGCTTTGCCTTTAGACTGTAGATTCATCAAAATCTCTCAACGTTCAGCTGCATTCCTAGATATTACAATGTGTTGAAGCCTAAAGCAGCTATTTGAATATGAAGGCTTCAAACTGTTTAGCTTTACAGGGTATATTTGGACACATTTTATCTTGCAACACAATGCTCTAATATGCTCAAAAATCAGCTGTTTGTTAGACGGCTATATAAAGGCCTCTTTGGTACCCGAAAAACTTTTTTTAAAATATACCTGAAAAAAAAAGTCATATACCTTAAAAACCAAAGATTGAGTTCAAAACTTTGCATTTGTAGATATTATGTCAATAGCTTAAAAAATTAAACAGTTATTGACTTTGACAGAAATGTTAGTTGTGATGTGGGAAACGAAAGATAAAGAATATGGCCTTTTTAGAAATTCACTATTATGTTTCTTCTCTAACTAAAATAAGGAAAACAACTTTGGAAGCTGAAATATATTTCTAAACTGAGTTTTCTTTTCTATAACTCACCAAACAAAAACAAACTCCTGACTTTCCGACACCACACAGTAACCCTGTTCAGCTTTCCTAATTTGCATCTAGATACTGTGAACCATGTCTTGGATTGAAAACTAATAAGGTACCCAAAGTAATGCAGTTAAACTGTTAAACAGAATTATAACACACCAGGGAAAAAATATTTGCACAATCAAACCTAATCCAATATTATGCAGCAATGCAACTCCAACGCAATAAATTCTCCAAACAACCTCAAACTTGGAATGGTTTTTAACCAAACCTTGATTTTGATTTATGGGAATTGTGCTGCTTTTAGTTTGTTTCAGCACTGCTTTGCTTTAAAAGTAGTTCCAACTTTCCTTTTGATTATCAATCAAAACAGCATTGTTTATATTGATTGCACTGGGCCTTTTTCTACTGATACAAATCCCCATCTTTGTAAGTACACTCTTGAAACATTAGCTTTTGGATGTTTAGAATAGCTGAGATTAGCAAAGTAAATGTAAAAATATATACCATCTATGTATAAAAAGATATAGTGCACCCTAGTGCTTTCAACATGTCAACTGATGTAGATTTTATTTCAGTTATGACTAAACCTAACATTACAGAGTATATAACTTACAACTCCTGGTCGTGGATAAGGCATCCTCGCTTCATAGGCACCCCACTGATAGTTAGGACCCTCCTTATGAGCAAAAGGTCCATTGAAAGCCTCTCTGATGTCAGCCATACGGTAAACACATACAGCAAAGCCCTGGAAGACATTACTGTAGATAAAAGAAGATAACAATTACATATAGGAGATGATTTGTGTCATGCCGTGTGCTCACACTTAAAGTGCTAATAAGAGACCAACAAACAGTTATAAAACATCTATTAAAACAGCTAAACTTTAATTAGTGCAGTTTCATTTACTTAGGAGAAATAATGCAGGGTCAATAAAGTATTATGTCCTGCAGAGTTTAAATGTTTCTAGCTCTACAATATCACCTTGCTCTGCAGAGCCCTGCCAGTAAATTATTTAACTCATTTGTCCTGAATCTGGGAAACATCTATAGAGTGCGAGGCACTGGCACTTGAGAACCGACTTTGGACACCACTAGATAGAGGTATAAATTGCCACAGAATCAGGATAATATTTTACTTAGGTTTTGTAGATGCTTACTGATTTACTTTATGGCATTGATTATAAAATACATTTAGTTGATGTGTTTACCTGATAGTGCTGAAAATAGCATAGAGGTCTGGGTTTCTTACATCCTTGGTCCGCAGCAGGAAGACATCCTCTGGTTCAATTAGAAAAATGATGTGTGTAACATGAGTTTAATGAAGTAAGAATATTTTTTCTGCCAATAATTGTTTTTTTTTTTGTTTTGTTTTTATCTCACCAAGCTGGTTGAAGTGTGTGTCAATGCCGTGAGGTCCAGGTACAGAACAAACCAGCCGGGATTTTATGAACGTGCTCCACTTATTCACAAGAACTCGTTGTCCTCCGACGTCATTCTGATGATAATTGCAGACAAACAACCAAATAAACAGCTGGAAATGTTATTCTTAAACAGACATCATTCATGCGTTTTGGTTGTTTTCTCCAGTTCTACATCTTTATTTAAAGAATGACAGATGTGTATTTTTATTTTTTTCCCCATTATTGCAAAGCTCCTTATAGAGTCATGCAAGGTAGAGTTTTATCTTCTTTACAGGCACAATTTTAAAGATGGATATACTGATCAATCTCACAAACACAGTATGATTATTGAGTTTATAGAGAAAGTCAGAATAATATTTTATGTTTGTCAAACAAATTATGTCCTAAAATTAAAAATTAAAAAAAGTTTTACCGATAAGTGACAGGAGGGGCAAAAAACCAAGAAACAAACAATTGAATGAGCCTAAATGTAAAACAAAATGGGAAGAGCCTTTAAATGCAATCACACCTTTTAAACATTGTCTGTTCTAAAATTACATAATTTTCCAGACTCAATGAGGAAAATATACATTTTTGGTGCATTTTCAAAATTAGATAGAACTTTCACAATAAATGTAATGAATACTTCCGTCAAGGAAAGACTTTATATGAGTAAAAAAGTATTAATGAAGGAAGGGAGGAAAGGAAGGAAGGAAAGGACGGAACTCTTGATTAGGAAACTGTAACTTAATTGTTGTCATTACTTTCTTTATCTCTCCTAAAAGCAATGAAAAACATAATTTCCACACTTCCCCATAATGAGGAGGAGCCCTATAGTAAAGCTGAAAATTCAAGACTCCTCAAATTTAATCTTGAGCGAAAGTAAATAACAAATAGACACACAACAAAAACTACAAGTGGAAATAAAACATTTAAAGAAATATAGATAAAGGTTTTCAAAGAATCCAAATTTTATGAATGTTTTCTCGATGATTTTCTGAAAGGCCTCCGGGATAATACCCCTCTTTAGCCCTGCAGCTGTGTGTTTAAGTCCAAGGAAACATAACTGTATGTATTCTTTTCTATTTAAGCTTCTCACGGCACATATGGTTTTGTAAGACAAATCAATGCGTAAAAGAATGCTGCAGCACTTGGAATGCACTCTGAGACTGGCTGGGAAATTTGACAGCTGCATGTAGTTTAGGAGAAAAAAAAATCCTATTCAGAATATAGTGACACCTTAACACTTCTTTAGGGAAATGTAAATAACTTTGAATAAATCTGTCCTGTCAACGCAAAAGTTTTCCAGTGTCATAATAAACAGGCAGAAGTATTAAACGCATTATTCCCTGCCCTAAAGCGTTACTGGTTAACTCAATTTTGCTTGCTCCTTGTAGCTTAATTGAGATTTTTTACTGGAAAATCCCCCCAAGGAGCAATCTCCAACAAGTGGTGGGAGACAAAAAAAAAAAACTTATGCAGAAGCTCCAATAACGCTAGAAGCTGGAAACAAAATCCTTAAGATGATACTGTTTTGACTCACCGCACACACTCGTCCAACCCGTGTGTAGATGGCCTGTTCCTTGTCCCCTCCTTCTGCGGCTTTCTCAGTGAAGAAAAAATACACTTTATCATCGTCCCTGTCATCGTTGTCCGGGATGAGGTGGGCAGCGATGAAATGAGGGTCTGAAAAAAGTAAATGGGAGGTTGAAAAAAGTCACAACCTGAAGGAGATAACTCATTTTGAAAAGTGTTTTTCAATTGATTATCTATAACTGACTTTAATGACTACTTTCTAGGTTTTTGGTCTTGGCTGGTTTTGTCTAAACAAACAAAGATACAATTACGGTCCCTAATTGTCTTTATAAACAACAACGTCAAGACTGAAAGTTAGCTTTTTAGAATATAAGTGATGTGATTACTTTGTTTCATTCATTGATTACGCTATTTTTACAAGCTAACATATAAGGACATTTTTACCATGAAGAAGTTTCTGGTCCGTCTCTGTTCTCATGGTGGTGCGAACTCCCAAACTCCTGAAGATCACAGAGTCTCTTCCCAGAAAATCTGCGGTCAGTCCTGTGTATAGCTCCCCACCTGTAGGCAGGTAGAGTCAGAGGTGGACAGAAGAAATAGAAGCATTCATTGGCACTTTAAGTTCTTTAAAAAATCACAAAACCAAATCATGGATTACAGGAACCTTGGGAGTCACAACTCAGCATGACAGCTTTGAGCCCTGATACTTTAACATGACTGACACAAAATACGTTTCCATTGTAGCGAAACGGATATCACCATAATGAAACAACATCATACCTTAAGTATAACTCAAGCTTTAAGTAAATATTGGGGAGCTGCTTGGAAGTAAACACCAGAATAGAGAAAAGGTCACTATTACTACCAATACCATTAGTAGTAATAGTGAGTACTGAGTAAAAAAAATAGTTTGGGAAAAGTTTGACTTGTATTGATAAATGTGTAGTTGTCTAATATAAAGCGGGCTGTTGAGGTGACAATTGCGTAAAGAACAACACAGAGGCAAATCTTTGCATATCAGGATAACAATGCAGGTCAGAAGTTACAGATTTAAAAGCTTCCATTTACAGATTTTTGTTATAAGCACACATTTTCCAGTTTGGGGAACTGAAGGCACACTGGATTCATGACATAGCAATTTTTAATCCTGCAATAGAACTCACATATGTCATGAGTTTGTGAATGAAAACTGTAACATGAGAGTTTGGTGTCCATGATTTTGTTTTGAGTACACATAGTTTGATGAACCGATAATGGAGTTTTGCATAAGTATCACCTTTCACCAACTCTAAGCTGCGTCCTTGGTGGCCTTCACAGCTATTTTCATATCACTCGATTTCTCACAAGATGAATGAATGTAAAAGTATTTTAAACACCAAGCCTGGACACAATTGAGAAAAATATGAGAACAATTATTTGAGCAAGTCTGTGTCTAACTCTGCCTATGAACTGTGGGTTACAGAACCAAATTCAATTTTAACTATTGTTAGTCTAAACTTTTCCATAAATTGATGTTTAAAAAACTCAAAAACCAATCAGTTAGTTAGACACTAAAGTTTCATCACTGAAGAGGTTTTTACAAAAGCTCTACTTGTTTTAAAACCTCAGCTGGATTAAACTGTTATCCCTAGATAATGCTGAAATTGATTTTGGCCCACAGATTGCTTTTGTAGAACATTGAAAGGCGGAAAAAATTATGTCTTTTCTTTGGCAGTAATATCAGATGGACACACCCATTATTTATAAAGTTACAGTGATTAATACATTGTCTTCAAATAAGGCGCTATGACGTTATCTCACAAGCAAATAAGGACAGATAGACAAACTAATTAGAGCTGAACATTCAGCATTGTTTTTTTAAAGATCAAAAAATATATCAGCTGACATCTAATACAAGTTATTTTGTTACAGTTACATATGTTCTGTCTTACTTTAACTTAGCCTGTGTTAAAATGGATTTTACAAAGATAAACATCTGAAAGAATTACCTTAATGTAAGCATTTTTAGTTATTTATGAAAGTGATCGCTGATGTTGAGAATCTAAAATAATTTCCCTCTAAGGGAAAAAATAATAGAATAAATTAATCTCATTAAACACAACTTTGCTAGAAGGAGAACAAATTCACTGCTTAAGCTTTTTAGTCTTGCACTGTGTAAAATGACTAAACCTTTTACACCTTTTACATTTACACGACTATTTCCATGCATTTATAATAACATTATCAAATGTTTCTGGCTGAATGGCCCTCCCTAAATCTCTCACTATTTTTGCAATGAAGTTGAACATTTGTGTGCCCGTGTGGCCACTGTATATGATAGCTGGGGTCCAAGTTGAAAAAATGTTTGGCTCAGGTTTGTAAGTTTTCCTGCCAAACACAAAGTACCGCTGGATGATTTCTGATGCTTGAATCACCCAGTTGTGCAGATGTATGCACACACACCATGCAAGCCTCCACCCTAAAAAGATTACAGGATCATCTGTCATTGGCATAAATCCGTGTTCCCTCACAAGGTGCAATAAATACTTAATGACACTTTAAGAGAAACTCCCAGAATTGTTTATTCTCGTAAGGACAGGTCCAAGATGTGTGCATTTGTGTATATGTCAAAATCAAGCAATGTTTTTTTAGGTGCTTCCAATAAAGTTATGTCTTTTTAAAATAAAACAATAGTCATTTTTTAATCTAAAGGTATAGGGACTTTACGGTGGCTTTACGGGGCTTTAAGTTTTTTTTTTTTATTATGGTCATTAAGAAACTTTAACTGAGTGCATTCCATCATTCTAAATTCAATCTAACTGGGATTTCACAATCCTTACAATGGAAAGAAAACCTGTGATTGATGATTTTTGCGTGTCGATATAAACTTCGACTATTCTCAGTTGTTACTTAGTGAGAGCCTTATGCAGGCGAGGAGTTAAAGTTTGATGTTTGTATTCATGCAAACAGAGAAATTATTATCATTGCTAATCGAGCTAGGCAAAGCTAAAATAAGTGCAGCAAAAATATAACCACAGATGCTACCACTTGGAAACTTTTTCAAACTGATTTGTAATATTTGTATCTATGATTTTAATGGATTCTCTTGTAAAGTGCCTTGAGACGACATCTGTTGTAAATTGGCGCTATATAAATAAACTGAACACTATTCGATTAGTGAGTTAAAGGTTGTTGCAATGAAAAATTTACAAAAATTCTTCGTTTTAAAATCTATTTAATTTCCAAAAATAATAACATGGAAAATATGTGAACAATAAAATACTTTAACCCAAAAAGAAAACTTTGAATTTGGCTCAGTCTTTTTAGTTGCTCGACTTTAAACAAATGTGTTATATTATTAATTTTATGGTATGGACTTAACACTAGTTATTAAAATGATCAAAAACTGATGAAACGCTCCACATCTTACTAAATCAGGTGAACATATGTTTAACATTCCCCAGTTATATTTATAACTAAAAAAAACCCAGATAAACACATATGGAAAAATACACTGTGACATACCACTAAAGGTGCTTGTAAACGGAAAGCTGGGGCCGTGTGGAACCTTTCCGCGTCCACTCTCCACATTCAGAGGGCTCATGGTGAAAACGTGCTGGAAGAGAAAAAACAGTTACATGTCTGTAAATTAAGTCCAGCAGGTGGGTCCTGAGGAGGACTCAATCAGTGTAATATTTGTATCACAACTCCAAAGCACACAAGGAATACTGTCTTACTATATGTGATTCTGATTATGAAACCTTAAGTCAATCATATATTCTTCTCAATTTTTATCCATGTGGAAAATCTTCTTTTATAACCGGACTACAAAACAAGGTCAGCACATTTCCCCACCTGAAACTGATTATCTTGTTTAAGAAAGGTTTAACAAGTACAACCACAAAGCAGACAAACTCAAACCTTTTGGAGGGGGTTATTGTAATTTTATAACAGGGGATGACCAGATTCTCCATCATTTGTCTCAGATTTATCCATCTGGGACTTTTTGCAGTTTCACGCTGTTTTTCTAGGTCTGTTATGAGAACAAAGACACTGTCTGAGATAAGAACAAATTTAGGATTAGCATGGCTGCCAGAATTCAGAAAAGTTTCCTCCTCAGTTCCCAGTGCAGACCAGTGCAGGGAGACCTGGATCCAGAGGAGCCAACTGGGTAATAAATGAAAACACTGCATAAAAGCTGCTGTTGAATTTTGAACTTTATCAACAGCACAACATGTTGACAGCTGTGGATTTTATTTTTACTGTGGAAAGGTTAAAACTTCATTTAAATGTGACCAAGGATAAATATTATTGTTTTTTTATTGACAGAACATCTTCTGGAAATCATTAAAAGACGTTTTCAACGGTTGTATAATTTGCATTTTTGAAATAAAAGAACCAACAATCTGCTTTACTAGATACTTTAAATCTGACTGTTCAAACTGTGCAAAAGGAAAATTAAATCTTCGATGAGAAATCCACAAAACTCAGTGGATCAACAATCACCTTTTATGTTTTTTTTTTTGGGGGGGGGCAGCCCAGCAGAAACCGCTCAGATTACCACAGAGTCACAAAGAAGCAGACCTTAACGGCTGGTAATTTAACGCTTGTTTCTTGTTACAACACAGGCCAAATAAGCATCAAGCTGATTACCTTTTCTGGTAAAACATTTAAGCAAAACTCTTCAGCCCCAGATAGTAAAAAGGTTTGTTGAGTCTACTCTATTTGCGTAACTTGTACTCCTAGATTCACACCTAGACTAATATTTGGATAGAAAACTGAGGATCGAATCTCATTTTGTAGGTATTAACATGCTTCTGGGGCTTCTCCTCTTTTATTTTCTGCCCATTTTGAGTGTAGCACTAGTGCCTCATATAGCACAACCGATTCTGAGTATGGTAGCACCACCACCATGCTTGACAGTTGTTTCAATGTTCTTAACTTTGACTTTTTGTGACTTTTCCAAAAAGCTCCAAAAACGTTTTTTCTGGCCAGAAAGCTAAATAGTTATGTTGTGTGACAAATTTCTCTCCTGTGGACATTTACCTTATCTAAGTGGGAAGCTTCAAATTACAGGCGTGATTTAAAGTCTGTGAAAGACATGTTACTTCTGCCTTTCCATCACTGTGGGTGGTGACACAGCTGTTTATGAAGCCTGACATGAAAGGTTTGGCAGGAACAACATGTCGCTGATTTTGGAATTGAACCAGTTTTATATCCTATGACAGTAAAGTCTGTTTTTTAAAACTTGCCTCCAATTGGGTTTTCAAATAAGGCAACAACATGAAAACAGCATTTTGGAATGGGTTAAAAGGCCAACATTAAACTTCTTGAATGACATCAATCTCATCCCCGTTGAACATTTAGAGAGTGTAGTTAGAAAAACGGTCTGTGCCAGGAAACCATATAATTTAAATTAACTCTACTGTTTGTGCCAAGAAAAGAACAACACGACAAGCTTGTTGTTCACTGACTTGCAAAAGACTATGTAACACGAATCTATATATTAAAAGGTCTATGTATATATTAGATTCTTTATGTGTAAGATTCAAACTGTATGAATGGAAAATCTGTATTGAATTCAAACTTATCTAACCAGTTATTGGTTTAACAATTCATTGGAAAAGTATGTTGTGTGATCTTTTTACCTTTGAAACAGAACTTGATAGTCTCACAGATGATAAGTCTAACCCACACTCTGTTTTAACCTGTTGATGCATCAGTGCCTTATTTAAACATGCCAAGTGAAATACTAAATACAATCTGAATGATGATATGTTTGCAACAAAACCTTTTTTTTAAATAACTAGAACAAGCAAGACACAAAGCACTGAGGTTTCCCGATTGTTTTTTAATTGTATTTCTTATTTATTTATTCTGCTTTCAGATGCCTTCACATCACAGTAGCTAAAAGATGGAAAAGCTCGACAAGGCCTTTGATTCCAAAGCTGTAACTTTGCTCTACATTATACAGCATCAGAAAGGAAAATGTCATTGAAAACATCTACAACAGGGCCAGGTGCAAAGTCCAATGTGTCCAACACGTATGTCAAGCACTAACTTCCCAAAGCACCTCATTACTAAATACCAACTTTGCCTTTTATGTTCAACTGGGTCTGCAGTAGTCTCAGTGAAAATAAATCTTTGCCAACATCTTTTGTTCTGATTGTAGCAGTGAAAAAGTTAATAAAATACTGGCTGGGGTTTCTTTTTTGGCTTAGCCCGGTCTAACTAACTTAATGGATTCTGTCCACATCTTCAGACTGTGACTTTTTAGGTCAAGTAAGGGTCAGTTAGGATAAAAGGCCTTTTGTGTTCAGCCTTTCTTCTTTCACTTTAATGCCACCAGAGTTCCGGGCTGTCTGTACCAGAAACGGCTCGGCGGGATCAAACGCAGTCTACTTCCAGGATAAAAGTAGGAATGGGAAGCGACAGGAACAACTATAAAACTTTAACTTTGATTCAAACCCATGTGACAAATTAAAGTGACCTGGCTGTGAACTCTATTTCTCAGTCCATGTTCCTCTCATAAACAATGGAGTATTGTTACATTGTAGGCGAGTCCTTCACTGACCAGAGATCACAGGGGAGATGATGACATTGAAGTCAACTGCTTAAGAAAACCCTATCTGTGCACAATGCACACGTAAAAATTCATTTAGTTTTAGACGTGCACCAGCACACACTCGCTTTTGCATCGCAGCAATATGTGTTGAGAAACATGAGCAAGCCAAGTTGCTTCAGAACAGAAATGTCACACAAATAAATCTTTAAACCTACAGTTCTAGCCCTAAATTGTCTTGGTCCAGACTTCATCAGCATAACAACCTAAACTCACTCAAAACAAGATTTGAAGTTATTTTGCAAATAAGGTGGGGAATAAGTACAGTATGATCTAACATATGTAGGTGATTAATTTAGGAGTATGCTCTACTTTTACATTTGTAGAATATTTAAAAAGCAAGAATTTATTTCCGTTTATTTCACAATTAAGTATTACTTTGTTGGTGTAGTGCACAAAATCCGGGCCCAAAACACATTGTTTGATTAGACACTTTGATTCTTCTTTGTTTTTTCATAGAAATGTTTTGTTTTATTACAGAAAGGGTTCTTGTCTCTCCATCTGGATTTCTCCTTGTAATCTTGTACAAGTGTGTTTTGGCTGAGCTCTGTTCTTTTATATGTTTTTACACTGCTCATTTGCTCATCCCAGATGAGCAAGAGTCAAGTTTTCTAAGCAATGCTGTGTGCGAATGTGTGTGTCCGCATGTATTTTCTCATCATGTTCCCCGGGAACCGAGCGGCTCATTAGTGTGTCAGAGTCGCTCGGGCCGAAGTCTGTCAAAACAAATTCACACAGGTTCTGTGATACGGAGAAGAAAACCTCCAGACCTCTTCGTAACCACCTCTGCCAAGCAAAATACAACACAATACCATAGACCCCCACTGCAAAACTATTGAGAAAAGTCACAATAGACACATACAGAATGGCTGTATTACTTAAGTTAAAACCCTTTTATCTCACTAACTTAATATACTTTTACCCCGTCAAACTTTTTAGAATCCTGTTCTAAAGTCAAATCTAGACATCCCACTCCTCTACTAAATCAATCGACCAAATCTCATAACTAGGATATTAGTTCTACAAGTACTCACTTTCAAATCACTATTTATGGATTTTTGCTTATTTCTGTTTGTTTGATTTCTGTCTTCCCATGTTTAACCAGTACGTTCCCACTGTGTGATACTTCCCTACTCCCCCACATCAGTTTCTCATCTGCTAATTTTGTCACCTTTGTAGACCATCAGGGATCAAACACCGCACTAAAAATACCCCATCGGTTAAGTTACTGCAGTGTCAAAACATGTTCTGTAGTAACCTCTGCAATTGGCCTATAAAGATCCAAGCAGTGTAGATCTGGATCCAATATGTCCTAGCCTAACAACTTACTGTGTGTGCCCAAAAGATGTGGTGTTTCTCATTTTTTAATGTGTTTATTGTCACCGTAAAAAAAATCTAAAACTGGGTTCAATTTAGGGCAAACAAGGTTGTGACTGAACTAATGGCTGCCAACAATGCGGAGTCTCTGATAGATATGTCTGAAGATCTCTTATGCATTCTATACAAAAGAGGATACATATAGAGGGATTGAGCTCTATGCAGCTGTCCAGGGTCCGATTTATGTAAAGAATAACGTAGAGTTTGTATTGTTTCTCGAATTTGAGATTGAGTTGAGTAAGATCTTTTAACCACGAACTATTCAATTTTGGTTTTAGCAATTTGGGGCATGCAAATATTTACAATTCCTACATTCTGACAGTTATCATTTCATACAAAAATGCATCTCTTCTTTTTTGTTCTTTGAGTGGTTTGACACACGGAATATTTATTTTTATTTACGTTTCATTGTCCAGGTCTTTCATCATGTTTGTGTATGTTTCTGTCGCCATCTCTCTCTATCTATGTGCTCATTTCAGTGCCATTTGTTTTGTTTGACCAGCTGTTTGTGTATATGCGTGTGGTCTTGTCCTCCTCATGTCGTCACTGGACGATGGAGGTTTATTTGTTCGTCTGTGAATTTCTTCAGGCAGTCGTGTCGCTCACTGTGGGGACTCAAGCCTATATCCACCTAAACGTGTCAAGTTGTGGTTAAGGGGCACAGAGGAAGGCACTTACAGATGAATACCATATGATCATAAGTATTTGTAGCATTGCTTTTACTAAGACACATTTTTTTAATGTAGATTTTTGACTGAATTCAGTTTGACACAACCCTCTGTGGTTTGGAAATCCCTGCTCTTTGTAACCTCCCAGACTATCATTTTTCAGCAGGAGGGTGTGTCTAGTGTTTACTGAGCTAGAGTGTTGTCTAGCACACTCTTTTCTTTTCATCCCATCAAAATACTGTGAGGATTAGCTAATATGAAATATCAACAACAAAGTCTCCAATACTAATACACTTTTACTGAACTGTTTGAAAAGTGTTGTTCTTCACCTCATTCCAGCTGCTTTCAAATGGACTACATCAATGATTCCCACAAAGGTTTATAGATGTTTTATGTGAAACTTGTGTGAAATATAACCAACGTTATAAAAACGTTGGTAGCACCAGTGCTCTGATGTTAGTGTGATAGAAAGTAAATGGGTGCATTTACCCCAAGTGGAGATGAAATACAGAGTAGGTTAAAGGTCATCCCACCCAGTGTCCAGTCCGAGAGCCTTGGAGTCTCGTTTCCTTGGAGAGGTCACACAAACAGGCAGTTTTGTGTTCTCTACCAATAAACGTTTGGTTCAATACATGGACAGGCTCGCTTTGGTGCTTTTTGGTCAGACAGACTTGGCTACCTAAGAGGATTTCTTCTATTGTTAGTGTAGCTACAGCACATACAAAACCAAAGGCTGGAGAAAGCTTGCTTTTGAAAGGCAGCTGGCTCAGCTGATCATGTGTGACGTTCGAGTCATTTTGCGAACGCTGCAGCTACAGCACTGAAAACACCTTGTCTGGTAGCAATGTCATATATATATATATATATTAGGTTTTTTGCTCTTTAGTGTTTATAAACACACCTATAGATTTTTAAAATGTGCATGTTTTACTTTAATGAACCTTGAAAAAAATTTCCTTATTGTTGAAGTTTTTCAGACAATCTTACCTCTACAAAAGTTGCAGAGATTCACAGTGTAACCTTTTTTGGTTAGACATGACAGTGTTGCATTGTGAATAAAGTTGAGACTTTTCAGCTGTTTTTATTCATGCACAATGTTTTTTGCATTACAACATTTTCAAATAAACTCAACACAATGCACGTGAAAAAATATTAACAGGTGACCGAATTTTTTGGGAAAGTCATATTTTCCCTAACATTTTCACATGGATACTGCTGACTACATTTTTTCTGTTGTGTCTTGAAATCTTTTAGAGTAGAAACCAGAATGAAGATGACGGATTGTCAGCGAAATCGAAAACTACCACAAAGAGGACACACATAGGGATGACCACCTAAGTAAACAAAAAAAAAAAGGGGGAAAATGTTTCACCGCACTTAGTTTGCTCACAAATCAAAGCATTTCCTCTCTAAATGGTTGGCCCTCTGCCACTGTACTCATTTCCCTTACGCAGCTCTGCCAATGTCAGCCAGCCCTTCTCAAAATGCAGATTTTGACCCTCTCCTACTGGGTTGTAGCATTGGGGGGAACGACCTGAAAAAATGCCTTGAAACAGCAAAATGCAGGTTCGCTTTAATAGCATCATTCATAGGGTCTTGTCCTATTATTGGTTTTGACTGTGAACTGAGTGGAAGTGAGGAAGGCAGTTAAAAAGATGTATAGTGAGGGTTATTCTTTGGCTGAGTAGCCCTAAAACAAAACTCATACCAGAACTGCCTGTTGATACCTCAGTGATTTGTACCCAGACCCGAGCCTGTCTCAGGTCATATTTTTCTTTTTCTTTTATGAACTGAAACCAAAACATATTTCAAAAACATTTACCCAACAGAGCAGTTTCAATGCCACCCAGCAATTCTTTGGCCTTTCAAAACGTCTCACGTAGACACAATTTCTGTTTTATATTATTTCAGTTTCATTATTTGATCCAGAACAGAATGTTGCATTTTAGATTATTTTGTTTTTAGAAAAGTAAAAACCACATGAGCAATGCTTAGTTGCTCTCTATTGCCCTTAATGTCCATCATTTCAGTTAAAATGTGTCTAATCTAGGGAGAAAAGCTAAGACCTTTGCATTAAAGGATTAGTTTTTTCATTAAAACGGCCCCAGCCTTGCATATATGCTTGTAGGATCCTTCACACAGTCTTAAGATCTAAACAACCTCCTTGAAAAAATCAAAAGTAAAAGTAAAAAAAAGATATACGCCAGGATGTGTTTCCTCAATATATGGCTTTCTTTTTTCTTTTTACAAAAGTGGTTTCTGCACTTCCAGCACTGCCTTCCATTTAGGATTAAACAACAAAACTAAGTTAATAGGCTCAAAAGCACGATTTTGAAAAATGTCAGTGAATAAATGAAAGTTTTAAAGCACTGCTCACTAAGTATGACTGCGCGGATACAACAGTCAGACAGAAACAAATAAATCATTTTTTTAAAGCACTAATAGTTGATCACATAGAAATTCTGAAGCTTCAATTGATTTTCTTTGAGTCACTCTGCAAAACTGTAAATTGTACTAAAACCTAACCTCTTTGAGTTCTTGCTTGTGATATAGTTTGTTCTTTTTTTACTTATAAAAAAGCAGCCAGGGTTGCATCCAAAGAGAATGCAGAAATATGGCTACTTTCTTCAGTTTTCCAGCAACCTGCAAAGTCTGGACCCAATGCACATTGCAGCTGTGGTGTCGAGAGTTTAACAATAATTTAGTGGGTGTGAATGTGTTTCACCTTAAGGCGGTCTCTGGAACAGCCAATCCTGGCCGTATTCTGTTTTGAACAAGTCATGCTGTGTTATGCTTAAGCCCATTTTATCCCCCACTTCAAGGGTGCCTATGTTGCCACAACTACAAGACACCATCATACCTTCTCTGGAACATATTTTGCGCGTAGTCAAGACAGTCAAAACAAACTCAAATTGTAATAAAAATTGTAGGAAATCCATTGTATCCTTGATGAGCCAAAGTCCTCTTCGCTCATCAAGAATCTGCTATAAAATCTTGATGTGTAAGCCTCCAAAGACCACTCATATTCTGTCTGGTTACGAATAGCTCAGAATGGGGTCTAAGTGTAAGATTGTGACGCCATCTCTACTTCACATCCTTCCTCAGATTATCAAACATAACTTCTGTCAAATTTAGTCATAGACTCCGAACGCTATAGCGTTCAAAAACATACATTTTAGTTGAATGTTGTGCTTTTTTGTCTTTGCTGACTGCTTAATTTTTTAAGTACAAACACCTTATTATATCACAATATATGAAGTTTAACCAAGTACGCCCTATCGCATGATGCGTGTTGTTTTTTTAGTGTGTTGTTTTAATGTTTTTATAGCAACTGTATCTTTTAAAAATGTGTTCAAAAGTTAAAATTAGTTCAAATACTGTAGGTCAAAAATCTTCTACTAGGGTCTTGGAAATTTTTATTGTAGTAACGCCAATCTCATATTTTCTTCAGCTACTGATAGCTTTTTTTGTGATGCCATTGTACATAAATTATACTGTAGAATATGGTACAGCTCTGACAGTTACTTTTTACAATAAAGTAGTTTTCTGTTTTTGTAAGTCCAGCTGTATTAACAAAGGATTCTGAAATTATCATGTTGTGAAGTATTTGTATTTCTTTATTATAGTGAACTTTTAGGGTTTATTTGGATCATTTCATATAGTGCATCTTAGCATATATCCATTTAAGCATGCTTTTTTCCAATCAGGACAGTTATACTCTGACAATGGTTCCTCACAAAACCCTGATAATTGTTGTTCCGTGTTTGTTTATATACTTTCAGACAAAGAACAGATTCACACCGTCCCTATACATCCCTGCTTACCTCTCCTCTGTGGCCAACATAGATGTAGGCGCACATTGGCTGGAATGCACCGGTACCACAGGCCAAAAGGTGAGTGCGATTGTACGGCTGCAAAAGGCGAACAAAGTTGGCACACTCCGTCTGCAAAACAAATCCACATTAAATCTCTGTTTGTATCTGTACCATAGTTATGTAATTAAGGCGTCTGAGTGCAAGGAGCACTTAAGAGCTTGCAACATATAAAGAGTAGGCTAAATCTTTATGGCATGTCAACAGGAAGCCTCTGCCCAAGGCATGATGAAAGAACTCTTTGTTGTGCACACAAACAAATCTGGGCGAATAAGGGACAGCTATACAATAAATCAAATCATGACTGTCATCCGACTGCAGATAAGCTGATTTCCCTTGGCTAAAGGATTTTTTAATGAGGCTATAGTGTTTTAGTGTTATAGTGTTTTAATCGATCTCATATGTTAAAGTAAAGGCCAAGAAGAATGTTATCTAATAAAATATAAAAGTTTTCCCCACAGGGCTTTTATCTCTAAAATTTTGGATGACAGCCATAACTGCCATGGTAATGTACAATAAAAAACGTTCAGAACCTGATAAAAAGAACTTCAAAAGCTAAATGAATGGCTTTATACAAGCATAAATACGTCAGTGCTTTTCAAAGGAAATATAAAATAATTAACTATTCTTGAGGACGTTGGAAAAATGAAAATGTCACATTGAACGTAGAATATGAATAAACAAGTATAAAAGGAGACAAAAGAAAACTGAGATAAAAGTTTAGAAACAAACAAATTAATGCTTGACACAAAAGAGAAGTGCAACCAAACCAACCTAAAAACGATATATGCAACATTTAATAGAGAGATATTTTGCTTGTTTTGGTTTTGCTTTTTCAACAGTGTCTGAGAATTATTTTGTTCAAGAGTAACATCAACTACTACTGAAGTAATCAATTAAAGCTTTTGATATTTTATTAATTATGCCTTCATCAACTTAAGTGGACAATAGAATCGCTGAATGTTTTTATTTATTTATCAGTTTTCAACGTTTGTTGGTCATGAAACCTGCTGGCTTTGGAAATATTGGTATTTTTTTGTATTCACTGAGTCCTTATTAGTTAAGGTAGTGGTCTAAATTAAAAAGGAAGTAAATTTAGAAATCAGGGTTTAAAGCTAGTAACGAAACCATGCAGTTGGCAATGCAAACTATGCAGTTTTTTTTGTGTTGAGTGGTGCATTGATTTTCTGCCAACCAAAAAAGAAAAACTTTCCCTTTGCGTTTTTCAACAGGACTTACTAAGTCCAGCTGAGCTGAACTGCCCCAAAATGCATAAATCTGCCTTGTGTTCAGCAAAGAAAGTTGTCTTTGAAATCTTAGGTACCTTGGAGACCAAAAGGTGGAATTAAATGTTGAAAAGCTAAAATATGCCTCCAGCCTGGGATTTGGGGTATTACAATTCTTTGTGGTCCTTTAGAGATGAAGTGGCGGCAAATAAAGGGAGGTTCAGCAAAACAATGAAGTAGCTTGCTTAGGGAAACTCTTAGGGAGAAGTATTCTGGCCATATTTTAAAGTTCCAGTATAAATATCTGGTGAAAACAGAGGCCTGCAATGTTCCTTGTGTTTCGCTCTGATTATTAGGGAAGATTGGCCGACCCCAAGTATTCCTTCACAATCGCATTGGCATTTTTAAAAATCCTCTGACCAGAACAATTTTAAACCTTAAACATTGTTTTATTCTTTTTTTTTTTGCATTATACCTATTAACATAAATAAATATAAGCAGTGTAATACTGTCATTAAAGTTTTTCAGATCAGATTTTTGGTTACAATAAAGTGAAATATTTACAGCATAAAGCAGGAGGAGAATGTGTTTCCACCATTCAGTGTTCAGTCACATGTAAACATTTAAAACAATAGTATAACTACATATGTCAAGAAACAGTAAAGCTACTGTGGTTTTCTGTAATTTTCTTACTGTCATTTCAGCTTATGGTTAAAGTAAAACCGTATATTTGTGTGAATGCACATTGCAGTATGGAGATTCAGTTTTAAAACTGCAGGGAAGCAGTCGTGAGGTAAATTGTTTTGGATAGTCTTGGGCGGGGCAGATGGTCAGTGGAATGAATGAAGCCTGTAATGGTGATGAAACCTAATTGTCATGCCACATTCATTCAATTTTTTGAAACTGGAGCAAGTAAGCAAGCAAGCATTAAAGGAAAAAAAGAAAACACATAGACCATACCAAGATTCAGTTTGCTTATATTGTAGTACATTGAAAATAAACGTGCGTATGTAGGACTAAAGTAGTTAGTGCATGCTGATTGCTTAGTCAAAGGTACTTTTACTTCAGGACAATATACCATCCAGTGAAACTGGATTGCCTCTCAACTGAGCTGTTATTTAATGAAAAAAACAGAATACACGTCATCTGAGGTCTACACTCTCCTTTAGCAATGTAAAGACAATAAAACTACTATGACCAACTAACATGTTTGAAGCAATAATTTACTTAATTTTGGTCTATTTATATATTACTGTATCCTCATTAATGTCCTTCGAAGGAAAAATGACAAGTTACATAGAGTCCTGTCAGAAAGTACGAACTAGATGCAACTTAAAACGGTCCAATTCAATCCCAGCTATATGACAATATAAGCTAATCCAGTTGATTAGTTAGAGCTAAGCAAAGTCAACTGCGCTGAGTACACCTCTGAGCAAGCATCACTTTAAAACCAAAATGTTAAAAGGAATGCTGAATTTTTTCAATCACCACTACATGCTTTGCCCGTCATTAATTAAGTCCTTGGTCCGAGAGGTTCGGGGTGCTTAACACTAAACTAACAAGTATGACATCAGGCTCTCACACATGATGTATGGATACTAAATTAATGAGGGAGAGGCAGTATTGGACATAGAGAGCGGTTAGTTGTATGAACAATAGGAAGTAGAAAAAAAGTAGATCCTGTAATGTTAACAAAGAGGACTAAAAACAAATACATAAAACTTTGCCATGCATGAGTAAGAGACCCCAACACCTCAATTACTTCTATTATGTAACCAAACAAACAAAAACAGCAGCAAAGAAAAACTCAGTTAAGTCGGCTAAAGAGCTGCTGTTAACATTTGGCATAATGTCTTTAAGCTTTTTTTAATTACTAAAAATAAATACTGAAAACAATGTCCACAGCTTTTGGAAAGTTCAATCCAAAGACCAAGTTTGTATATTAGGTTGTATACATATGTTATTTAGGCACTGCTTAGGATTACATGTTTAGTTTTCTCCAGGAGCAAAAGGAATTTATGGCCAACTAATTTCAGTCTGATTCGCGGAGTAACATCTAAATCAATGAAGCATAAAAATGCAACAAGGAAAACAAGGCGGAACAAGACTAGCTGAAGTCACCAAATGCCTTCACTCTGCCTAGTATGGATTTGTCTCAGTGATTAATGATTGTGGGAGCTGTGAGCTTTTGACTGAGAAACAAACTGAATGCCCTTGTTTTTTCTTCCATTGACTTTTTTTTTATTTTTTTGCACGTAAATGCATCTAGATAGATTTAATCTAAGAAACTAATTTCTGTGGGACACTTATAGTTTTACCAATGAATAAAAAAAACGATGTTAGTATCATTCCAGACTCCTAATGTCTTTATCACATCCACAAACACATGTACACACGTGAAACAGAGAAAGGTGAAAACCTTTCACCTTTCAACCTTCCTTCTGTCTGTGTCAGACACTCACAGCAAACAGATGGGATGTAACACATGTAGGCCAATGTGAGTTTGTCAGGGTTAGGTGTGTGAGAACCTTTCACTCGGTAGAAAAACCAAACAACTGACAAGAAACTACATTTTTGAGAGAATGCAGGACATAGCCACGCACAGCCTGTTGACATATCTGATAACATGTTGCGCCTCCTCTACTGCTGCACATATGCAGTTTCCTCTACATCAGTCTTGTGAGCGGCTACGAGAAAGTTAACTACTGAGACACACCAGCCACTTAGATTTATTACTAGCCACTTTATTTAGTGTTCTAAAGACACATTTCCTTGTTATTTGGTTTATGTAAACTTCTGGGTTCAACTGTATCCCAGCACCCCATTACCTTCTCTCACGTTTCGTCTAAGGGTTATCTAGTTTCAAAGATAACTATGCCATAGGTCACCTACTGGAGGGCAATGGCCTGAATCAAAACTTATACTCGTAAACCTTTATTTGGCATTCTTTTTTAAATCATTCTGCCACTGAAATCCACTGAACAGTGAGCTTGGTGAAACTTGAAGCTTGACAAAATGACAGTGAATCACAATGTTTAAACGCACTAGTTTGTTTCAAGTAGGTTTAAATCTTCCGCCCAAGAAGTTTATAGGTGAAAAAAAACAGGCTACATGTTTAATTTCCCAATTACATAACACTTCATTTTGTTGTGTTTTTGTTTTTTACATTAAACCTAAAAACAAAATAATTGAATTTGTGTATATTACGTAAGGACATTTGAACAAGTCCAAGGAGTAAGAATCCTCTTTGAGATTTATTTTCTAAAACAGGTTAAAAAGAGTAGAAATCATTACCTGCTCCTTTCCTTTCTGAATGCAGTCCTCTCTGCTTCCAGGTAATGGGGGCCAGTAGATCTATGAAAACAAACACAAGCAGAAAAAAAAACACAGAGTTAGATAAATATTGACCTTATAATTGAATTTCCCTTTGGGATAAATAAAGTATTTTTGATTTGATTTGATACTATTGAAATTATAAAAAACAAAGCCATGTTTTTATACCATATTGCAAAATGCAATAGCTTCGAGGAAGCCAGGCAACTTTGTGGTAAACAAGACAGAGACATATTCAGCCTTAGTGTCATTAAACCTTAAGTATTATACAAAAATATTTATCTTTACTTGAATTAAAACCAATTTTAACAAAGCACATCATTACACAGAAGGTTTTTAAAAAGCATAGCAAAAGCTTCATAGTTGAGAAGATACGACTACACAAAGTACTTCTTTTCAGGAATCGTCACCAATAATAACCTTTTACTGTAACTGAGGTAATTTTTAAAGAAATCACATATATGATATGTTTCTGACATCTGAGGACATTTCAGATGAAGCAATTGAGATTTCTATTGGTATTAGTAGATTATTTTGTTGTGTTGGACCTATGTGTGGCAACACAGAGTTCTTTAAAAACAAATAAGTCTCAGTCAAGTTATTCAAATTCAGCACGATTTTTGGATTGGCAATTAGATATTGTGACTCGTAATGTAATAATTGATGAAATCCACTTTCTCTGTACAAGACTATTGATAAATTTGACAAACTGCAACAAAAAGCAGAACTTCAGAAAATATCCTAAACACTATAAATCTGTCTAAGAAAGAAGGCGTGTGCATTTGTAGACCGTTTCACTTAGGTTCCCACTGGAAAGGTTCAAGATTTACTTTCCATGGACGCAAATGAGAAAATCTTTTGGATCCTCAATAACTATGACGTGAAAACTGTACCCAAGACACAGAGACTACACTTACCACCAATTTCTGTATTCTTTGTATGACTTCTTGCTGTTTCTGAAAAAGGAAGTCTGAGCTTGCCTTTGTTTATCTGCAGTGATGTGGTTAAAGCTGTTGATTTGTGCTGACTTCTAAAGACAATAAGCATTTGTCTGGTCCAGTAGGAAACTGTCTTTGTTTTGGCAAGCTGAAAAAAGCAACCAGTGGGTGGAAAAAACAAATGATCCAGACGTGCATTAGTTTGCCTCACTGAGTTCAGAATGTGCATGGATAACATATGGGTCTGTTTAGTTCATATCTTACAGCTATGGGGACAGAGTGAGAGGGAATCAGAAGCAGTAAAAAGCATTGTTGGCCTTAAAGCTAAACCACATTCCTTCCTTGTGCCAACCAGATGGACTTCATGTCAGCTGTAAAATTGTAAGGTACATTAAAAATCCTCTGACATTTACTTCAAAAATAATCTAAATCCTCCCTGTGGACCTAGTGAGGATTGGCTAAAAACACCCACCCAGAATGATATAATCCTTCCTCCAAATCATATATGCTTTATATTAAATTCATATTGATGTTGTGATAATTGAGAAGATAAAGATCCGTTTAACAAAGTTAAAAATACGTCTGTAGCAATGAACTTAACTGATCTTTTTTTTTACTGTAGGGTAAAATATTACAAGAAGTATGAGTTTGTTTAGCATGTATATAATAATAATAATAATAATAATAATAATAATAATAATACTAATAATAATATTCAAATCCAGACCCAATGCCAAATACTTGATACAATTATGAAATAATATCCAAAGGGAAAAGTAACTGTAGTTATGTTTCTATAGAGATATAGAAACATTACTTGACTGATTACTAATCTGTAAGTTCACAATTTGAAAATATGTATTCTTTTTATGATGGTATTTGTTCAAAAATATAAATAATTATTATGAATTCATATTTAACTAAAGAATGAATTTAAAAACTGTGTTTTACTCTTATAATGTAAAAGGAAAACCCAACATACCTCAAGATGCTGATTTATTTCTGCAGTACTTAACCAAGGCTGTTTTAAGTGATAAGTTAATAACCACGATCAGCTTGAATGTGACTGGATTTAAATAACTTTTCTTGAAGTTGCCTTGAGATGACATGCATTGCTAATAAAATAAATTGATTTATAACTGAAACAGTTTCAGTTGGTGTCCTTTATTTTCTATGAATTTATATTTGTAAAAATCACCATGGTAATAATTGCAAGTAAAGAACATTTATCGGTTGATTGATGAACTTAAGAAACCTGTCTTGTTACATCACCAAGGCCAGCTGCTAGAGTCGTTTTGCAGGATAAATGTTGCTGTCTTTGTCCAATAAATCTATTTCAGACAAAAGTAGCCAGGAAAACAAACAAATCACCAGAAACATGCAGCACTAAATCAACTTTGAATGCAAACTCCTTACTAAAATTAGAAAACCACTGTTATGATATATTCAAAGTTGAGGAAGATAATACTAGATTCCCATTGCTCACTTTTTTAAAGAGAGCTCGGTCTTTTTATTAAATTAATTGGATGACCTATCAAACATTTGTTCTGCTTGAACTGATTTCTTCCAAAGTGAAGACTCATCAAAAATAATATTTTATGTTATGTTATGATGTTTAAATGATGGGTCTTTCAAATGGATCAGCTCTCTAATGACGTTATTTGGAATGATCCTGAATAACTCATACAAATATGTGAGCATATCATTATTTTACTTGAAACTCTGACCATAACATATATTGTTTACATCCACTCTGCTCTAATTTTAGGTCTGAATTTCTCCGTTTGCACGGTTTAGGAGCTAGCCTCAACCTGTTGGCTTGTTTATTTCACATAGGGTGTCTCTGTCCTTTTTGAGTTCGAATATTAATGTTTGAACTTGAAAAGATTTTAGTAAGACTCCTGATGTCTTTCCAGGGTAGGACACTAACAAGTCATGGAAACAAACTGCTCTTTGACTTTAATCTGCAGCTGTAAATAATTTATTCCACAAACTCCACTAGATTCAGAAACAATACTTTAGCATTCAGCCAAGATACCAGTCATGACCTTCCCTCACAGGTTCAATGAACTCCATTTGCACAGAAAAAAATTTAAATTAAAAATACGATTGATCTAATGAAAAACAAAACTAGCCTTAACTAAGAATTAAAAAAGAAATTTAAAAAAATTATTTGCTTTTGGCTTTGTGTGATAAGATTAGGATAAACACATTTCCAACAATAGTAAAATGTTGCCTGGTTTAAATGATGTACATTAGACTAAGTAATATGGCATCACATCCTAAAATATGATCTAACATTCACACCAGAAGGAGTCCAGTTAGGTTGAGCAATGCTCGGTGAGACAAAACAGATGACCTCACCAGGACCACCAGGCAGCCATATTCAGCACATGTAACAAAACACTAACAAGTTGGCAAAAATGTGCAAAAACATACAAAATATCTGCGACAGTCAATCCGGCTTTAAGCACAGGAAAGAAGACTGAGCATTTTTAGTTCTCCTGCAATAACCAAAGATATTATATTTAAATAAGTTTATTGATGTCAAAAAAGAGAATAGAGAATGATATTTGTTTTTCACCTTTTTCTGTGTTATTGGATATTATTGGCCAGTGGTAAAACACCACCTTTGGGTACAACTTTGAGACTAACAGAAATACACTGAGTATATGAGTTATTTGCTGAAATGACAGCCAGATGATTAAAAAAAAAATATCACAAAAAACACTATAGCTTTTGGAAAAATTACAGTAATTGCTTCAAATAGGACAGGAACATCTGTGTTTTATAATTCCTGAGCATTCAATGTGAGGACTAACGGACATACTAGGAGGCATACATAGGGGAGCGACTTTTTTGTTTATGACACTTCACTGTGTTTAATTTATGTCATTCAAGAAGTTTTTTACCTGTCAAAAAACACAAATCTGTTTTTTCTACTCCCTGCAAAATCGCACTTGGGATATCAGCTGTTGAAAATTAACTTTGTTCACAACAAACCACTTAAATGCAGCCTTGCCACAGATGTGGCAAGGCTGCACTTCTGCAAGGTACAGTATATACATATAATCTATACTGCACAATTTTCCTTTTACCGTTCTAGAAAACACATGTTGGAGAAATTAAATCCTTATTTTTTTACACTGAACTCACCAATTTCTCTGAGGATATAATCTTCCAAAACATAATAAGGGTCATTCAGTATAGGTTTAAGGTGCACCATCTTAGGGACTCCACCAGTAGTAACTAAACACAGTTCAATTTAGTAATCCGTAAAATAAATTAGAGTAGACAAAGAGCAGCATCTACAATTGCATGTGAATTGTTCACTACGGTTTGTGCATCTGCTATAAAATTTAAGATTCTTTAAAAACTCTGATTTGCAGAAGTTTAAATAATAAACAGTTAATATTGTTTATGGAGGTCTTCATTCTATGTGCTTCCTCTATAGGTAAGAAACCTGTTAGTTACTACATTGTTTTCATTTTCTTACATAAATTGTATTGTAAAACTATCAATGACTGAACCGTTAATTCATAATTTGGCACATTAAAACCAAAATAAATAATGATACATTGGCATTGTTCACATCTTGTATTCCGCCCCTTTAAGTTAGTGATATCAGTTGTAATTATGTATGAGGAGTTTGAGCTTAAAAGGTGTGGAAACATACACAAAGAGACATACAAAAGTTTTGATTAAGTAGCCTAGAAGGCTATTAACATTGCAAGAAAAACTCAGTGCTATGATATAGTATATTATTTCATACTGTGTAAGTATCAAAGCAAGAATTGTTCACATTAAATTTACCACATGAATGTATGATGAGGTATGTTCTGTCATCCTTTGCTTTGTATCTGAAAAACGATCTTTTGGTGAATGGTGCTTAATATTTTCCACATTTCACCCATGATGCAACTGCACTAATATAAAATGATATGTCTGTTCAGGTTTAACCCTCCCACTCCGTATTTGTGCATGATTTATAGCAGAGTACACTTAAACAGATGTTCTATGTAAAGATCCAGTAAAGGGAAAGAAAAAAAAACCCACTGTGTTTATTACTCATATATCATCATTCTGCAGATTGAGAACAGTTCCAGAATGACTGTAACTTACATAAATATGTGATTCGATGTGTAATAGAAAGAAAAAAAAATGCATGAGTCTTTGCAGCAGAAAACTTTATATGAACAAAAGTATCTTCAACACAAACTTTGAACCATACTGAAACCTCACCTCTTTGGATTCAGTGCTGACTGGACTCAACATGAGAGAGTAGAGGACATCTCTACCACCCAGGAAGAGGCGATCGCGGTACTCATCGAGAAAGACAGCACTGAGGGAAAGTTGGCCGTCATGACCGCTGAAGATTGATGATCTGTTGGTGGACAGCAGGTCTGCGCAGAAAACAGAAAGAAAAAAAACTATTAGCAATGACAGTTGGAGTGGCAGAGGGACACATTTTATCACAAGAAGAGCTGTCCTGTGACACAGCTTCTTTTCAGACTCCCATCACAGGATTTGGAAACAGAAATATGGGAAAACATGGATGCAATTATCTTCAGCTCTGTATATGATGCATCTTGGTTTTGGGGTTAAGAAGTTAAGTGTCAAGGGCTGAAACAATTTCCAGATGGTCTTTTAGTATAATCTAGTATTCATTGGCGTTTTTATTTAATTTACCAGGTTTTATTCATTTTAACCTGTCCAAACACAGTCACCTTTTCTTTTCAGGAAAAAAAGAAATAAAAAACAATACAAGTGGCCTAATAAGAAAAAACTACAAACGAAAAAAGGTTGCCATTTAATTGAATATAGATTTCTTATTCCAGAAGAAACATATTTAAGGTGAGTCACAGGACAACATAAGAACATGACTCATTAAGTATCAGTGAAAACAAAGTAAAATAGATGTTTAAATTTATTTTAAGTCAATTATAAGTCTACACAAATCAATTAAGAAATCCTTAAGCGTAAAATCTAGAGTACAAACAATTGTCATAAACTTTGAATGACTAATAGACATATTACCATTTATACAAGCAAACGTATGAAGGGAAGAAATAAACTTTAATTTATAAGCAGTTTCAAAGTCAAAAGGTAGATTTAATTGCTCAGTGAGTGTGGTAAAGACTAAAGCAAATATGAAATAAAGTTAAGATAGACAAAGTGAGGCATCCTCTTATCATCTAACAACCGCTCTTTATGTCTCACACCTGCCTCTTTCTTTCAAGCCTGTTTTTGTTATGATTCTTCTCATTAGCACTTTTACTCTTTCTGTCAAGGTTACAGCCATAAGGAGAGAATATCTGCCTGCGAGAAGATGTCATGAGCCTGCCAAAGCCCCGCTGATGGAGATGCGGCTCTGAATAGGGCTTCCTGCCCATCTCTCATCACTAACCTGTCAAGCTCTTTCACGCTCAACCCACCACACTCAGACTAACATGCTCGTGCAAACACAGGAATGGTGAGAATGAGGCCTGAGTCACTAAGCACTCAGCAAAGCCTATTGAGAGAGTGAAGCTACAAGACTGTCAAACCTTGTCCATCACTGCGGCTTCGGAGATACAATGGATCTGTTTTTAGTAGAGATCTCTACTTCTGACCCCTCACAAGCTACCATAAAAGATGTTAGGGGCATTTTACCAATATCTAATATAAATTTATCTTTTTGGTTGCTTAAAGCACTGTTTTTTTTTTGTTTTTTGTATTGGCTACCTGCCTTGTACCTCTCTGCTGCTGCCTTATTTCGGATAGACTGTAGCCAAATCCTATTATCAAAAAAGATTTGCAGGAATACAGAGTATTGTAAGCTTTTAACATAAATTGGGTTTGGTTAACGTTTATCTGTTTTAATTCTAAAGCAGGGGTCACATTTGCAAGTAAAAACAGCAAAATCCTCTCTGTTTCTGCCAGGCTGTTAATTCTGGCATTGGCTCCTGCTTGGTTTCATTTTTTTGGCACAGACAAAGAAACAAGGAATACTGTCAGTTTAAGAGTTTATTCATTTAGCAAACAACCAGAACCTCAGTCGAACATGTAAAAACCACAAACAACCACAAAAGCCTGGCACCTCCTTCTCATTCTGGTCACCAGAATGGTTACACAATGGTATGGAATGGCATCCCATATCTAAAAAAAAGCTGACACAAGTTATGGTTATGGTGGTTGTTCATTTGCAGCAGTGTTGTGAAGATTTTGCATTTAAGACATTTAAAATGTGTTTTTTTTATTGATCTAAATTATAATCATGAATCAAAATTTCTGGTAAAACCCTACCATATAAAATGCCCACAAAGACTGAAGCTTTATAACTATTTCTATGAAACACCCAAGTTAGTAAGAAATGAGAGGCGGACTTTAGATGCAGAAGTTTCAAGCTGCTGGCAACACAATAATGAGAAAAAAGGAAGTAGGGAGGCAACAGGGATTTTTACAGTAGGGACAAAGTTGGTTAGAGCAAGAACAGGAAACTTGGAAAGAATGGGAGGGCAGTGTGGCCATGAGCAGCGAAAAGTCAGAAAATAATGAGCAGAATGAGAAAGATGTAGAAGAAAACAGAATCTATGGAGAGCAGCGTCCATCTGTTGGTGGCTTTATTTTAAACAGTCCTTTTAGCATTTGCCTTTTTATATCACGTAAAATATAACCGTGAAGAAGAAAGAAATTCCTGTACGCCTTCACAACATCAGACCTTTACCATACCAAACCATACCAACTTTATTTATAAAGCACTTTATACACTGACAAGACCAAAGTGCTGTACACAATCATAAAGTACAATGCAATTGTAAAAAATCTAATATAAAATACATATTAATATACAGACACGATAAAACAAAGTAAAACATCTCAGATTGAGCCAAACGCCAAAGAAAAAAGATGGGTCTTAAGGAGGGACTTAAAAACTGAATTTTAGGTACGTACATGTATCACGATGAAATCTTTCTGCTTCAAAGACCAAATCATAACCTTAGATGCCTATGAATCTCTTCTTAGTGACGGACATGGCACATGAGGGGAGTTCAAAATTTTGAAAGACGAAGACATTAAACCTTCTGGCATTTTCATCACCTTCATCCTCAATCTTCCTATGTTATTATGAAAGATATGTTGTTACCTCATAAAACTGAACATTATCCCTCAGCCTTTTTGTTGGTTATTTTGGATTGCAACACAGCAGTTCGTTGTCATAAATACTAATAAAAGCCAAACGCATTTTTAAGGAATCTATTAATTAATAAATGTAATTTTTTATGTTGCATTTTGTTTCAGATTTTGACACAAGAGTGATTAAAGACCCATAAGCTTGCAAGTTTTCAATCCAAATTTTTCCTCAATGTTCAAATGAAGCCATTTCTTTGACAGTAAAGTTTTGCTTAGAAATATGAGTATGAGTTTAGTGCTTAGATAAAAAAAAATGCATGTGAGCACCACATGCTTCTGCACAAAAACAAGGGCTGGGTTAAAGCAAGATTACGGTAGGCCTCACTGCAATACACTTTGGATCATCCATTTATTTACTTCACGGTTTAATTAAAAAATGTGCCTCCATAAAAATATTGCCCTGCAGGTATAAGGTTGTCAGTGAAAACAAAACAAAGACTGCCAGATATGTGTGGTACGTTTTAGAGCGACAGACTGGTCCCCCCTCACAAAAGCACATAAACATTGTGGCATATTTTCCAGCTGATTAAATATTCAGACGATCAATTATGGAACGTTAAGACTTTTATCCCACTATTGAGCATTTGCTGTATGTTTCAGTGGCATAGGAGGATGTGGGCGTTTATGTTAAAAGCACACCAAGATGTATGTATGAATCAGACACTACAACACATAATTTCAGACCAGGTTAAATCAGGCTGCCAGGCACTGTTTGGGCGTAATGCAAGATGACTGTTAAAGTTTAATACTTTCTGATTATTTCAGCTCACAAACATCAGATTACTCTATGGTAATCGATGAGCATTGATCTCTTTGCCCTAGATGGTTATTTTATCTTTAAATGTTAAAAGAAAGAGATGATAATTTCACAGAAAAAATTAACTATGTTAACGCCCTTTCTGGAAAGGCAAATAAAAACTCAAGTGTATTAAAAGCAAATCAAAGACATGTTTTTATGTTTTATAACATTATCTATGTGGGGAAGTTGGTTCCTATGCGAAAACCTGCATACCTTACAGGAACAGAAGATGGGAAAAGAGCAAGTTTACTTTTTAATAAGAGCTTCGGTAACCGGTAAAAGCAGATTTGGGATGTTACCTCATAATTTAAATGCACCTGCAATTCATACATTTAAGGATCAAGAGTACTAAACCCTTTTCATATAAATTTAGTCTGGCTGGCTTTGTAGACCTGTGCCAACATTTCCTGCCTAAAATGCCTCAATGATTACACGCAATTTGTGGTCTCAGAGTGAAAACTACAGGTGTCACTATGGCTTGCCTGACTGGGTTTGACTGCATTACCGTTCAAAGAAAGGAGTCCCTTTGATACTCAAGGTTTGTCTGGACTGCACAGGAAAGCCTAAACGTAAAGAGCCTTATCAAAAAACCTTAAAAATATCTGGTCATTTCAACTTTTAGGTATAACAGAGGAGGATATTCACCTTATCCTTTTCCAAACGCATGCTTTATAACTAGCATTTGTCTCCCTTAATTCGTCCTAAACTAATTTGGATGCATCAGTGGATTCTTGTTTAGTCTCCTTCCCGTCCGCTCTAACTTAAAACCTCATAAATCACTTCCAAAGCCTCTCTAACCAAAGCAAGAATGTAAACACATAAAAATACATTACACACAGACACTAAAACACCTAACAGAGGAGAAAAGGTGAGCAAACAAATTCCATATGCGGCTTGTTATCACTCCAGCAGCTCTTCACCTCGCTGTTTCAGTCACACCGGTGTCTAACCTCTCACAAACCCCCCTTCGTCTTCTGCTGAATTTTCATCAGCTCCTCTCTTCCTTCAGTCATTTCCCTTTTTTCTAGCCTCCATCGTGCTCCGTACGTTCATCTTTCATGCCCTGTCTCATTATTCCTCTTCTCTTGAAGTCTATTGAAACATGTATCTGTAGTTTCATCTCTCCTGCCTGTCTATGTGTCTTCTTGGCTGTCTCCCCTTTGCAACCTGATCTTTTTTCCTTTGTGTCTTTTTTTTTTTAAATCGTCTCGTGCCTGTAGACCATATATAGCTGCAGAGTTCTGACAGCACCCAAGGTAAAACATCTGTGTTCAATGTGTATCGTTTCCCGGCTGGCAGCGGGCCAACGCTGCATCCACAAACAGCAGACGTGCCAAACCGAAGCAACAGGCAAAGCAGCATCTGGTTTCACTGTTTCTAACCTAAGCTTGTGCATCACCTCGTTGCGAGATCCGCAAAGATGTTTATGCTATCATTTATTCAGCGTTCTGCTTTGTCAGCCTGTCGTGGGGAGATGCCTGCCAGATCTGGCGGAGGGGCATGTGGACGTCTTACTCACTTCTGCGGTTTGTGGTTGTTCTTTGATGTGGGAGCTTACATGATTTCTCCATTATGCAATGAACAATGCAATGTAATCAAACTTCTGAATGAAGATTACATGAAGCGGGTTGTGCTGGAAATGACACCAACAAACATCAGAGTTTTCCTTCCAAATAATTTTCAAATGTTTTCAATGGAAACTCATTCTCACAGCTGTTTTTTTCAATCCCTTCTGTGTTTGTATAACATTAAGGTGTCCCAAAGCTGGTATGAATGCTCTGACCATCCAAAAAACATGCCAGTGTAGGGTCTCTGGTGATTCTAGAGTGTTTGTATTCTGGCTAGATTCCTATATTTTGGATAACAAACAAACAATGCATCAGAAAACTCCTAATACTGCCAATAACGTTTTCAGCAAAGAAGAGGTGAAGTACTATTAGTTAAACTTAACTTCTACAATTCAGAGGGTGGATCTTGCTTTTCCCAGCATTTCAGTGAGCAATGCTCTCACGTTCCTTTGTTTTACAGATATCAAGCTGACCTCTGCTCTTCCTCTATTCCACTATTCCACTATTATTAGTAATATCGGACTTCGACGGCAAATGCTTAGACGTTTTCCAAAAGCCCTTTCCTGTATGCAGACAGGGAAAAACTATTGCGTATATAGTTTAGAAATTTGACAATTTGTGTGACTTTTGAATTAAGGGATTTTATGATTACCATGGAGAACAAACTGCTATATACACACGGATATCATCTTAAGGACTGTACGCTTCAGATAGTGTTTATGTTTTTTTAATGTATTAGATTTCTTTTCCAATCTTATGTGATATATTCCAAAATGAGGAACTTTTTGGGAACAACGGAAAATTTGCAAATACATATTTATTGATTAATGAGTTCAGGTTGTGTATAATCTGGTTTAATTCAATTTACCCTATTTAGAAACACACCTTAATGTCTCAGAACCAAAAAAAATAGTAATAACCTTTCCGGCAAATACTTATTTTCTATGCCATTTACTGTCGTAAAAGCAAAAAAAAATAAACAACAAAAAGCTCCTAATCTTTCATTACAATCTTCACTGTACCTCACTGTACCTCAAAATATATATACCCAACACCGCCCCCCACCCCCACTCCCAACACACACACACCACGAGTAAACAGTTCCTTGGTTAAGCAAAGTCTTAGTTGATGAAACAAGCTATTTCTCTAAATATCACTTCTTAAAATTTGTATTTTCTAAAGCTCTGACACACACACTGACTAAGTAGCATTACCCTCATTACACTGCTGACTGACTTCCAAGGGTATCATTAGATCTGGGCTGTATATTATTGCAGAGTGTCAAATATTTCTGGAATCTGCTGTGTGCACAGAAAACACTGCGCCACCTCCCACTCCTACTTATGCTTCTCTCCCAGGTTTTGTATTACCTTTCATCAATGACATTCCCTTTAATTGCAAAATGTTAAGGTGTGCTTTATATTAAAAATGCATACCATCATTCTTCTACTTATGGTTTATGGTTCTATTCCTAAATATATGGATGTTAATTATAGATAAATTAATAAAACATTTTGAATTGCAACAGTTTTATCAATTAAGCCCCTTCTGCCTTTCCTTTGGCATGTTGACGATGTAGGTTTGTGTCTTGTATGTGTTTCAGTTATGGGTACAAAAAAGCAAAAATGTACAGTCAGGTACTGCGTAAGGATAGATTAGGTCATTTTTTGTGTGGTGTTCATCCCCTTATTTTTCTTTTTTTGTGATGATGATTGGACTATCAGAGGGTTCATGCTATAATAAAATACATGTAAGACATCATAGGCTAAATAAATGGAAAAAAGATAGACAGACATGTCATAAGAGCCATTTAAACCATGTTAATGTAAACATTTTTTGTCAGAAGGTATGTATATTACAATAAGATTAAGTAATATTATTACTGGATAATGGCTGCAACATGTCTGAGTAGTGCTTGCAAATATTTAGCAGTGCTTACACTTGAGTGGGGTATACTGTAGGTGGCAACTCAGGGCATGTGTGTAAGGATATTTATCTGTGACAGCTTGGTTTATCTGAAAATAAAATCATATGTAACTTAAAATCTGAGAGTAGTAAGGCAATGGTGCAGCGTTTTTTTACTTGTTCACAATCTATCCTAATACGTCATCCAGTTAACCACAAGGGTAATACACAATGAATGTCTTTTTTTAAATTGCATCGTTTAGTTTTTAGTCTTCGTTTAAAGAAAATATTGAATTGCTCCTTTACAAATCAACTTCCCCATAGATGAACTATATTTGTCGACTGTGTGTCTTTCCTACAGAGGCATTATCAGGTCAAATATGCACAAAAACAATTAACTCAACTAAACTGTAGGTTTACAGCAAATGTTCCTCAGCTTAACTACGAATATGTTAACTTGCATATGTAATAATTTTTGGTATCTTGAAGTAGTCCCACATATTTTTGTTTTATGGTTTTCAAGCATATCTTTCTCTTTTAGACTTTTACATGGTTTGTTGGTTTAATTGTTGTTTTTCTGGTCAGAATACAACACAGTATGGTTTCACCCAGAGGCTCATAATGTTTACTTTTATCTATTGTCTGCTTCCTGTCAGAAGCTAAACAGTGAATAGGCTAAATGGTTCGTACTTGTGCCGCAATTTACCAAGTCCAGAGGACTCCAACGTGCTTTACATTCACCCATTCATGCACACATTCACACGCTGATAGTAGCAGCGTTCTAGCCCACAGTAGCTCTGGAGCAAATCTTTGCTATGTTTATTCCGAAAGAAGCGCCTGTCTCCCAAACCCCCAGGCCTTACAGCGTGCTTCAGAAGAATGCACATTTTTTCAAAATTTAGAGATCAACAATTTACATAGTAGCATCACAACTACTAACCTCACATGGTTTTATTTCACTAAAATGATATCCGATTTCGATGTTTCGTGTTGACTGCTGTATATGGTATGAATTGGCAGCTGTAAAAACCTCAGCAAATAATTACTGTCCTCATTTAAAGTTTCAGGGAATTGTACTGGCAAGAAAGCGGCAGCACAAATTAACTGATGACAGATTTAATTTGAAGACATCATGCCAAAATTTTTGTTCCCTGCTGGAGATGTCACAACTCGTATTTTAACTGAGCCAAACATATGTGAGTGTTTAACAAAAAAAACAAGTGAGATAAGCTTCCCTGCTATTAAAAAGAGCATTTAAGGTTAGTGTCATCTCTGACTTTCATTATCATTTTGTTACTACTGCCATCTCTCTTATTCTATGTTTGCTTATATTATTTTGTCTTTCCCTTTCTCACAATCCCAATTTAAAAGCCGAAGTATCTCTCGGTGCTCTCAAGATGCTGTTTAAAACCTCATCAAACCTCATCATCCTCTATAGCATCAACCCTGGGAGTTTCGTCATCCAATCTTCCCTGATTTCATCTTCGTCATCATATTCTATCGCCCTTTCTCTTATTTTCTTTTCTAAATGTCCATGGATTGGTTCTATCCACTTCTCACTTCTGCCAAATGTCATCGATTTTCTCGCTTTTTTACACATCTTTCCTCTAATACAATGTAATTTTCAGTCATTGTAATCCAATTCTTTTTTTACATCAGTCTTTATTTTTCTCCCATTTTTTAACTTTAATTTCCTCTTAAATGCACTTGTACGTCAAAAAAAAAAAACATCCCTTGCATTCTATCCCCTTATCAGTATCTGTAAAAAAGCAGCCATTGTTACATCGTTGTTGTTACTTTGTTGGACTTCAATCTTCTAATTATCGACTTTACTCACACTCTTCAATGCCGTTCTGCTTGATCTGAAGCCTCCATTCTTTTAGTGAAGTCTCCTTTTATGTGCCCATCCAAATCACCACTGGCCTCATACAAACATTTTTAATTCAAAACAGTTCAACTGAGAATTATGTGAAGTTTCTCTTGCGTCTTTTAGTCAACAGTGAACTATAAAAGTTGAAACACTTTTAATTGCAACCAAATTTGAAATGTGGTGTGTGCTTTTATTTTTGATTTATTATTACTCAGAAAATCTTCCCTTGGAACATAATTTTCAGATGATTCATTCTTTTGTTTGCTCACCTGTGTACTGAAAACCTATCCCAGCAACTTTTTTCTCTGGGATTATGGCTTTATTTAAACCACTAAAAGAGTACACAAGGAGGATTTAATGGATACCATTTAGAAATCAGTATTACCCAACTAGAAGTGGCTGGCTCACTTCATGGAGAAACAAAACAAGAAAAAAATTAAAAGCGGACACCTAATAGCTCCAACATTAAATGTCCCTTACTTTAGTGACTTTGCCAAATAGTAGCTACAAACAATAATATGCAGTGACACACAACAATTACATTTAAGCAGCAAGAGGAAGTTAGTTAAAGCTGATGGAAAACTAGGTGAATCCTGGAAAAAAGCCGTTTAAAACCTGCATAAACCTGAAGACTGGGCAAATACCCCAGACATACAACCAGAGACATAATAGAAACGTACCAAAAGCATATTTGTGTTTTAAAAAGTTTTCAGAAAGTAGTTTTTGTATGACAGTTTTTATTTCTTTACTTATTTTTACGTACTTTACGTATTTAAAAATATCTATTTACATTCACTTTACAACTACAGTCATTTTAAATACTTAGAATAAGTGTCCTCTTTAATTGTAAGTACTTTAAGTGAAATAGCAACATTATTACCAGAAAGAAAGGTCCCTTTAAATATTATATATATTGTGTTTCACTTGAATATGATGTCAGATACTACCTTAAGTTGGTGGTTCATATTAAACACCATGAAAATGCATATAAAACCTTCACAACCTCAACAGAAAGATGATCTGTAGAATAGTTCCTTGCTTTGTGCTTTCTATCAGTTGCTGCATAATTGACACATCATTGTACAGTCGAGTCTTTCATGTAAAGCTGCTCTTTTTTTAGCTGCTTCTGCGCAACTAATTTACTGCTGAATAAAATAAAAGAGTGCGTTTTCTTTTCTGTGTTTTTAATGTTCCCACCAACTGTAGTCTGTCTCTCCACCCTTTCACACTGGCTCAGAGCAAAAATGCTAAACGGCCTTATAGGACTTTAAAACAAAAAGACAGAAAAATCTTCTTTGTTTTCCTTTATCTCCCTAAGTTTTAGCTTCTGATGTTTTACCAGCAGAGTTCTATACCATCTATAAAATGCAGTAATTTTCTATCATTTCCCTATTACATTAAAACCAATATCATGTAAAAAATTAATGATGCAGTACATAATTGTGCAAAAATCCTAATCACTATTATTATGGTTCATATTAAAATAAAACTTAACCTTACTCTGTGTTTTGAAATACACTTGTTGCAATTAAAGGACAAATTATAAGGAGTGAGATCTTAAGATTAATAGCCACATTTTCTTGTCATATAAATTGGTTTTCAAAACAGTTGAAAATTCAATTAACAACAAATGTAGGTAATTTTACTTTACCTAAGCTACAACACAAGGTTTTGATTATGCTTCTGTTTGGAACTCTATGTTTGGGGGAGCTAGGGATGATTAAACCAACAGATTGAATACAATCTGGGGGCCATATGGGCTCTTTGTGAGTCACTCAAAAATTACACTCCTTTGCACATGTACATGTCAGATTCAAAAAAAGAACATCCTTTGATTTTCTAAACTGTTCGATTTGGTAAATTGCTTAATTTTCCTCCATTCTGAGATTTTAATTTTTTTGCCTGACAATTGCACTTAAACTATGGCAGACTATGTTGGGTGAGGGATTATTGCAAAGAGTAATAATCACTCACTAGTAATAACAAATCCTAAATTGGCTGGTTTGTTTGTTTGGACTTTTGAAAAGTTGTTGCATATTTAACATCACACATGTCAACAATGTCATTATGTTAAAGGGTCTTTCTTAGAGATTGTTTTAACAATTAAGACCAATTTTTGGTATACATATTTGGAAAAAAAAGTGGAAAACTCTTGTAGTTGAAAAAATCGTATTAAACAGCTGATCTCACCTTTGTTATAGATGACAGACACTATATGTCTGCCATCTACTGTATGTGACACATGTGTTGAATGTTTTGGGAAATTTTCCCTTTTGCTGAATACACTATGTCTGTAACACTATTAAAGATCAGCTTTATATTTTAAAGGTTTTATGGAAATTATGCAATTATTTCACAGAAGGTTTTATGATGTAATCCACTGGAAAGACAAATGCCACAGATTCTTTTGAACATGGAGAATAAAAATCCTTATATGAGGATGCAAACATGCAAACCACACACATGTATCTCTGCTACAGACGTAATTTGACCCAAACATCACAGTTTTGACATGCTGTCATGCTAAATTACAGCAGATAGTTCACACACCTGAAAAAGCCGAACGCATCAAACTGAAATTTAAGGACACCCTAATGTTTGACAAGCTGAGCTACTAAATATCCGGTCACTTATCATTTGAAGAGGCATTCAACTTTGTTATCTGATCTTTACATATAGAAAAACAAGAGGCCGATGCTATTGAAAAGCGACGTACCCAGTCAAGATGAAGCACAACACTATAAATGTGTTTTCGATGCACATGCCCTTTGCTTAACAGAAGCACATAAAGAGCATCACACAGACTTCACAAGATATTACAAGTTTTGATTTTTCACATAGTCCCATTCATTTTCTAATGTTACCAAGTCAAAAAAAGATTTTTATGGCAAGATCGGAAAATCAAGTTTCACAAAGGCTTGTTCCAAATCTGAAATTTTAGCAGACAAGATAAAATAGCAAAATGCAAAACATTGTAATGTTCTCCTCTTACACCCTAAAGGAAAGAAATTTGATAATCCAGCTGTCAGGAATAAGTAGTTTATTTATGTATTTATTTATTTATTGCGTTTGCCAAGACAATGGAGATATTTTTGAATGGTCCAACTGCACTGTCTTTGCTGGAGCTGTTTCTAGATCTTATAAGTAACCTTATTAAAACTTGATGTTGCTTTAAGGTGGTACCTTGGTAAGTGTGAAACAAAATCCGCTTTTTGTTTTTTTTTACTACCTGAATATATTTTGGGCACCTATGCAAAACCTTTGTTGGATTTTAGGGACAAATTAACTTGCATTCTTGTTTACACAATGCAGTTCAGCTTTTGTCCATCTGCAGCAAACCCATACTTTATCCTGTAATATATGCAACTTTGACATGTGCAGCAATCCTTTGTAATCGATCTGACATCTTCACAGTGAGGATCTATGCGAAGCTCTTAACAGCATGATGTACCACACTGTCACAGATATGGTGAAATTGAATAACTGTTGAAAAACTGAAACTAAGCTTCGAAGACAGACAGGTATCTGTGAGCTTTTGAGAGCAGACTGGAATGAAGAGGCTGTTTCTTTTTGTACAAAGAGGGAAAGTTTATGGTGACTTGATATTTTTATTTAGGGTTAGAACTCTCCTTTGTCAAGGTCTACTATTATTTTTAAACTTTGTGTTAAATTAACCACCATATCGAGGACATTTAGTTTGTTGTTGACTACATTTGCATCAGAGCTATTCACACTCTTCTTTTTTAATAGTAACTAAATCACAGTGGACAACCATACCTATTTCCAGAGGAAAAGAGCTGGAAGGAACAGTGTGTCTGAATGTGAACACACACACTCACACATGCACATTTCACATAGTTTTTGTGTGTTTACTGGGTGTATTTAGTAATCTACCTGACAGATGGTCAATGGCACATTGTTGGGAGTTGAACTCTCAACCTTTGCTTGTCAAAGAGACCAGTGTTCCTAAATGTTCAGAATTGCTTTTCTTTTACTTTAACTGTCATTCTTACACCACTCTTTCAATGCCCTGTATTTTTTTTTCCGTTTTCCCCGTTTAGTAGTCGTTTACTTTGTGAAGGAAATTCACAAAGTAGTGCAAACTTAATCATTCCTGCACCTGTTTTGTACCTAATTTTTATTATTTGGGTTTAAAAACCCGATTGCAGCAAATACATGTACACTTGACACATTTACTCGCAAACAGAAGAAGCGTAACTAATCAACGAAGGAATAAAAACCTTTTATTTTATTAGTATGGTTTTAATCAGCAAAGAACTGTTAATTAAATAAGATTCTGCCATGAAGAACCATTTTGCTGAGTTAGGGTAAAGATTTCAGTTAAAAATCAACTCAACCTCAATATGAGCTCCAGCTTACTAATGTTTTGTGAATTCAACTGAACCTCACTTTGTTGCTTAGCATCCAAATAAATTATCTATGTTCAATAAATAGCTGTCTTAAATAATATTGAACATCCTTTAACACTGATGCATTTTGGCAGTATGCAGACTAAAAACTGCTTTGTTTTATTTGATTGAAAACTGCAATCTGTTAGCTTGTAATCACATGCCAATCTAGAGTGTAGAGGGCCTCATAAATAGTTATGGCTAGCCAAATTTGGCCCCAGGACCTTTAGTGTGACATGTGATTTAGATGAATTGACACAATCTGACAATCTGCAAGATCGCAGCCAAAAATCAGCAACAAAATATTGTGTTCTAAAGACGAAAATGCTGCAATACCTGGCAAGTTCAGCAGATCAACATACACAGAGAAAGTTATTCAAAGCTGGCCAAATTGAAATCAACCAGAAATATTGCAATCGGTACATCTGTGCATTTAGGAATTCACAAAATTATAGAGTTTAAAAGGTTGATTGAGCTTCATGGTCATAGTTCAATATCAATAATATTTGATGCATTATCTGTGTTTTGGCATTGCATTGTTTACATATGGTTTGTTCAAACAAGAAGTTTTTTGTCTAAAATAATTTCACCCAATAATAAATAAAGCAACACAAACTCTTGCCGTCTAAAAGTAACGTTTTTTTGTTATGAAAGAAAACGATTTGGAACAATCGGCCAAGATCTTGAAGAGGGTTGAAGATTCCTTTGCCAAGTTATGGGCCTCATCTAATTTTCTTCATAAACAAAAGACCTTGCCAGCAGTGAGGTTCATTAATTATCAGCACAACTAATTGTGATTTAGCAAAACAAATAAAACAATAATATCAATGACAAGAGTGCCATTGTGCTTGATAGTTACTTGTATTTAGTTTCTCATTATGAGTTCTTCTTTAATAGCACACTTTTTGTTTTGCGTCAGATACATTACTTAAGTTATTATCACCCCCAGCTCCCTTTCCATCTGTCATCTCTGATCTGGCTTTATGTTCGTCGTCAGCTCTTTTGCGTTCAAGTGTCAAAGTTTCTCCAGTTGCCAGGTCGACATCTGATAGGCGTTACACAAGAAATACTGCAGACACGCCACACAAGTGATACTTGGATGTCTACATCAGATGTGTAAACTCTGTGTGACTGCTACAGTGTCACGAACAATTAAGCGGCTCAGCAGATGTCAATCAGCAACATATGGAATAAAGAGGTTCAGGAACACAGTTAATAACAATCATAAGCAATAAGAGCACACAAGGAAGTGCTTGACTGATTCTGAATGCTCTGCAAAGTATTAAGCCAGGACCCATTAATTCCTTGTGTTATGTTGTGTCATTTTCTATACTGCATACGCTTTCATTTTCAACACTTCATTAAACCTGTATGGCTGTGTAATAGTAAAATACTAATGGCAATGGTGTCAGTTTTTAACTAAACAGCTATAAGGACGGTATATAACTTGGAAACTTTGAAGTCAGCTATGTCTATATTAACTGTCTTGTGTGGATGAGTCATATGGTGAATATAACACCCTTATTTTGTTGGGCTATTAAATTCAAAGGGTCATTTGAATCTGTCCAGTCTAACAAAGTTAGATGTGGGTGTGTACGATGTTGAATATATACATTTGGCATTTTCAACAACAAATGACCATTTGGGTTGTGAACTTCCCTTTCAAAAGAAAATACAGCACTTCTGGGGAAGATGTCTGAAAGGAATCTAATTCCAACATAGGTTTTGACTATGTTGAATGAGCATAATCTCACACCTAACAACAAAGATTTCTAAAAAAATGAGTTTGAATTATTCTTAGGCCATCCCCCTTACTTCCTCACTATCCCATTTAGCAAGAAAAATTAGACTCTCGAACACCCTTGACACTTAAAGCTCGAGTTAATTCTAACTTTCCTGCAGGCTGTAGATTTCTGGTATTATCTGTCAGGCTCCTGATTTTCCAAGATCCAAAAAATGTCTGGCCTTTGGGATTTTGACGAGTATTCAACTCAAATCAAATTCGATTCCAAAATACTTTATTAATCTCATGTGGAAATGAAATGTCGTTGTTGTAAGTCTTAATACGCAAGGTCCTTCAAATCACTGTTGTTGATGCTGATGGTTGTGGGCAGGAAGGATCCCTTGTAGTGGTCAAAACAGCCAGTTTCCCACATCCTGTTCATTTTCCAGAGAAACACGAAGTTCTTGTTTAGGAACTTGTAACTTCTTAAAAGTTTAGTCAACAGAAACAATGTATACAGAAACTATTCAAAAGTACTTCGTACAATATTCAAGTAACATTTGTGTTGAAAAAATTTCATACAACAAATCTTTTTTAAGATGTATTTTTTTCTGTAAAAAAAAAATATGCTCAAATTCAAACACTGAGCGCTTATACTGATTTAGTGTGAGATGCAAATGAAGATGTATTTTTACTGTTTTTCTATGTGTCTTTTTCATGGCTGCCAATAAATGTGGAGGTCGCTAAATATATGAATTTGGTCATGAATACGCTTTGCCAGTTATCTCAACAAGGCCGAAGTATCCAAGTACTATCTCTAAGATGTCCAACCTAATCATCATTTATTGGGCAAAATTTTCATATCCTTTCTACGTATTGATTGGTAGTTGGTCTGCCACCTGCTGTAGACAAAAGGAACTTAATAACTAGCATCTCATGCTTTTTCATTGTGTGAGGAGAAAACTCTGTAATTTCTAAATGGTACATACACCAAGCAGTTCTTTAACTTTGCAGAAGGTAGACTGGCGTAGTTCTACGTATGATTTTCTTTTATGATACCAGGATGTGATAAAAAAAAAAGAAAGTTAAAAACTAGAAACCTATTTTTTAAAGAAAGAAAACTTTACATGAAATACTCTCCCACAATTTTCCATATTTCTTTTTATGTAATCAGATTTTTATTCATTGCCATTGTAGGTTTTTTTCTGCACATTATAGCCTCCTCCAAGTGTTTTTTTTTTTAATATATATAAAGTTAAAATTCAACTAGACATCGAACATTTTCTTCCCATTGTTTCTAACAGCTGAGGTTATAAAAAACAGAAAAAGAATTAGAACAAGCCAATTGGCCTGTGGGTTTAATGTTGATTCGTACAGCTTTTTCTCACTTTTCTTTCTGTTATGCTTTGATATAAGATTGAGATCAGAGGTTTGGGAGTACTTCAGCTGAACTTGAGAGACGCAGACATTCACAGCGATGAATGACTGCAGAGAATGAGTTGTTACATTATTCATAGCGTAAAAGATGGATGAAGACGGATGGCGAACGGACAAAGGAAAGAGTTGGAAGATGACAGGACGAGAGACGCCCAGCATTCCAGCAGGTCTGGAGTCTCCGTCTGACTCCTGGTGACGGTTTTCCCAGCCCTGCTGCAGGACAACTCACACCCAGCGGCAACGGCATTCAAGAAAGGCCAACTGAGAAAGCAAACTCATTAATTCAAAGGGTGCGAAAACAAACAGACCCTTTCCTTTGGAAAACCAACACAGTCAGATTAAAACAGGACACTGATGTGAGCGTTTGAGTTTTCAAGTAACCCCTGCCTGCATTCAGTGAGACAAAGCGAATATTGTATCGGCCAGAATGTGTGTGTCAAAAGCCATGTGTGACCTAAAAAGCAGGTAGACAGTTTTTTCTTTAACAGTTCAACAGAAACGTGTATAAGAAGAATTGTGTATAACAAAAAGCATTATGATTCAATAATTCCCATGTTTTTGTTTAGGTGCTTGACATATAAAAACTGTGTTTATATAATACTGGTGAGTAATCAGTTTTAAATTGAGTTAAAAGATGTTTTAAGGTTCTGAAGGAGTATAATTTAAACAGACGTTCAGTCTAACTTGTCCAGAAATTTCCAGTCTTACCAAAAGTGAAGGTGTCAAAAAGTCACTGTAGTGAACCCGAACAAAGCGCACAGACTTATACGGATCAATAGTGAAAAAAAAAACTAAAAACTTGTCTTCCTGGTTCAACTTGTACCCACTAATTGATTGAAATGAGATAATGATGGCTTTTCCTTCATCTAAATTATCTCCATATCCTCCAGGCATCCAGTGGGTGTTTGTGAGTGTTAAAACATGATGTGAAGGTAATAGTTGAATATGTAGCCAAACATCCACAAAAGGAAGATCTAAGCTAAAGAGCAAAACATTAGAAACACTGCTGAGGAATGTTCGCAAAAAAAGAACAGCTTTAGCCAAAAACATGCCAAAAACTAGAGAGCTACTGCTGAGGGGAATTATGTATGGGAGGGCAAACAGAGAGGTCAAATTAAAGGTCAATGAGACAGGAAGCAAAGAGCTGTGTGGTCACTAATAAGACTCTTCAATGGCAGGGCTCTTCCCACACTCCTCAAGACGCACTAGTGAAGTGTTCCTATCACACGTAAGGACATTAGGTGTTAGCCTCCATATGAAGCAGTTTAATTTCACCAGAAGGGTTTTTAGCTTGAAGAGGATTTGTGTTAGTGAACGAGGTGCCTCACAGTTTTGGCACGGCGCTCCAGGCTAACTGTGCCTGAACGGGGTCTGGTTGCCTAATAAAATAAATCTCTACATACCTACATGCCAGTCTTGTATAAGCAAACTTAAACTGCAACTCTGAAAAGATCACCTTTTACTCTTAAAATCCTGGGCTTTTTCTTTAAAATGTGTCTGATTGTGGACATTCAAAGCCGATCCTGGTGGGGTACCCACCGAAAGCTGGATCTTAAATGCCCCAAGATAAACAGCTGGTGGCGCCAGTCAGTAACCACAGCACAAAAGCAGAGGCGATGAAACTAGATCATTACACAAACGAGCAGCAGAGAAAGTTTTGGATATTGCTTTGATTTGATGATTCAAATGTGATGTTTATGTATCATATAAACAGAAAGGATTAGTATCTTTATACAAAGAGTCTTGTTGTCTGAATAGGAAATAATGTCATAGTTATCAGTCCAGCTGTTTAATAGATAAAAGCAAAAAAAAAACTGGATTGTATTCTTTACAATTGTGACACAAACACTTCTTATCTGGTTTACTTTCCTTTCACTTATTCATCCCTTGCCAACTCACTGAGCTTAGTTTATTTCCATTTAAGGACGACCAAAAAGCTCAGATTGTGCTAAATACAGAACAGGAGGAAATCCTGTGAGATATGTTGGGCCAACGATGATGGCGGAACAGCTTCAGGTTAAACTGAGTGAAACAATGACCCAGGCTCACACGCACTTATTCGCTCTTAAACTGGCTCAATTATCTGTAGGCATTAATGAGTCATGGACAACAACCGTCGAAGATTGGTGAGAGACTGAAACTATGTAAACTAGCCAAAAACAGTTCATATAGTCATCTTATCAACAAATATTAAGAATACAGCTATATCTTAATCAATCAATTTATTCAAACATGTATCATGTATGTTTTAATTATATTTCTTCTTTGAGATGAAATCTAAAGTTTATTTTTGGTCTACAGGAGAGAGAATGGCAAGGTTGATGTGACTATATGAGTTGGACAAATGCATCAATCAATTCAAGAACTGTCTGTATTGAAGCACGGTGTTATTTTGAAAGGCCATAACACTGTCAAGTGATTCAAATTTGCTTGCTTTATGTAAATAACATTTATGGTTATACAGGGAACCATATGTCCACATGTTGGTGGGTACTTTTTACACCATATATTTTAAATATCCATAGCTCCAATTCTAATCTAATCCTTTAGAAGAGCCTAATACCTTAAAGTCAGCTCTAAGCAAACAGTTCAAACCTGTTTTTTTACCGCAAGATTGGCAACCAAAGGTGTGTTACTTTGACTGCTTTCAGTGCCAAAAGATAATCCTACAACAATAAGTAATTACAAAGTAACAGTCAGAAAAAGCAAATACTTTGGTTTGACATGAGGCCTAACAATCTTGAGGCTGTAGATTTTGTATCAGCCTGCTACAGTTTGCCTGGAAAAAATTTGACTGGGAAGGACACCAAAACTGGAGCCAAGCAGCCTCGACTGTGGTTGGTACACCACCTTATACCAGTAGATTTAACAAGTGGACTCTTTTTCCCATGAACGAAAAGCAAACCTGAGTTAGAATTTCGCTTATTTAGTTCAATGAGTTCATATTGAAAACAGGATACAAATATGAAATAAAAAGCGTTTAAGTCTATTCAGTAAATACTGATTACCTTGTTTAATGGATATAAAAATACAGTATGTAAATAAAAAATAGAAAGAAATAAAAAAAACAAAAACAAAGAGGCTTCAGATCAGTGCTGTACGCAGTTTACTGTAAATGTCAGTAGACTTAGTTGCTTCTGGATTCCGACGCGGTTGCCGTTCCTAATAAACTCCTTTAATAAAATGGTCACACCCTGGTGGATCTCAGCGCCGGCGCGGCAAAGCATGCGCTCCTCATAAAGCTCTGAAACAGTAGCCAAACGAGCAACTTGGATTAAACGCTTCCAGCTTGGACCACCACAAGGAGAAAATAATAAAAAGAGAGAAAGAGAGAGAACTCAAACGGGGCTTCACACTAACTGAAAACTAGACCGAATCAATATTCCTCATGAGGAGAACACCCGTCACTGTCACCTGCAGAAATGCGCGCAGACGAGCGGCGATAAAGAGCGTCTTTTTTTTAAATCGATTAAAATAAAACATTACCTTTATAGCTGAGCCTCAGTCGTGGCACATTTATTTTAATCGCCCACAAACCGGTGACGAAGAGTGCCAGCACAAGTTTGTTGAAGAAGAAATGCGTAAATCCCATAATTCTATTAAGATGCGCCTCTCCTTCTTACTAAGATCTCCTTAAACTAAAAAAAGAGGGGTAAAAGTCCAACAGGGGGTTTAGCTTGACCCTTCCGATGAAGATGCTTGATACTCAGCGTGTTCCAGAGCGTCTAAAGACGAGCTCTGTCCTCTTTGGGGAGAGACTGCTGCGCTGGAAGAGCTGCTGATCAGATCCACCAACTCTGCTCTGAATCCTCCTGCAGCTCAGTTCCCACAGCAGCTCACAGGGAAGTGAAGAGAGACAGAGAAAGAGAGGGAGAGAGAGTGAGAAAGAGAGGGAGTCACTCATGCTTTAATTCTCAGTAAAGTTCTGCCCCAAGGAGTTCATATCACACACAAATGACTGAATTTGATAGGGTCTGACTAAAACTAATGAAACTAAATAGAAAACCAAATGCAAATTATCTATTGCTCTCATCCTCCCTTCAGCATAACAGCTAATTTCAGATAAATTCTGACCCACTAAATTTATTGTCACCACTTGAAAAGATGTGTAAGGATAAATGAGGGTAAATATATTCTTTTGGACTGTAATATATATATATATATATATATATATATATATATATATCAACAGCTATTTTTCAAGGAAACTTTGTAGATAATATTTCCATCATCTCATCATGCAGGTAGTTGGGTCAACTTGGGTGTTTGTCCATCCATGTTTGGTTTTCTTCCATTTATTTTAACAACTTTAAGTAAAAATGCTACTACTACTACTGAAATATAAGCAAATTATTAGTTGGATATTTCTGCAAGTTCCAGTTGGAGATCACAAGATGAAAACATTTTTGTAATCAATGCGGAAGGACTGAAGCTAAAACAAGACGTTCCCTTTCTTTGTTTAGTTTCCTGACACCGTATTCAGCACGATTCACATCGGACGCCATATGCTCAATTTAAGATGTGAAGAGGTCCAGATGAAGTGAACTGGAGTGATGTGAACAGAATAGCTCACATGCATGTGAACAATGAATAAAAAGAAAAAGTCCTATCTTCATTATCTTAGCTTAGCCGCGATAATGAATACACGAGAATCCCATAAATTCATGGTGTGTGTGTGAACAAAAAAGACAAGAAGACATCCATCTCAACATTTCTCTTTGCTCTGAAAACCGCTCAACAAGTGACCTTCTTTAACCCCTCCTGAGCCATTGTCGTAATCCCGGGGGTTTAATTAAGTTGTGTCGTACCTTTTAAACACTCCCCCCACTCGTACATGCATCCCATTCACATGCAAGTCTATAAGTGCACAGAGGGGTCGTGGCAGAATGAATCCAATCTATTCAAGGTATCAATGCTGTTGTGGGCCCGTTTCTACTGGGAGTACTTGTTAGCACCAGGAAAGAAACTCCCATAGATGGTTTACACAGGCTGAAAGGCCATAGGTTGGAAACTAGAGGGGTGTGGCGATTATTTTCGAATAACCGCCTGGTTTATATTCTATTTCTGCAGTTCTCTTTTGGATCCAGTTATATGTGAGCTGTTATTTATTTGGAAACTCTGCATCTTAACAGCCGATCTCTAGAGTCCCAAGTCAGCTATGGGTTCAAAGCAGCATCCTACAGGGCAACGAGATATTGGATGTCTGCCTAAAGGAGCCCTCCCAAAACCTCTTGATCTAAATATTTGTGTAACACAAAACAAAATAGCTTCCTGCAGTCAGAAGAGCCCACAGTCTTGACAATGGGCAATGCTTTAGCCACTGAAGTGATCGTTTTCTCCTTGAAGATAAGATTGTATTTCATCTAAACGCCATTGCTAGTTGATGGATAAAAGGTGTCACCACATGCCAGTATGGTATCTTTTGTTGAAAGACATCTTTGAAGAATTTTTTTTCTTTTCTTTTTTTCATTTCAAGCTTTTTGGTTTTAGGTTGCCAGGAACTCTGAAACACAAGCTTTTCTTCCTACTCTACTACAACAAAATGAGATACAGCTGTGAGGAAAGTCAATGTCTCGGAAATATTAGATGCACATGAAAGAACAAAGAGGCGTCAAGAAATGCTATTTAGTTGTCATCTTACATATTGCAAGAAGCATTTTTTGAAACAAGGACAATCTTTTTTGAAACATCACATTTCTTCATAATGGAAATACCTTTCACTGCAGTTACAACTGCCAGTCTCTTTGGCTGTGTATTCACCTTATTTGCATATCCACAGAATTTAATGCATGCCTAACTTGTTAAACCTCTTACTTTGTTTAGTTTAAAATGTCACTTACATGGCTTATTGCAAACTGCAAAAATTAATTCATATGCCTTTTTTTTAGTAATGTATTTTTTTGCAGATTCACCATTTCCATCTTGTCTGTTTCAGGGATTAACACTTTCTTTGAGTTATTTTGAAGATGGTGATTCAGAAGGTATGCAGTTTTCCATTTTCTTCTGGTGGTCTGAACAACAATGTGTGAAAAGTTCAAATGGCACTAAAAACAAATGAATGTTACATGTTTGATATTGTATTTGTTAAAACTTGTGTTGAAAACCCTCTTCTGCTTCATAACTTTACGCTATTTTATTTTGGACTATTGCAGAAATTTGTAGATCTCACATCATGGTATCATTTGATATGGTTAAAATCATATAATTTCTTTTCAAGGATTCAAGGAATTTTATTGTCATCACATCACATGTGGTACATGAGGTACATGAGGTGGGACAAAATTGTAATCCCACGGTCCAGTTTGCACCCTGAGAGCAATTGTAAATTAGCTAAAATAAGAACAATATAATAAAATATAAAGAAATATAAAAGAATAAGATTGATAAATACACAAATTATACAGAATACAAAATTTTGGAAGTCGGACATAACAGCAATGAAAATCTGGAGTGCAAATTTGCTGTAGCAGAATGGATGGTTAATGAAGTGACATATTAAAGTGAGATATTAAAGTGATCAGTGCCGGTTAAATGAGAAATGTTTATCATTTGTAATTGTCCTTGCGGGGTGTTTGAGAGTCTTACAGCTTCTGGAACGAAGCTGTTTCTCAGTCTGGTGGTTTTGCATTTGATGCTCCGCAGCCGTCTCCCTGAGGGGAGCGGGACAAAAGGTGAGTGTGCTGGGTGTGTGGGGTCCTGCATGATGCCGGAGGCCCTCTTCCTGCATCTGGAGGTGTAAATGTCTGTGGTGCTGGGGAGGCTGACTCCAACAGTCCTCTGTGTAGCCTTCACCACCCTCTGCAGAGCTTTCCTGTCTGCAGCAGAGCAGCTTCCATGCCACACGTAGATGCTGGAGCACAAGACGCTCTCCAACACATCTGTAGAAGGAGGTGAGAACTGAGCTCCCGAGTCCAGCTCTTCTCAACCTCCTGAGGAAGTAGAGCCGCTGGTGCGCCTTCCCGACCAGAATGGAAGTGTTGTTGCTCCAGTTGAGGTTGTTACTCAGGTGTAGACCCAAGTACCTGTAGATGTTGACCACTTCCACCACAGATCCACCAATGTGCATGGGGAGGTGGGCATGCTTGCCACTTCTGAAGTCCACAATCATCTCCTCGGTCTTCTTTACATCAATGCAGAGGTTGTTCTCTCTGCACCAATCCTCCAGCTGTTCCACCTCCTGCCTGTAGCTGGACTTATCACTATTTGTGATGCATCCAACCACTGCTGGGTCGTCCGCAAACTTCACAATATGACAGCCTGGATGGATAGGCGAGCAGTTATATGTGAGCAATGTGAACAGGAGGGGCCTCAACACACAGCCCTGAAGGGAGCCAGTGCTGAGGGTAATGGTGGGGGAGGATGTGTTGTGAATCCTCACAGACTGCGGCCTGTTGGTCAGGAAGTCCAGGACCCAGTTGCAGAGGGAAGAGCTCAGCCCAAGTGAGTAGAGTTTGTTTATCAGGGTCTGAGGAATCATGGTGTTGAACACGGAGGTAAAGTCCACAAACAGCATACGGGCATAGGAATCCTTCTGCTCCAGGTGGGTGAGGGTAGTGTGGACCACCGAGGAAATGGTGTACTCTGTGGATCAATTTTTCCTGTATGCATACTGCCGTGGATCCACAGTGACATTGATGGTGGCTTTGAACCAATTTTTCAAGGCACTTCGTGACTATCAGCGTGAGGGCTACTGGCCGATAGTCATTCAGACCTGTCACTGCGGAGCTCTTGGGGACCGGGATGATGGTGGCGGTCTTCATGCAGGTGGGGAAAGCTTCCTGGATGACGGAGGCGTTGAATATGTCCGCCAGCACGTCTTAGAGCTGATCGGCACACTCTCTCAGCACCCATCCGAGGATGTTGTCTGGGCCCGCAGCTTCGCGTGGGTTGGTCCTCCCCAGCGTCCTCCTTACTTCTGTTGGAGTCACACTGAGGGGCTCTTTGCAAGGCACTGTATATTAACAGCATTTATCAAGGTACCTTTCACTGATTGTCTTTCTGAAGTAGAGAGCTCTCATTCCTCAGAAGCTGATCATTGAACAAATCTTGTCTGAGAGCAGATTCAACTGGAAGGACAAACAGAGTTGGTCCCCCAACAGAGGAGGCCAGAAATGGGGCGAGTGTTCGAGAGCTGAATAATTGATTGTAGAAGCTGCAGCCCTCTTAACGTCAATGTGAAGTGTTCCCTAGGTTTAACAAAGGAGCCTCTAACTTATTATCACCTGTGATGGCTGTGGCTTCTTTAATCGCAGGTTTTTATGAGAAACATGAGTGGCAAATTGAATTTTTCTTTGCTCTGATGATCTCTTTATATCCTTAACCCGATGTCTGGATTCCTCTGTCATTATTAATTACTGGCAGCACTCATGTGGTTTTCAAACATGCTGCTTTCTCTTAAAAAAAAAACCCACAAAGGATTGTCTTGCGTCTCAGTCTCAGCTTCCAAGGTCCTGAACAACGTAATTCATTCTGAAAGGTGCGCCATACTTTTTAGGAAATACACTGAGTGCCTGAAGGACTTTTTTTGCACCTCTCTAAATTAAATTATGCTCTCTAAGCTGTCAGTAGTCATGAAATGTGAAGCTCTTTACAGCATTTTGACACAGTGTCATTTTGAGAAATCAGGCTGAAATTTCTGGAGTGGTGATTGGGAATGGCAGGGTAGAAGTTCATGAATTCACAATGTGGGAGGTGGGGCAGAAATAATGAATGGAGAGCAAATTTGAGCCACAAGGCACCAAGACAGCTGGTTTGTTTGTGCAAGTGCCTCAGGATCCATAAATGTTTAAACATTCTTAGGAAAGAAAAGAAGAAAGCTGTGTACAATAAAGGAGTTTATTTTGGTTAAGAAGAAAGTGGCTCTAGAGAAGATTTTTGACAGGATGAGAAATGCATTGACCAAAAGAGAGAGAGAGCAGTATAGACACAATTGCCAAAGAAATAAATTTTTGATCTCATGAGGGTTTCACACTGAGCACAATTAGAGCCTAAGTTAAACTGACATGTTATTGAATTTACATAATTTTTGTGACTGTACAAGAAATAGAAAGGCCAAACAGTAATGTATGCATAGACATAATCAGACGTCATGTTCTTAGATTGTGAGAGGGAGCAATATCTTCTCCTAGTTTAATGAAACCTCTGTCTTGACCAGATGGGGATGTATCGCTTTAACCAGCACTAAGCAACTTTGAAGAGCGTGGCAGGAACCCTGCCGCAGAAAACAACTACAAATATCCATACTGCTTTATGGCATACGTCACTTCCCCCAGTTTCTTATTTTCAACATCATCATATGATATTGTTTCGCCACAATTAAATTCATTACCTATTCGCTATTCATACTTCACGCAGCCACTTGAAACAGAAACGTACTTCAATCCAACTGCAGGCAACCGGGAGATCAGGACTTTACAACGCTATCCGCTGGTATTCATGGGAAATGCAGGGTTCCTTCAGGCAAAACACTACCGGTTTTGTCCACAGTGGCGCCAAAATCGACCCAAAAAATATAAATTTCTTTAGTGTCGCTTTTATATATTGAACATCAGCGAAATACGTACAAATTGCAACGTGTTTAAGGTTATTCTAAAACTTTTGAATTCTTTAAATAATTTATGTTATTTACTTTCAGGAAAGAGAGAAGTGAAGTAACAACTCACTTCATTGTGCAGCTCTAGGAGACAGTGCAGACCTATTAAAAAAAGACAATTATTTGATTGTATCAAGGAAACTTTGACAAAGAACAAAATCACAAATCAATGGATGAATCAGCAGGCTCTGCAGCGAGCCAGGGGAGCTGGAGACTGTCCCAGTCTGGCATTTGGCAATAGATGGGACATGCAGAGGCCCAGTCGACCTACACAGGCTCAAGGGTAAAAGAACCACAAGCAAATCCGCCAGCGAGTTAGTACAGTTACACATACAACATTCTTTCTCTCCAGCAAGTAATTTTGCCTGTGGCAGAGTGTTACTGGACATGTAAGGGTTGAGGGAAATCATAATCCCCATGGCAAACATAACATTTGTATTTAATTATTGGTTTAGTTAGTTCTTTTGATGCCAAATACATTCTTTAACTAAGGCATAACAATGACGCATGTTTTACCTTTTAAGATGTTGTGTTGTTTTTGTCTATTGTTATGGACAAGGGAAGATGTAAAGAGTAAAAAGATGGCACAGGACCAATTTTACCTTCATGACTAGAGCCAACGATGATTGTAGGGTTTTATTTTTATTGTCTGTTGTCTCTTCTACTCCCTTCCCCCTCTCTGCTTGTAGCACTGATATGTAAGGGAGGCAGGGGTGTTCCTGCTGTGCGCCTCTGCCACCTGTAAACCATCCTGTAATCAAGCTACTGTAGGAAGATCAGCAGGGCTCCCATTTAGTCCCAGATTGTTCGAGTTGGTTGAGGCAATCCAGCTGTGTTGGTCTGTGCTTAGTGAATCTGAGTTAGAGACTTCTTTTTTCTAAAGCCTGTGGTTGCGGAATATGTCTATTACTCATGGAGCAAATAGCACATAAAAAAAAAACATTGCAGGTCTTTTTGGGAAATGTGTTTATAAGATTTTATGAACCCCCCCAGAATCAAGAAAGAGGAATTTGCATTTAGAAAAAAATATGAATTTTTTGTTTCCTCTGACCAGAGCAATTTTTCTATTATGAATGATATGTCCTGCACATGGCTTGTGGCAAACTACACTTCTCATAATTTTAGCGATCGCTCTCTTTCTACCAGTCTTTCAGAAAGGACAAATTTCTGGAAACCACAACAGAGAGTTTTCCTGTTGAAAGGTAACCAATCACAGATATCATTACTCTGTCATTTTTGAAAGCATTGTTTCTCTTGAGTCACTTAGCCAAAGAGAAATGATTTAAAAGCATTTTCTCTGGCTCAGGTCAGCTGAGAAAGTTAAGTTTTTTGGGCTGCCCATCACAAATAACAATCACATGTTGAATGCTGATCTTGGAGAACAGTTTGCCTGAGCTGGCATTTACATCATAGACTCATCTTCCTAGCCTGATGAATACAATTATTTCTTACTGTCACACTCATGTGGGCAATTGTGGGCTGCGTTAGCTACTCGTTTTCTACACTGGGCGTCTTATTTTCATTTTATCCAGTGAACTATAAAAAACTCACTGTACTCCTCTAAGTGAAATATATAAGAAAAAGTGTGTGTAGTCTCTTTTAGTGTCGTACTTCCTACTTATCCAATCCCTACATGAGGCAAATGTTTGAACTTTATTCTTTATCCCCAGTGGAAATTTAAATGGTTACAGCTCTAAAAAGCAATCTATAAAAACAAAATAAAAGCAAAAAATGTATTTTTAATATTCTTATTAATATAATTACGAAAATCTGTATAATGATAATATTTAATGTATATTTATTTTTTATTGTAGATTTTGCTGGCTATCCTAATAAAATAAAAGCTTGGATGTTGAATCCTTCTGTATTATTTTGCTGATCTTTTTTTGTTTTATTGTTTAACCTTAAAGAAAAGAAACATGTTTTAAAAAGATAGGCACTCTCAGACCACCCAGCTTAGTATGAAATCGATTGGATACATTTCAAAGAAGAGTCAAACAAGACAGTTAAGATTTTGTTTTTTTAATGTGAATGTGCAGATGGTTTGTTCTCAAAGGAGTAAATTAAACCTGGCTATACAAAAAAAGCTAAGTTGCTGTTGGGTGTGGGGCAAAGTATGTTACGAAATCTCAACACAAACACAGATAAATGAGTGCCTACTCTAAATAACTGTTAAATTAAAAGTTAGGAAAAAATACACCTAATCCAAGATAAGTAAAGTATCTAAGATGTCTGATACATCTCTTTGAGATTTTCATAACCTCTTTAAACTCATGTCACATTGTTAGAACCACAATATTGTTTGCACCTTGGTGTGATAGAGCAATTCAAAGTAATGCAAAATTGAAATGTTAAAGCAAAGTATGCATTATCTTCACAATTACATTTAACAGGCCGAAAATGTTATATGCATTTTCTTTTCAGACCCTCTTTTATCCAGATAAACATTAACTAATCGTAATAGTCTGAATGAGTTCAGACATTATTTGAAGGCCTGAGATGTTTGTTGGAGAAAAAAAATTGAATAAACAGCATCATGAAAACCAAGGAACTAAACAGAAAGACCAGAAAGAAAGCTATGGGAAGTTTAGAGGAAAGTTGGGTTACTAACCAATATTCCAGGCTTTAAACAGCTCTTTAGGCATTGCTGAATCCATAAATGGAATAAACAAAACTAAATGACCAAAAAGTAAAACCACAAACTCACAGCCACACACCTAAATCAAGAATCTGCTAATCTGCATTGAACATTTATAAAGTAAATTATTGAGGAGCTATAACTGTTTTTTTTTTCATCTCATTCTCTGTCTGTTGGATTTTTCTTAAGGTTTTTGTTGCCGCTAATAGCTTTTATCCATTAATCGTTGGACTGATATTTAAGCTTGGAGAGAAGGAAGAAAGCAAGCTGTAAGCAGCCTGGGAAAAGGAATTGAATCTTAGGCTCCTGCATCAAGGTTTGAAGACACACAACTTTTTTTATGTTTTCCAGACAGGTTTGATTCAACACAATAGAGTCCTATATTGGAAAATGTGCATATTTATCACCAAAACTAACTTATCCGACAAAAAGAGAATTAGTTATTGTTAAAAACAGGCTCATAGTAAAACTGAAAGAATTGCTGTTAAACAAAGCTCAGGATCACTGCAGGTGGCACCACGCTGCAGGGACGTTTACCCTTCTTTTGATCAACCAATGATAAATGTGTTAAAATAAAAAAGTCAAACTCCAGAACAGCATCCATTTAAGGAGCTGTGGCAAAAAGTTGAACACAGAGCCTTGCTGATGCTTTTCATCTACTCCTCTGGAGATCTAAAGCTGGAAGTTCCAACTTGCAGCTGGTTCTGCAGTAAAAATAGCTTCTAAAAACAACTATCTCATACTCTGTAAATACACTGGCTTGTTTGCTTATTTGTGCGAAGGGTAAAAACCCCATATTATTTTCTTTCCAATGATGTGCCTCTTTTTGTTGGTCAGTCAAAAAATTCAAATGAATTACACTGAACGCTAATTTATTAAACGACCACAAATGGCTGTCATGTAAAAAAAAAAGTGAAAACTTATACTTATTGTTTACATAAATTATATGCAAAGGGAGAAACTAATTTACATGGGCAAAAACCACAAAGCTAGTAGAAAAGGAGACCACAAAATGATTATGGTAAACATGACTGTATTGTTCTTTTACAACAGTAAACGATAAAATTACGAAGAATGTAAATAAAGAAAATGTGGTATTGGGAACAGCGATGTGGAAGCCACAAGTAGCGAAGGAAAGCAGAAGAAAGGAAAGAACTAAAGGAAAAATGTGATTGGAAGATTAAAAATAAAGACTGGGGATAATAACAGAGAGAAGCATGGCTAAGTGTAGATGCAAACAGTCACTCACACACAGGTCTTTTAACACATGTGGCTGGTACATAAAATGCCTGCCTTTGGACACTTTCTGCTTGTCCACACTCAAAACACACACACACAACTCACATAACACAGCCCTGTCAGGACCTTTACTTGGCCTAAGTCTCAATTTAGACTGATTAGAGGGTGACCTTAGCAGTGAACCCCCACATTTACACACAGTGAGGACTCCTGGCTGTCCTGATTAAGCTGTGACCTTGCCACTGACCACTGGATGCTAAACACTCCCAGACCAGGATGAAACACAGCTGACATACTTAAAAGACCACATGGGGGCTTCCATTCTGCAGTGAGAAAATGAAAACCCTCAGCAGTGGACCTGCATGAGGAAATAATTTAAAGCTCTTAATTGTCCCTAAAACGGCCCTGGGCTTACTTAAAAAAAGGGCACGTTAGAAATAATGAAACAATGAAATAAGAAATAATTTAGTTCTTTTTTTTTTATATGAGAATTTTTTTAAATACTTGAATTTCCGCATTTTTTTAACTTGAATTACAGAAACTTAATTTGCTTCAGTGTATAAATAATTATAAATCAAAATAGGAGATACTTGTGTATTCTGCGTTTTCCTGTGAAACTGATGAGCCTGACCCTGCTGAGAATGAATGCTGTTGTACAAAAAACAGAAAACATATACCACAGCAAATAAAACCCGTCATATTACAACAGCATGTAAAAACACAAATAAACTCAAAATCATAAAGTAGACGGACAAGGGTACAAAAAAAAGCCCTCCGATCTCATTGTACAATGTGTATACTGACAATAAAAGACAATCTATACTATTCTATTCTATTTTAATTATATAATGAATTCAACTTAAATGTTTGGAATGAATGTCGCTCTGCCTTCACTCAACCCATCGAATCAAACCCAGCCATAAACAAATTCAGAAAAGCTTGGGACACGGTAAACATGAGGAAGAAGGTGGTCTGGTCAGATAACTACATTTGGCAAGAAAGCATGAATTTGACTTTACCAAAAACATATCATCTCAGATTTGAAACATGTTAAAGACAAAATCTTCATCAACGTTACAGTAAAGGGTGGTTCAGTGAAACATTGTGAAATTAAATATGACTCCCCCTTCTGCTCCCACACATCCTTTTGCACAAGCAAAATCTGGCCAATATTTGTTATGTTTGGACATCATGCAACACACATGTTTCAATTATAGTTGCAGCTTTAGGGATTAAAATTATTGTAATAATCCACTTGCAGACAGAATCTTACACTGTTTGTAAAACCATAAAGGGGAAATAGCAAACATGGTAGAACTACACCAGTCAAGGCCAAAATGTGAACTTTCAAAATGCTGTAATGGAAAACTTACACGGAGCACATTGCTTTGAACATAATCCTCCCAACAGTCAAACATCCTGGTGACAGGATCATGCTGTGGGGTTGCTTTTCTACTGCAGGAACAGTGAAGCAGGTCAGGTTTGATGGACGGATGGATGAAGCCAAATTTACAGCACTAGTGAGGAAATATGTGTTGAGCCAGAAGCAGTATGTTAGTCAGGGTTCGAAATATCTTTTCTACCAGTATAATAAGCCTAAACATACAGGCAACACTGCAATCGAAAATTGTAGTTGTAATTTAAGAAAATGAAAAAAAAGGTCAATCGGTATTACGAATAAAAAAAAAATGCTTTAGATGAACTATAATTAAAGGCCTATATTTGAATTGGAATGATAAAGAATGAGTAATTGTAAATTAAGACCACTGGAATTAGTGATAGATTATACAATTTAATATTATTTTGCAGAAGAGATGCTTTTCAAAAGGAAGATCCAGCGATTTTTAATATGAATTTTTTGTTGTTGTATTGTTTTAATGAGTCTATGTAATAAAAATATGTCTGTTTAAAACAAAAGCAGGATCAGAGAAAGGTCATACAATAAATGGATTTCTGTGTCCTGTTCTCAGGATATATTTCCTTTTGAGCTGAAACGTTAAATCCAGCCTTAACATACGTACTGAAAGCAAAACACCCTCCCGCAAATCTCAAATGAGAAACCTCTTCTGTCGTAACTCTCCTTTCTTTCGTCTAAATCCTGTGCTTTTTTCATCCTCTCCTCTCCATCATGGTGTACGTTTGTTTGGTTTACAGCTAAATTCTTGCAAGGAGATGGACTACCAGTGGCTTCCTTATCACAAAAAATGTCAACATAAATTGTCCTTAATCGTGTGCTGGGACAAAGTTTACTGTTGCTAACATTCCTCGGTGTGCAGAAAGGTAAATCTCTCCTCTGGGATTACCCAACAGATTTATACTAATAGGATATCACTGTAATTCACATAAAAGTTAACTCCTTGTTTGGAGGCTTAAGTTAACTGTTTTTAGCTCTTTGATCTTTACATGGTAAGCTCAAAAAGCATTTAGGGTTATTCTAATTGTGGCACATCAGATAACTTTTCAGTAATTTTAGGCAAAACCTAATTTTTGATATATGCAAAATTAACAGAAATTGTTTAAAAAAAAATAATTTTGATGCTCTATTAATGTTTACATTCATTCGGCGTGAGATAAACTCTTCCAGTTTGTGTAAGAGAGCCCCAGTATACTCCCACCGCTTCCCCTGCAATCTTATCACTCACCACTGTTTACCATCTACTCAAGCACAAAAGAGTTAAACAATTATCAGCAAATTAAAGAAAAACACGCCAGTCGTGTGCATCCACTCCGTAGAGACAAAGTGATGACTGTTGTGGGGTCCCCACAGCATGCCAGGGTCAGGACCCCAAAGTGGCTGATTAGTGTGATTGTGTCGCGAGCACACGAACCTACACACAAACAGACACTGGCCGTGGTCGGTGACCCGCTTGACCTCGAGATCACAGTGGCAGATGTTTTTCTGCGGATTTCTTCCATCCCTAACGACATCCATCATCACTGTCAGGGTGAGGGAGGAACGCACGTGTTGGGGTGTGCAGTTGTGCACATGCTGCATCAACAGCATATGCTGGTGGTGAGTGATGTGTGGTTTGTCAATATTTAGCTCTATTAAAATTTAAGAGTTGTCCTGGGTGGTCGGAGTGAAGTTGTACTCATCCCTAACAGCTGGGGGATTAGACTCAAGAGGAAGGATAATTATCGGATCACTTGTTCATTCATATCTAGGAGAGTTTGAAATAGGTGTTTCTCTAGAGGGCTTAAAAAGGCTAAAACTGCATGTAGGGTTTCCAGTATGTTGATTGGTGCCACGTATCTCTGAAACGAAACACCTTTTTTACTACTGCCACCGTACATGCGATATCTGACCCTGAGTTGTTCAACAGTTAGAGCGAAGCTTTTCAGTCAGAGTTTTATTTATACTCATCATCAGTTATGTTCATTTTGATATTCAAGCCATTTGTTTTGACCAGTTCATTTATTCACACTTCAAATGATGACATTGTGTTTAAGAGAGAATTGTGGTTAACAAGTTTGAATTTAATGAGGATTTTCTTAAACAAGTTACAATTTAACTGGACTACAAGAGCTTATCAAGGAAACTGTTTTCACGTATTTCACAAACTTGAATGTTCATGAACACCCAATTTTGCCAAAGGTTATCATCTAGTTTTTAATTTGAGGTAAAGATAAAAAAACCTGGAAGTACATGTACATTGTATAGAACAAATATCCTGGCAGCAAAACAACCCACACCATGATGGAACCCCCAATGTGTTTGCCAGATACCGTTCTTAGGTTTGGTCAACTCACATTAACTTAGCTAAACATAAGTCTTGTTAGTGACGCAAAACAGTTCAGTATTTGTGTTGTCCGACGATGTCTATATGGAGCTATACATTTCAACTTCAACTCAAACAGTATTGAAAGTTTATGGACTTTTTCTTAAAAGCTTATTCCATGAGGGAAACCAACCAGTTCAAAGGAACTCTTGTTATTCTGAAAAATTTAAATATTCAATATTGACTCAAATGTATGCTAGATGCTATATGATGGCTTCAAACCAGCATATCCTTTCTTTACAACATTAAACACCCATTTATTTATAATTGTTTATATATTGTAATATGTGTCTAATATATTTGTTTAGTCTAACAAGAGGAAATTCAACCCCCTCTCAGTTAAATAATCTAATCCACATAAATGGTCTGCCTTCAGTTCACACACCCAAAAAAAAATGGACTAGGTAGACCTAAAAGTTCTGGAAAGTTGTAAAGTTGTTTCTAAGTAAAATATGCAGGACACTAAAAGGTACCTCAAGAAAGATTTGACCCATGGGATATGATCACACGTTTGGGGCATATCATCATTCCAAAGTAAAAAAAAGAGGCTAACTTAAGTTTGACTTCAGGTCTTCTCATCAGTTACATCAGAATAAGATTTTTTACTTTAAAGACCTTTATTTTTTACGGGCTTCATGAAGCGTTTAAGTAGTTATAACAGTTCTTAGATTGTTTTCAACACCTCAGGACCACAGTCTATTGAATAAAAGAGTATTTAGGGTCAATTTAAAGTACATAACGATAAAGCATTTTTGTACAAGTCTTGGTCAGAAGGTGATTCATTTAAAAAACAACACTAACACAATAACAAAACAACAGGAACTCCAAGGTTCTTTTACAACTACCACAGAAAATAAAATAATCTAGAGAGCTTCTTGACTTAATATTAGTTAGCACACATTTTTTAAAATTGCAGGGTTTAAAAGAGACTGTTTAATGTCTCTTAACCTTTAAAGTCTACAGAGTTTTAAACTTCTGAATCAAAGAAAAAGCACATGTCAACTGAAAATTGATGAGACATTAAATATATTTCCATCAAATTGTCTTTCAATTCATCATCATTATGGCTTATCAAAATAAGCCTTAAAAATGATTTAAGTCTGTAAAATGCTTTAATTGCTTGCACGGCTTAGGTACAGGAAAGAGGTATGTGTGAGGGAGAGGTCTAACAATTGATCCTTTGTCACTAACCTTTTCAGCAGTTTGGATGTGTTAGTGTAAGAGTGCCCATTGGCTTTCTCAGTTACAACTACTGAGTCGTTCTCTTACGATTAAGGTGAAAAGACGCAGCACCCAGGCACCGCCACCTGTATACAGTGTACAATTAATCAGCCATTACTGTCATTATATAATTAAAAGACGGTTAAGATCTTTTTTCCTCTTGTTTTTTTTTCTTTTTTTTAATATCCTCTGCAGCTCAGGATGCATTTATGTTTCCCTCTGCAGTCAGCTGTAACTGTGTAAAGTCAACCACTATTTATTTTTTAGTAAAGGATATTGGGATGGTGGTGAGCAAAGGAATAATCATGAAACGTTTACACATTTTAATTTATTTAATGCGTAGTTGTGAAAGAAAAACATAATCAGAACCAATATGGTTAAACTTGTTCTCAGATTCTTTAGTATTCCACTTTTTGGTTTGGAACTAGGCCGTGTGTAGTAATTATTTTATAATAAATCAAGTTATCACTTTGATAGCCTTGTCTCTTATTTAAATATAAATTCTGTTTTCAATGCAATTCAGTTTATTTACATAGCTCCAATTCACAACACATGCCAACGCAAGGCAATTTACAAGCGGATTATCAGCATAATCATACATACATTCCAGTTCATCTTAGTTTGAAATTATTACTCAAACCAGTAACATATTCAGATTATCTTAAACCGATTTCTATCCCAAAACAGACCAAGTGTAGTTTTAATGCAGCAAAAAAAGTTATTGTTGAATATAGCAGTGATTGACATAAACTGGATAGACACAGAAAGTAGCACTGAAAGGAAAAGTGGTTAGATTGTCCTCAAGTAACCTAAGCGTATAACAACCGAAGTATCGAGATAGCTAAGGATAATCTAACTCTTTGGGCTGAGTTATTAGAAACTGGGAACCTTCTTAAAGACAGAATCTCTCACTTACTTGTTCAAGCACCAAACATCACTCTGTTTTTAACTATAACTTTACCACAAAGTTATACCATACCTTTTATACATTTAAGGAACTCCTATAAAACCTGCAATGTGAGAGTGAAGCGCTTAGTTAGGAACATTAGAAAGCAGATCTCTGATGCATTATGTAGCTTTATATGTGAGAAGGATAATCTTAAATCATATTCTGCGTCTGGGAGTGAACCAACAAAGGGGTGCAAAATAGGGGGGGGGTATGATGTGTTTTTTTGTTTGTTTGTTTGTTTTTTCATTACCAGATGCTAATTCATTGCCATCCAGTTCAAGGAATTGACTTGGAAGTTTTGTTTTTGTTTCATGATTCTTGGTCCAAATATGACACTTTCTGTGTTTTCATAACTCAAAAGCAAAAAGGTTAAAGTCATCCACCATTTTATCTCTTTAAATCATGCCTGTTATCTACAAATCTGATTGAATTCATAATTTTTTGAAAGTATCATCAATTTATTTTAACTATGGGAAGCATAGTTGGACCAAGTACGGAACCCTGTGGTACTCCATAAGTATCATTTAGATGAATAGAGTGAAATTTATTAAAGAAATAAGATTTTAAACAGCACTGGGGTGTTCCTTAGATCCCTGCATTGTCTTTAAGCCTTTCTTTGAGAATGTTTTTATTGACTTTGTCAAAATCTGCACTGAGATCTAACAGAACTTAATATGTATTTTTCAAAATATTTTTTAATAATTAGCAAACCCAATTTTGACATATTTCAAAAAGTTTCTAGGACCTTCAAGAACATTCATTGTAAATGTAATAACTCTCCTCAGTGATTTATTCAACACATTATTTTTTAAAAGCTACAAAAACGTCCTCTGAGGCAGGAGAAATTCTGATTCCTCACTGAATACTTTCATCTCACAGTTTATGATGAAATTGCTTTAGTTCAGAATGACCTTGCTCATTTTTCCCTTTTCTGTACACTTCACTTATAAAGTAATGACATCTGCTCTACACCATTTGTTTTTCATCTTTTTGTTGTGTGTTGCATATTTTGTAAAGTGTGCTGCTCTTCGTTTTCTATCCAAAGGCTTAGAAGTCTCTGTTGTTCCTCTTTTTTTTTTTCTTTTTTTTGCAGTTTTCATATTTTGTTTGTAGCTGCTCCAGATTTCGCTCAGTTTAACAGAGAAAGACGCACTCAAAAATAAACTGCATATTTCGAGCTTCATATGTTGCTACATCTGACAGTTCCTATGGTCTTATCAACTAACCATGCTTCAAATCATGCAGGTGCAGCAGCTTGTTCCAATCTGTAAGTTCTCTTTTAACTTGTACTGCTTTGCATCAAGCAAGGGCATTTGTGTCAGAATTTGTAATTACAATGTAATGATAATTATCAAAGCTCAAATAAAAAGGGTTTTCCGTATATTTCATTTAAAACAATGGCTGAAAATGTTAACAAATATTACACATAGAGTAAGAACATTTAAACCTGTACTTACCAAGTTTTTAAACAAAACAATAAAAATATGGTGATTTTTATCATTAAGCACTAGTTTAACCAAAGAACAGAAAAAATACAGTGAGTTTGAAGTGAGTTTATTTACAGGTGCACAGACAGATTTACTGAGAATGTGTGGACAGAGGGGCGGGGTGGGTTGACGGCTGGAATCCAAGGTGGGAAACAGTTTCTCTATTTTACTTGATTTGTATTCTACAAGGGAGGCAGAGGGGAAGACAAAAGGCCAGAGCAGAGGGAGAGCTTTTTGAAGTCACAGGGCTGAGGATGACCAGAGGGGGTGGAATGAGGGCTTGGTTCCATTGGAGCCATACAAAGAGGAGGAAACAGGATCCACGGCTCAAAAAGACTGGAGGGTAAAAACAAAAAAGGAACTCAAAGGGATTTCTCAAAGCAATTTTGCCAACACGGTTAATTAACAAAACATAAAGCACGTATACAACGACGAGGTCTGGCTCATTTTAACATACCCCAGGTGACAATCAGGTGTAATGAAAGGCCACAATTAGGTCCAAAACTACAACTCAAGAATTCTCCCAGATGTGGCCATTTTATTGTGGAGAGGCAGAAAAGTTCAAAAAGAAGGTCTGACAACTGGACCCTAAATTAGATTTTACATGCAGAGTTAACATGACCCGTGTTAGCATTATTGGAAAAATATTGCTGTGCACCATGGCTGACAAATGATACCCAGATGGTATCTGTTTTAAGATTTCTATTTTGCTCTAAAGCTATTGGTTCAGTACCATTGTTTTACAAGGAACCTGGGTTAAATGCTAGTGGTTCTGGTTCTGGTTCAAATTCTAAAATACGTAAGGTTATCCTACTATGAATGGAGATAGTTTAAATCTTGGTTCCACACATATATTAAGCCTTTATTGTAAATAAAACACTGTGTATACAAGCAGTAGCTATAGATGATGTTCTTGGTTTACTTTCCCACCATCCACCACTTTCTTTTACTTCCACACACTTATAAAAGTCTTTCTGCTTCGCTGATGCTCAGTCGAGCTGCAACATCTTTCCTCGTCTCCTAAAAGCCAACTCCGCCTTTCGCTGCCCGCAGACCAAACCAGCATATGCTACAGAACGTGCCCACTGAACAATGATTTCAGGATCCAATGAGTTCAAGCTGGCAGATCACAGTTTAGCTAAAGAGTAATGCAAAAAAAAAAAAAAAGCCCCTGGAAACTCAATGGTGAGAATGTGTTTCTTTCAGTTTGGCCAAATTAGAATTTCTTTGAAGAGTAAAGTGTGTCTGTCAGGATATAGTAGAGAAATATCGCTTTCCCTGAGACATGTATATTGATGAAATGGAAGATTCAGTTGAGGTTTTCCTGCTTCTTTTGAACAAAAACTGGAAATAAAGCATAAAACAAAGAAGAAACATCAGGGTAAAGACTGACAAACCTTGAGGGGACTTATTTGATGTTTTTCTAAATATTTTACAAAGTGAAAATACACATGTGACGGATGACTACAGAGAAATTAGATTTATCTGTTACTTTGCTCTTTTCACTGCAGTTTGCATTCACTTTGCAAAAAATAAACAAACAATGATCTTAATTTAGCCTTTAAGGAACAGTGGCAAGAACAAAAGCACAGTTGAAAAAGCCACAAAAACTTCCATCTACACCTTTTGCCACAAGCCAGGAAACATTTGGAAAGGCTTTCCATTAAACTGTGGCTAATTAAGGTTTTTGGATTTCATGCTAAATATTGTTTACACTGATTAAACCCCTCTACTGAATCTAAGTAAACTTGAATATTTGCAAATAAGAGTAGGCAGTACATTAAGTCTGTTGATGTGCAAAGCATGTAGATAGATATTTTAAATTCTTCTACTGTACGTAAATACTACTTCAAAAATGTACTGACACAAAATGGCTAGATGCAAATAGCAGCAACTAATGTAAATTGGTTAAAAGATGAAAGCAAAAGACTTAGGTAAAGTGGTCAGACTGTTCTCCAGCAGCCTAAGCTTCTAGTAGCACAACCACAGAGATGACTCAGAAGAACCTAAACATTTAGAATGAGATATAAGTAAGGTGGAGCCAGTTATTGACTTATAATTCCAATGTTGCTTTGTTTGTATACTTACAGCATACGATCCTTTTTGTTAACATTGATTACAGTAAAATATGTAAACAAGTTGTCCTAGTGACATACCATAATCTGGAAAATCATCAAGCTTATACTTTATAGCGCCTATTTTCTCATTTGTGGTTTCTGACAGCGGACAGGTTCTCTCTGACAGCTCCATTACAGCCAGGATCTGTCAAATTTGTTCACCAAAGTTGTTTGCAGTAACATTTACAGTACTGTCATCATGTCAAGTCAACAGGTGAGACTTTGAGCCAGAACCAAATCAGTGAATAAATAAGAGCAGTCTGTGAAAAAAACGATTAGAGTAAGTCAAGAACAGGGACTGAAATAAAAGCAGGCAGCTACATTTTCCATTTCACTTTCCTCTGCCACAGTCAATGTTTTCTTCTTCTGCTTCAGCTCTTTAACGTCAAACAAAAAATAAACATTTTGAGTTGGATTAAAATGTTCTTCAGAACTTAATTAAATCATGTTGTGTCAGTTAAATCATGCTTCATTCTAATAAAGTTTGGGTGAGTCACAAATGTATTTTTTTGTTGAAAATATGAATGTGATATTCTATTTTGTGCTATCCTGATATTAAACTTTGTTTCAGAGATCTTGATCCAATGTTTGTACATTTCTTTCCAATTCAACCACCTGCTTTATGTTACTTGTTTATCTCCCTCAGTTTGCTCTTAAGTTGTTATTTTTCAGTTTGTTGTATGATTACATAAAGCTAAAACTTGTATGCCAAATTCTTGGCTTGAGTTCGTTCTTTGCACTGTACCGTTACATTTGCTTACACTTTACTGAAACCTGGTTCCCATTTTATTCCTAACCACTGACATCAATGCAAAGCTCTGCATGACAAAAACTGTGTTTCTGATGTTTGGTTCTTTTTAGCTTTGGGACTGTTAGGACAATGAAACATACATTTTTGTGAGTGCTATGTTTGTTTTAGTGTTTTTTAAATATAAACTAAAGCAATGACCAAAACCTTTTTTAATAACATGTTGATCGCTTTGTTAAATAGAAAATTCCTCTACCTTCATATCAAATAATTATGTGGTTATAGAACAATGAATATGAAAAACAAAATCGTTTAATGAAAAAAAAAAGCACGACAAAATTAATTGTAAAATATTTTCTTATATGATTATATGTTTGGAGATTAATTGGAACAGTAATGTTATCTTTGTGATATCTTAACTACAATATATCTTTGGGAAGATATATTGTAGTATAAAAATCATACAAATTACTTAAATTTACTCAGGAATTCAAACAACCTGTTTCTCAGAAACTTCAATTAAATTAGAAAAATTTGTAAAGAGTTTTTAAACAAAAATTTTTTTTTTAAAGCTTGTAGTTTTTATAAAATAATGTTTTCTTTCCGACTTTCATTTGTTTTAACATCAGGTTATATGTGGAGTATCTTGCTTTTATTGGAGGTTCAAAGTTTCTTTTTCATGTCTTTTTCAATAGCCTCTGTGACCCCCATTTATCTCACAGCCCCTCTTTCCTTTAATCATGGACTTACTGTCACTGATGTTTTCAGTGTTTCCTTCCTTTCTGCGTCTGCTCCCCCTGCTTGTTAATCCCCAGTTTCTTTTATCCTCCACATTTGCTTTTTTTTTTTTTTTTTTGCTCATTAGTCTGTCTCTGTAAATTTCACTCCCACACGCGACATCCACCAGACACAGAAACTTGGAGACTTCCACTCATTTCTTAACATCCTTGTCCTACATTCTCATTTTCTTGCTTTTTTTTTGTCACCTCGATTTAGAATAAAGTGCGCTGTTAAGTATTCATACTTGTTAAAACTAAATAGGCCTAAACCTAAATTAGCCTGGCTAGGAGCTTCATTGTGAAACATGGTGTTTGAAGCATCATGCTGTCAGAAGGGTTTTGTCAGCCTTGGTCAGGCCTATTGAAAACATGCATCTAATAATATAAATTAAGGTTTTTAGTTGTAAACTGTGAAAAAAAGAGGAGACCTGTTTTCTTCTTCAATGCACTATACTTATAATAAATCTCCCTACATTCCAAGGATTTTTTGAACGATTTCTCCCACGTGTAATCTGACTTGCTTTTTGGGATGCACTTTAAAAAAAAGAATTTTCTTATATTTTGACACCGTTGACCATTTATACCAACTACATGTTCCATCTGGTGTAAATCTGTCATGTTCAGATTTATTGTTCCTGAGCATGTGTTCACATACATGAGAGCTTGTAAAAAGAAAGCTCTCTTGTTAAACGAACCGAAGCCTTCGATTGATTTACGCTCTGTGTCGTAATCAGTTATGTTTTCCATATCCTTATGTTGCTCGTCCTTTACACCGCCACTCACCCGTTTTTAAACTTTACTGCACCCCTCATTACATCTCAAAAGACAGAGGTCAAAAGGTAAACAGGAAAGGCAAGAGAAGAAAGCAGACACGAAACAGAACGGAGCTCAAGAATGTATCACACTTGATACTGCAGTGGGTGGCAAAATATAAATATCAGCATCTTGCAGAAAAATAAAGAAAAAATAAAGAAAACGTTGAACAGTTTGAAGTAAAACATGAGTATATGAAGCATGAAGTGTGATTTTTCTTCTGCTTTCCAAGACTAGCTAACAGTAGTGCTGCTGTTCATCTGCTTTGCTGTTCTCTCAGTCACTTTTGTTTTACTTTTAAAATGAATTCCAGGAGGTTCAAACAAAAAAAAGTCAAGAACTTAATAAACACGACTCTGAGATCTACTAAAGATGGTGTTGTTTATGGTTGTTGGTATAATTGTATTTATAATTGTACAGTCATACCTGGTAATGTTGAAGATTATTTTTTAACCTAATGGAAACTTTTCTCTTTTATTAATTGGATGGTTCAAATTCAGTTCATAAAGTGAGTTATTGTTTGTTTTGTTTTTTGAAGCTATCAATGATAATAGTTCCTACAAAGGTGTCAAATCACTGGGTGGCAAGTGGTGTAGAGTGAGAGCACCCATTTATGTAATCTACTTGTAATTGACAGTTATCTGGGGGTTAGACTCCCAACCCTGGTAGCCTCGCTACAGTCTCTTGTGGCTAGTGCAACAAAATCCACATTATTACCTCATTTTACTGTACGTCTGTAGAAAAGTAAAGAAATCTTCAAAAATAGAGGGGAAATCGCTTGTCAGGTTGACCTACAGCTTTAGCTGACTCAGTCAATTTAAAGTACCCTGTCAGCCAAAACAAAACAACATATGTGGAAATTAGTGTATTTGTTAAATCCTATTGTGAAAATCCTTCAAATTTTAGATGATTCTCTGTTTTATCACACCTGAATGAAACTGTTTGGTCAATAGAGGGATTCTGATCCCTTCACCTAACCTCGCTACAAAGATCCAAACTAGAACCTATTTTTACGTCTGTCAGAAGGTGCTTTTGTTTTTTATCCTCTGCTTTTTTGCGGTTTCTATTCAGGTTCAGAATGTAGGCTGGTGCCATTCAAAGATTTTGAGCTCTGATTTATGCACCATTAAGAGTCAACTTTACTGTACTGCCGGATTGCACCGAATACAACCGTAGCATACTTTGTTGCATTAGGTACTTACTGGAAGGCTCTGCACTGCACACATACTAAGAGAGAGCAGAACCTACATCGTTACAGCATTACACATAAGATGCTGAAACGACAGTGCAGCTTCACAGAGGAACTGTTGGGTTAGTTTGTATGTGAGAATGTTTGATTAATTATTTTGAATATAATGAAAGGTATTAAAACACATTTTGTTGTAGCTGAATTTTCTAACACAGAAGATGTCATATTTAGAACATTATTATTTGATTTTATTTATTTATATATTTTTTTTAAACAGATCTACCATTTTTGTACCACTGAGGCATAGAAAGGCATGTTCATTAATCACTGAGAAGCCTGTTTGAATTGTCTATCGGGATGGGACCAAGTGTGCTCTTTAATGAACATCAAAATATGGTCACCCTAACCAACCAGAACTCGACTGTGGGACTGCTTCTCCTTCTCCTCCTTGCTAATAGATGGACACACCTGTGTTGCTGTTTCAATAGTTTTTCTACACTACATATAGACCCTGTGTTGTTTTATGTATTTTTGCAACCTTATCTATCTATTTATCTTTATTTTTTTGTTTGTTTGTTTTGACACAATAAAAATCCCTTTTTTTATTCATTTCTAAGACTCTCTGTGCTTGTTGTGTAATGGTCCCACTTCTCTCAAATCAATCCGAACTGTTTCAGTATGGAATGCTGCACAAGCACATGGATTGCACATGCACAAGCAAATGTTATTGCTTATTTATATACAGTAAATCAATCAACTAATCAAAACAAATCTGTCGTTTTATTGTGAAACACAAGATTAGACTCTGATGTTTCGAATGCTGATTTTTATCTTGAGAAAAACCTGAACTGACAAGAAACTCCTGGATTGTCACACATGCCATCCTTTTAAAAAGTGTTATCTAGCACACGGTTTGCTGAGGGGATGTAATAAAGCATGGCAGAAAAACAACTAGGGGCACACATCTGGTGTAACTGTCCTTTTGATGTCTAGATCTGATACAGATCTAAACCTTTAATTTATGGGTTTAAAGCTCCATAAACAGAATTTAAGGTGTTCTAATAAGTGGTTTAAACAGAATGAGCTACAGTGCTGTATTTAATGACCGTGGTTGAACCTCCTAAACATGAATGCGCAATTTAATGAGCAGCTTCAGCTGCAAAAACATAAATCTGTTCTTATAGAAGGCTCTAATTGTGTAAATATGTGTTTGTTTTCTTTACCATTGCGGTGATTCCTATGATTCTGCCACTGTTGATGAAGCACAGACCACCTCTTTTAACCCCACCCATCACCCTCACCTTGTAGTCTGGCATTTTTTATTCCAGCTAACATAATTTATAAATCCAGAACCTCTTCCTCTTGGAAATGAAGCTCAGCTAATCCCCTTGCTGAAGCCTAAGTGATTAATTTAATACCACAGGACTAAGAAAATGACATAGTTTGCATAGTTTATGGCCACTTGCTCTCATTGAGGCACACAAATCACAGGCTCCACAAAACAATCTCCATATGCTCAACTTTTACTCACATCTGTAACAAATTAAGTTTAAGTGCAATGAAGGAGATAAGGTATTCATGTGGGAAAAAGAAAAAACTTTTAATTTTTATTTTGAAATAATCAACATATATTTTGATTAAAGATTATTGCAATTTTTAGATAAATATGGCAATTTGTAAATTACTGCTGTGAGGTAAAAATCAGCATGCAACAAAGTAAAGTGTTAACGCAAAAAATAAATGTAAAAAGAAGTTCACAGGTTCATGCTGAGGTTCTTGTTGGAAGATGTATGCAAAATTTCAGGCTAGTTTGAATAATTAGCAGAAAACTCATAGTAGCGAGGATACTGTTGGTGAGCAAATGGTTTAAATATTTGTATCTCACGTTCTCGGTCTTCTGGTTGGAAATGACTTGTTGTTATCACATTCAAAACCTGTCACTGTTTCCTCACAAACCATCTGTCATCACTACATTAGTTCTTTGATTAAATAAGCCAGCTCGCTGGTGCCTTTCCATAGAAGTCTGACAACTTCTTTTTCTGAGTGAGGATTGTAACCCAGGCCAACTCGCTCACTGCATCAGATCTTATGTGCAATATATACAGACAGTAAAGAAAGAGTACCAGTACCTTCTCTCTTCTTCTGTCCTGCATCTCCTGCTGCGGTTAAAATTAAGATGGCATTTGTCAAGATATTAGCAGGTTTGGCAAATTTATTAAAAACTAACAAAAAAACAACAACATTGTTTATCCTAGTCATGACACTGACCTTGTAATGTATTATATAACATTCAGAAAATGCTCTTTAAGTATGTGTATAGCTATTAAAAAAATAACACAAAAAACTTTAATGTAAAACATTTTCAAAGCATTTTTAATTTCTTTTTTTTTAAATGCAACTTGAATGCTTTTATTATTAACCTATTATTGTGTAAATCCCACGTTTAAACTACATATTACTAAATACGTACTCTCACATTTATACGCACACATACAGAACACACTGAAACCCTTCTTGGACCCTCAGGCTAGTTTTCCTACTTCCAGGAGGCGCCTTGTCCTAATCCTTGGTTTGACTCTGCCAAAATGGTTCCCTGAAGCCGAACCAAACAAACACAAACACGGTCTTTAATAAACAAATACACGCACACAGGGAGTGCAAGCTTCCCATCAGTAGCTCTGAGGAAACCCTCGAGGCCTTTTTAACTTCTGCTCACCTTTTTTAATTTGAATAAATGAATAGTTTTATATCATAGTCAGGTATTACTTTTAAGGTACTTTGTTGTTTTTAGGAGTTCTTTAACCAAAAAACACTGATGCAATGTTTAAACCTTTACTGAACCAACACAGCATCTTTCAGTAACTTTAAATATGGTAAGATTTTATCTCCTTTAGAGTACAATTTAACTTGGGTACACTGTTATTACTACATACGGTGAAATGGATGTTTTCCATCTATATATTACAGTTTACTTTCATTTAGTTTCATCGTAAATGCTTTGAAATGCTCTTATTTTTGATTCCCCACCACCCCACCCCCATCCAACCTGATGAACAGTCTAAAATTCTCACAAGAAACAGAAGACTAAAATTATAGCCACATTTTTATTTTATGTTAACACCAACATGCTTTGTCTATTAGGGCAGATACACTGTTGATGACCTTGTAAAAAATTTTTTTTAAAAAGCCACACCTGCAAAAAATTACGCACATGTGAAAACTCTGATGTTTTTTAAGTCTCTGGTTATAAGTCTTAATTATAAGTCAATGGAGCAGCAAAAGAGGCAGGTGATTTTGGAGGCAGCACGTACACACACATTCGTTTATTTCATGCAACTCATTCCACAAATGCAGTCCAGTGGTGGACTTCACAGACTCCCTGGGGACTCACAGATTAGCCTTGGCCGAAGCGGCTAATCCTCTCACATACCTAGCAACACATTTCCCCTTTTTTTCCTGTTTTCTTTAGTTTCCCTATGCACCTGGGAGCAAAGTATGCTGAAAGCAGAAAAGATAGCATTAAGATAGTAAACGCTACCATGAAAATTGATTTAAAAAAAACCCACAATTAAAAACTAAAACATAAGATGTGTCATTTATACCAACGATTAGTTTTTTTCTTCATTTTTTTAACACTAAATCAAGAAATAGATAAACACCAACCGAGATTGTTAAACTCTATCTTTTTTTATGTAAGGTAAAATGCTTCAAAAATACATGAAAGGCTCTTTTTTAAACGCTGGAATGTGAATTAAAGCAAACACAAACTTTTAATAACTGATACAAAAGGATGTATTTGTGTTTTTGTTTTTCTTTATGTAAGCACCCTGGTTCATTAGAAGAGTTAGAAGTGAGTCCTAACAGCAAACACACACACTCCCAGTAAATTTAGAAAAAGATATCTGGAATGAATGCCTCTGACATTTGCACTCTCACATGCCGGCCCTCAAGAACATCTGTGGAGGATTTCATGGCTGCAGCACATGTGTCAGCATGGTTAGAACTTATGTTCCCCTCAATCCTAGGATATAATCATATACTCGACTTAATCATACATGAGGCATAAAAGTCCTCTCATTAAGTGAAAATACAATCGAAAAATCCTAAACATGTTTTTATTCCCTTTGTTCACTGTTTTAGTTTTGCAATGTTATGTGTTTTTTCCCCCATTTCCAGCCAGTAACAAAAAAGGTCAACATGCAGTTGACAAATAGGTTGTCTATGTTGCTGTCATGATCAAATCTCAAGCATTATGTACCCTAAATGGAAAATAAGTCTCAGCCTGTATCTGTGATCAAGTTTGGTTCGCAAGTTGTGGAAAAATTCAGACTCTAAACGGGCTTACAAAGAAAGACGGAGAAGTGAATAAAGTCCAGAAGAGGTGAAGGGGTTTGTCTCTAGAGGGTTTACTAAAACCATTCTGCTTACCCTTAACCTTTCTGTTCCTGCTGCCAATTTAATGAAACTTACGTCAATAAGAAAAAGAAAACTCTGCATGCTCAAAGATATCCATTCAAATGTGGAAGACTTAAATGACACTAGAAGCTTAACTTTATAAACAGACCTACGTTTGACATAAATTCCGGAATCTTGGATGAGCTGATTTTATCCCTTGCAAATGTAAAAGTTTTAACCATTTTCCCTTGTGGCACTAAAAACTTTAAAAATTTAACACCTTTATTTATTCTATTAAAATTAATGTAGAGCCATTATTTTCTACAAAATTGCACATCTAAAGACCAATAAAAAAATGTATAAAAAAAACCCAAACACACTCACACGCACAGCTGAAATGCAGTGATACCCAATGCAGAATGTTTTGTTTCTTTCTTAAAGGTACAGATTCCTAACTGGATTTAAATCTGGACTGGCTAATTATTATGGACATTAAAGAATGTGAAATTACAATACATGAATAACTTTAATTTTAACTTTAACTTTCATTATTTCTTGTTACTAAAATTGGAAATAAATACAAATATAATGTACACCTATATATAATTCTATTAAACATAAGAATTAATTATAGGTGCCTCACTTAAATCTATTGATTTCATTTTAAGAACTAGATAAAATATTGTAATTTCATCTTCCTTTTGCTAGCAACACTCTCCATACGATGTAACCCACAATAACGGTGTGATTAAAGCGATATTATTGTAGCTTTGGTTGTTCGTTTGCAGACATTGTACTGCTAGGTGATGAATCTTTGACCCAGTTGGAACTACTTGAAAGCCTTTTAAGGATTTTCCCCCAGGACTCCCCTAAATGTTGCTCCATCAATCTTATCATGAACTTTGACCCTATCCCTAATAAAGAAAATAACCCTCAAAAGCATGATGCTGCCATCTCCATGCTTCATAGGTAAGATGTGTTTCTGTTTACATGTGTGTAGTTTTTTTTTTTTAAACAAATGCCATTTCAGTTAATTTTGGTCTCATCTAAACAAAAAAAATCTGCTACATTCAAAAGCTGCTGTTTTCCCTACATTACCTTCTTTAGTCTATCTTTTCTACGATATTTTCTCTCTTCTCATGGACAACATTGAGGAAATATTTCATATATTTGCATCATTATCCTCACACCCTACAATTATACAGTGGTTTGTGTTTTACAGGAAACAATGACCCAAAAAATGTTACTGTGGTTGTAGTGCACCAAATTAAAGGGATGTGAGTAGATTTACAAAGCATATATTGTAAATCTGCATGCAAATAGAATTATTTTTTTATTAATCTATCCTGGTTTGAATATTTTACAAACTTATCTTATTAATATTATTTTCTGAAAGTGTATTTTGTGTGTAGGACATAATATATTCTTTAAAAAAAAAATTAAGCCTTAAAGTTTCAAAACAGAGAGAAACCAGGATAAAGATGAAAACTTAACTGTGCGCTTTGGAATTTACTGACAAGTTTTTGTTTTTTTTTAAGAAAAAGAAAAGAAAGTTTCATAATATCCATAAATTGTTTACAGGGTCTTTATCAATAGTACAAAATAACTGACTATTGTATGCCTCAGACTGGACAAAGCCCAAAAAGCTGATCACCTGCAGAATTTGTATTAGTCCCAGAAGAGCCATAATAGAAAAATAAATAATGCATACCATGTAATGCATGTATTGTGGAAGGTTTACAACAACCACACTTAATACAGACAGAAGGCTTGACAAAACATAACCCCCCCCCCCCCACACACACACACACACACACACACACACAAAAACTTTACCACAAGTATCCAATGGTTTTGCAGCACCTAGGCCTTCTGCAAAGTAACTAAGAAGAGTTCACAAAGTCAAAGGTTAAAACCACTTTGGCTCCTAGAGAGAGATTTGGTTTCCCAAGGTTTGTATGGGTGTGTGAGTATGTCTTGTTTAACCACTCCAGCTCTCCATAAAAATCCGCTCTTCCTGCTGACCACAGGCTTAATATCCTGCTTAGTTTGGTATTTTGGTTCAGACATGCTCCTTTGTTTATCTGTCTTTCTATCCCCATAAAACCTTAATTTCCTCCTTTGTTCACTTATTTATTTTTAATTTATGCTCACGTGTTTCTATTGGTTAAAAAAACTCTCTTTATTTAACCACCTAAATTCACTCTATCCATTGTTTAGAAACTCGTAAGTCTGCTTACAATGGCTGGATGAAAACCCTAGAAAGCAGCTTACAGTAAACTTCCTAAATTGAACAAGTAGAAAGAGCAGTAGCGCAGGGGCCACTTTTAAAGGATTATCACTTATCAAGATTAAGCCCAAAAGTAAGAAAAACAATACTTTTGTAATTTAAAGGGATTTAATTTCTCTCTTCAATAATGGACAGTAGCCAGAAACAAAAAACCTGCCGAGGGGTTTTAGGTTTACTGAAAACAATCTGTCCATTTGGCTGTGTTACATCTCTACTCTTTAGTAACCTGTTGGTGGTCTTGCGAAAAAAAAATGTTTGCCAGTTAATCTTTCCAACAAACACCATTTGTCTAATCCTAAAATATATAATTTTCCCAAGGGAAATATCGACATGTTTAAGTATGGATCAAAATTCGCTTATTTTAGCTAACTTTGGTATATTTAGATTGTTGATTATTGTGCATTGTTCATATGTGCATTTTATTTATTTGGAAGCTTCTTTGTTATGAAGCATTAGGGGGGAAAAAATCAACACACTATCTTTATTACCATAAATTCTCTGAAACTGATGACCAAATTATTGGTTTCAGACATTTTGATTCTGGCTCAGACTCTATTCTTGTAATCTTATTAAATAGTCCAGCTGCTAATTCAAAGGCGAGACAGTATATCTCTAGAATGAGTCACTAATAAAACTTTTATATCAGAATTCAAACATTTTAACATTTAATCTAATAAATATATAGTTGGATATTTTTGTATATGAAATTGATTGGAAACCCATGCTTTGATTACCAGCATGTTTTTGTTTGTTTGTTTTTTAAATGGAAAAAGTTTCTCACAGAGCAAATGGGATTACAAATCATCAAAGTGGTTAAAGTAAACAAAACTACATTTATAGTTATTTACAATTCATTGGAAAAAGAAAATTACCTAAATTTCATATACAACCATGTGCTGCTGCTTTATCAGCTCTATTTTTACAGATGGATAAGTTATGAACAATCTAAAAAGTTATGTCATAACAGCACCTACAAAGTAATGAGGTAGATTTCGTCTTCTATCAAAGATGCCAAACTCAGTTTTATCAGCTGAAAGTAAAACTAGACTCCAGCCAGAGTCTTGGCAGAACACGTCAACGGGCTTAATTGCAAGTGACACTGTCAGAACAAATACAGACAGTTGACTGCTCCTTTGGTGTTGAATGAGTCTCATAGCAGCATATTATGGGGATTAATGACAATGTAGTCAAGGATAGAGAGACTGGGATCATGCACCGGGGCAAAGGTGCATTACATGCCAAAGATCATAGCAGATCTGCTGTCATCAGAAACCTTTTCAGATAAAAAACACTTGTTCTCTCCTGGTGGGTTACAATCCAAGCACAACACGAGGTAATGACTTCCCTATGTGAGTATGTGCAAACAAATAAAAAAAGAAGAAAAAAAAAACGGGTTTATGTTGGTCACATCCAAATTAGATAAATAACCATTATTGTCTTATTTCTTTATATTGTTTTATTATTTTTCTGAAAAAATTAATGTCATTTCCCTTTAAATGCAACTATAAAAGGAAACATGTTTGTGGAAATTCAGCTTTTTCGTATTACCATGTGAAGCCACAAACAGAAAAAGAACAAAAGTCTTACCTGAGCATGTCAGAGCTTTGCAAAGGGATTTTTGTAGCCAATTTAATATCTAAACTGCCAAAAGAATGACATTTGCCTAAGTCCAAACCTGTTTCCTGCAATGTGGTTGGATGTTGAGCGAGGTAGTAGCAAAATGTAAAACAACTTAAATAAAGAAAAGAAAAAATCCCACTAGTGTTGAGTGTTAGTACGTCTTTGCAAGCAGCTGTTGACGGCTAACAAACTGATATAGCACAGACTCCTTTGCAAAACCATTGAAACTAAGATTGAGCTATCTTCAAGAAAGCTCTTTCTAAATTTGACAAGGTAGTACAAGTGAATCTGGTGTTTGTTGTCACAGCTACTTACAGCAGGCGACCTCTCAGAAACAGCAAAGAGAAAAAACTAGAGTGAGGCAAAGATAAAAGGCAAAAACAGACAAGAGTAAGGTGGCGGGGATAAAGAACAGCAGATTCCCAGGCAAGAGACAGGTGGAGCTTGGGGACCAGGCCATCAGAGAAGGACAAATGAGACTGGAGGAGAAGCGGCAGAGAATTCCTGATGCAGAGAGGTCAGCTGGGAGCCATCAGTCTGAGGCAGCACCTTCCTCATTAATCACTGCAGGAGAATTCTCAAGGGGAGCAGCTATAAATATAAAACAGAAAAACCCACTACTATGACTGGGTGCAAAGACTTAACCGAAAAGCAAAAGCAAGAAATACATACTTAAAAGCTTTACAAATTTTTTTTAAATGTCATGAGAATACGTGTAGGGAAAAACAAAAGTGTAAGTGGGAAAATTAATACAGGAGAAAGATTTGGGAGAAAAGATCAGAGGGAGAGGACGCCTAGCGAAAAACATTATAAGAATAAAGCCTTCAGAGATGAATGGCAAAGGATCAAGTAGAAGAATATAAATAAAGATAGAGGGCTTTCAGAGTGGACTGAGGAATAGATTTGAAGAATCTCATCATATGAAATCCACTTTCGTCTGCCCTCTTCTCTTAACTGTCCTTTTCTAGTTTTATATCCTGCCATCCCGCCTCCTCTTATCCTCTCGCTGATATTCTCATCTGTGCCCCTCTTTAACGAAACCTCTTTTGTCCTCTTGAAATCCTTCCTGCCCCCCCGACCAGCTGCACACATGTAGGAATTAATTTTAAAAATCTACATGAGAAAAGGCTTTTTCAAGTTCCTGTGGAGCCGATCAGAGAGGGAACTTCTCTACCTTTTGACTTTGTCTTGCCTGGAATACCATCAAGAAAAAAACAAACAAGTATGAAACAAGTTAGTTTAGACATGTACTGTATTAACTGTGCCAGTTGTGAATTTATGTAACATTACCACACAAATACAGATTAGAGTGTAATTAAAGAAAAGCTATAGGATAGTATTGGTCTGGTTAGAAGATTGTGTTGTAATTGCCTTCGGGCCTACCCCTTTTCTTTATGCTTACATCTCAATCATTTTATGAGAAATCCTGCAATGATAGGAGAGCACATAAAAATGGGTTAACTTTGGACCCAGATGAGTTACGCGTGTATATGTGTTTATTAATGTTTTAACATTGTAATCAGTATGTATGTATGTATGGATGCATTTAGAATGAGAAACAATCCAGACATTATTTTAAGCTACTATTATTTTCAAACTTGTTTTCGGTGATTCACCAAAAGTAGTCCTAACTGTGCCCTTATCAAGAATCAAGAATCAGTTTATTTATAAAGCGCAAATTTACAACAGATGTCGTCTCAAGGCACTCCCACAATTAAAATCAAAGATACATCATAAACAAATCAATTTGAAAAAGTTTCCAATCTAAGGAACCCCAGCAGATTGCATCGAGTCATTGACTTGCAGCATTCACTCCTCTGGAATCAGCAGACCAAAACCAGGGCTTGTGTTGTCGTTGACTTTACAGCAATCCCCCATACTGAGCATGCATATAGCGACAGTGGAGAGGAAAATCTCCCCTTTAACAGGAAGAAACCTCCAGCAGAACCAGACACAGTACAAGCAGCCGTCTGCCATGAACGACTGGGGGTTTGAGAGGACAGAAAGCTAAATTAGATGCACAGGATACTGAAAAAAAAGAGTTTATAGCAGCAGTTGTAAACAATGTCACTGGAAGCATCTCAGCCCATGTTCTCATCCAAGAAGCTGTCTCAGCAAACAGAACGCCAGACCAGGTGTGGTTACTATGGAGAGAAGAACACTAATTGAAAACAAAAGGTTAACAAGGTTGAAATAACTGTAACTAAGTAGATTGGACAGAGGAAGAAAGTAGCAGAGAGAGAAGTGGTCAGATTGTCCTACGTACAATAGACATGAGTCCATTGTCTGAGGCCATGAGAAAATAATTTGTGACTTTAAGGAGAGCTGTCTCAGTGCTATGATGAGCTCTGAAACCTGACTGAAATTCTTCAAATTGGTCATTATTCCACAAATGCTCTCTCAGTTGATAAGCAAAAATTTTTTCAAGGATTTTAGATAAAAAAGGAAGATTAGATATGGGACTGTGATTTATTAAGTCTTCTTGATCAAGAGAAGGTTTCTTAAGTAGGGTTTTTTTTACAGCTACCTTAAGAGCCTCTGGTACATAACCATTCACTAATGACAAATTAATCATCTCCAAAATGGGGGTAACAATCATAGTACTTCTTTGAACAATTTTGTCGGGATTGGATCCAACATACAAGTTGAAGGCTTAGATGAAGAAAATATTTTTGAAAGCTCAAAAGGATTCAATTTTATCAATAAAGAATTCCATAAAGTCATTACAGTTAAGAGTTGGAAGAATGGATGATATAACAGTGTTCATTTCTTGTAAGTTTAGCAACTGTACTAAAAAGATACCTAGGATTGTTCTTATTCTCCTCTATTAATAATAATATTATTATTATTAATAATAATTAATTATTATTATTAATAATAATAATAATAGTATTAAAAATATGCAAATCTAGCTTGGTGCAGGGTCCTTTTATACAGAAGCCCGCTGTTTTTCCAGGATAAATAGGACTCCTCTAAAAGCGAAAACCTCCATTTCTTCTCCAATTTCCTGGTGTTTCCCTTCAAGGTACGAAGTTCTGAATTGAACCAGGAGGCCAACCTCCTATGAGTAAGCACTTTCCTTTTTATGGGGGCTACGTTGTCTAATGTTGTACGCAATGAGGACGTAATACAATGAACAACAGCGTCAATCTGTGTAGGGCATTGTCTGATAGACACCTACTATAAAGACATTTTCTTTCAGATTTTAAGTACTCAGTAAAAGAGAACTCAAAAGTTATCAAAAAATTGTTAGAAAGGAGAGGACTATGAGGCAATACTGTAACTTTTTCACACTCAATGCCATAAGTCAGCACAAGGTCTTAAGTGTGACAAAGAGAATGGGTAGGTGTTTGGATTTTTTGAGTGAAGCCAATTGAGTCTAAAATGGCAGTAAAGGCTACATTTAGGCTGTCATTTTTGGTGTCATCATGAAAGTTAAAATCTCTCACTATAATGATTTTATCAGTGTTTAACACTAGTTCAGATAAAAAGTCTGAGATCTGATCTATAAATTCAGAGTAAGGACCTGGCGGATGATACAAAATAACAAACAGAACTGGTTTAATTCTTTTAGAGGTTGGATGAGGAAGGCTAAGGGTTAAATTTTCAAAAGAACTATAACTATTACTTGGCCTGAGATTAATTAATTAATTTGATTGAGAAATGCTTCCTACTCCTCCACCTCTCCCAGTACTTCGAGGAATGTGAAAGTTTGAATAATTAGAGGGTGTTGATTCGTTGATCCTAACATAACCCTCTGCAGCCAGGTTTCTGTGAGACAAAGCAAATCAATTTGATAATCAAGAATTAAATTATTAACTAATAAGGGCTAATGGGCCTCAGCTATCTGCGGGTTTTTCAACAGCACGGAGCCGAGCTTCCAATTCACACAGCCTCGCCTCCAAAGCTAAAACAATGCTACATTTAATGCACGTACCATTATCTCTAAAGGAGGCAGAGGAATAACTAAACATCTGACACACAGAGCAGGAAAGAGGAGAAGCAGAGGGAGAAGCCATAGCACTGCTAGAAACTAAGCTGACTAAGCTAGCGAGTGCTCTAAACACAAAAAAGGTCCGTTTAGAACAATTACGGTTTCTAAAACCTTCAGTGGAGCAACAGAAATGTGTGATTAACGAGAAGGTGTTATTAGAATTAGCTAGAAACGTTTCAGTACAGAGAATTCGGACTAAAAAGAGAGTGTGCGGAGCTAGCAGACGCTGTCAGACACACGGAAGCTGTGCAACAGCAGGAAGTGACGTCGATACGTACCACCGTCGGCCAAAATGCTATGCAATCTCTGCCAGAAAAATCCACCACTAAGCCAGCAATTATCCAGATCCCACAGGGTCCCCCTTTTCAACAAAGCAAGGCTTCATGGCTCACACTTGAGTTTCAGGGTGTTATCGACAAATCCACAAAAATGACAAAAACTATGTAACAAAAATATGCATCATAATAAAAATTGCTTCTGTTAAAATGTCCTTTGATTTTTGCAAAGACTGCCTTTCATAAACAGCTGAATGTCTTTCATGCAGCAGATAAAAATGCAAAGGAAGCCTTAAGTATTCATCAAAACAGATGAGGAATGAGTGCTCTTATCATATGGTCACCCTAAACTCTTTGTGTGATACAATGAGTATGGATGACTGGTGACCAACACCTCTTATCCAGCAGGTAACAACTCTGATGATTCGCAGGTGTCTGGGGACACACCTGCAGATGGCCAGCCTCTAGCGCAGCAGCGGCTCCCAGGATGCCCGGTGGTGGATCCCTGCAGAGTTGGAAAACAGCAACCACAACAGAACACAACAGACTGACCCCATTTTCTGACACAAAGTATGTGGAAAGTGATCCTAACTAGACTAATGCTTTTGTGTGAGCATTTGGATGCTACACACATAGCATTGCTTGTTTGAATGCCCGATTTTAAAATAGTTAGAACAAAGGCCTGTGATTTGGTTCGCTCTGCAGGAAGTCAGTTGTCATACTGAAGACTCCCATAGAAAATCCAGCCAAGACCTATTCTCAAGACTGACATGGCAGGAGCTGGGAAACTCTAACAACGCACACAGACTAGATGTTATTTAGTAATTCAACCACCCCACCCCTCAGTCAAGTTTAGCTTTACAATGTATATAAAACCTCAGAAAAAAAATTATCAAGGTATGGGTAGCAAGGGAGGCTCTATATTTTTAAAGCCTCCCTTGAAAAAGCAAATCTGTTCAGCACAACTATGCCAGCCAGAAACCCATTCTACCAGCCATGATCGGAACAAGACATGGGGAAAAAATAAAAAACTTAAAAATTAAGCTACAATAGAATAGTATCCTTATTTCTATCAGAACTGTACAGCATTTAAACAGCCTTGTTTACATGTGAAACATTTAAACAAAACAACAAAAAACACATCACTTACATAATAGTAATAGTGAAGTAGTAAACTAAAATTAAATATTAAAGGATAGTAAAAAAAATAGAAAACCTCTGAACAAATAAAACTAAAATATATCAAATTACTAGAATATATATTTTAAAATCCGGGCAAAAAACATAAACGTTTCACTTTTATATATTAATAACAACTAAGAAACACACTGCATTCAATAACAAATTTGTTTTCCTGTGTAAAATAATTATATAATAAAAAACATAGTGAACTATTTATATTCTGAATTTCAGAATAATATTTAAAAAAATGGTTTGCTAGTTCATGGCAGTTCAGAAGTAAGAAAAACGGCATTCAGTTGCCTGTTAAGAAAACAATTTGAAGTATGCATAAAGAAGGCCGTTTTATAAGGGTTATTAAACCAAGAATAAAAATGTTTTATACAATACAAAATATGCCATCTTCAAACAGGTTTAGAAGGTTACATAACTTTCCAATATGTTTTAGAGTTTCCTATCATTTTAGTTCACACCTCCTGTTAACCACAAACATATATTAAATATCTGTGACATATTTATAAGCATATGATGACTAACACATATTGGTTTTATTCTTTTTTGTTTTATTCATTCGATTTGTGTCTGAAGTGTATTATATTAAAATACATTTTTCATTGACTTTTTGCATTCAATGTAGACTTTTTCTCTTTAAAAGTGCAAACATGGTAAATCATTAAGTCAGCATTCTCATTAGAAAACTAACAGTCAATGTTTATATCCTGTCTTATCTCCACTAAATCCTGTATTCTATGTCTACATTACATTTTTTATTCTGAAAGTGTATTGATTCTTTCCATATAATATGTAGTTAAAGCTCATATTACCCCTTTCTTTCAGTGTTTCAAACATTTAACTATCACTGTTGAGTTTATAGATGACACAGAGTGACAGAACCTTTCTTAAGCCAGAAGGCTGGGAAAAGCTTTGCTGTGAATTTTGCCTGGAAGGTATGAATCAGGCTCCTCTCCTCTGATGAGACACTGTAGTATCTTAAGATTCCTGCTTCCCAGTCAACAAAACTGCCAATTTTTTTCTGAGGTGGGAGAATGTGGGGTGTTGATGTGTTGTCATGCATGGCAAAGTATCCAGATTTAGAGCAGAGCAGACTCCAGGAGATCGGTTGACCACCTTCTTAATGTCATTTTCAGTTCTTGCTTTTCTGTTTCCTTCAGTTAGAATGAGCCGTCTGCCTGCTGTTTCTTCATCAAACCTTAGTTCTGCACCATCTAAAACATAAGGAAAAAAAGTTTCTGTTTAAAATGGTGTAATATAAGGCCGAAAAGATCAAACAGAAAAAAATCATAATTCAAATAATGATAGTTCCAGAATGTTTACTGTATTAACCAAAATGTAGTGAAGTCATATATATTTAGTCATATATATTATATGCCATAAATTTAGATATTTAATATCTTCTAAATTTATAGAATTGCTGGATACATTAAGGAAGTTTGATATTTACTACATTACGCAAAGTACATTAACATTATTAATATTATTCCGTATTAGAAATCTATTCTTTTACATGGGTGATAAAGAAACTGTAACCTTTGTAGTGTTTCTTCTTGTAATAAGAAAATTTAAACATATTTTGTTAGAAAAAAACAACTCACATTTACTTCAACCAGGTTTTAACCGATGTGTTCCCCCATGGTCAAAGCTGTATACAGTAAGACAAGAAAAATACATGTATTTCATGTTTCTGTGAAAAGTTCTTGTTAGTCTCCTGCATGTATCACGCGAGTGCTTGGATGATGCTATAAGGTGTGCTACAGAACTGTATGTCTGGTAGTTTTTCTCATGGCAAACAGGCTCTGGGTGATGGGTCAGACAAAGTACAGTTTACGCAATCCCCATAGTGGCAAGACGACAGAGTCATGAGATCCCACCTGGTATAATGAGGTCAGCACCTGGAGCCAGGGACCCTGTAGCCTGAGCTTGTGCAGGCTACAGAGGTCCTTAAGAGGTTGGTCTCCCTTTTACTCTGGAATAGACTGTGGGGAGAGGGAGCAAGCTTTTTCCTTGCCCCCAGCTAAGCCACTTCATTTGTGGGTTTTACCCATGTTGTGGTTGGAAACTGTACTTTTGGACAGATAGGAATGGGACAATGGTCCCCCCTTCGTAAAAAGATAGACTGTAAGGTGCGTTCTAACAACAGAGGGATCATCCTCCTTAATTTTCCTGGTAAGGCCTCACCCAGGGTGCTGATGGATTAACCTTAACTTCCATCTACCTGTGGAGTTAGAGGATTTGTGGCAATTTTACCTACTAGTCTACAAGGAGTACTCCTGACCAAGTGTAGGCTTTCAGCTGAGTCCCTCATGCGTACCATGGAGGATATGCCAATAGTAAGGACTCTCACCTTTATTGTGAAGAGAGCTGAACTCAAAAGCAATAGTCTCAATTCATCTGATGGTCTATATACCCATGCTCACCTAAAGTCATGAAATTTGATTAGTGACAAAACAGAACAAGATCCCAAATATATACAAGTGCCACTCTATTGCAGACTTATCCCAAAGGGTCCTTTCAATTAAAAGGAGTCAACTGAGGTGGCTGAGACACCTTTTTATTTATTTGTTTATTTTTGGATACCACATCCTGTACACGGGGCATCCATCCTTTACGAAACACCTCCCTTAGGACGTAGGCCAAAGGGATGGCCTAGGACAGACTGAAGGGGCAATTACTTTTTTGCTGGACTGGAAGCACCTCAGGCTTCTCCATGAATTAGTCCCAGCTAAGTGTATGACAAGATTTTGGAAGGTTCTTTATCTATTTTCTTAAATATAAAAGATTGTTGTTCTATTTTGTGCAACACAAAGCTTATATTTTTAATTAAATAACCAATTACTGAACTAATAACGTTCTGGCAAGACAGAATTGCAAGTAACGCTGAGTTCCCTGATAAATCACTGATCACTGGTAAAAATACTTTGTTCTGAGCATAAGCTATCTAGAGAAAAATCCCAAGTCAGGGTCAGTGATGACAGTCAAGAGATATAGGAAAGTATACAGGGAATAGTAGAGGAGTATAGAGGTATAGGTAAGAGTTGGGATAGGTGATGCTCTTTGAAGAGGTAGGTTTTCAAAGGGACCAGACGCGCCACCGCGTTCTGGATCATTTGTAAAGGTTTTACAGTACAGGGTGGGAGACCAGTCAGGCGTGCATTGCAATAGTCAAGGTGGGACATAACCATCGACTTAACCAGGAGCTGGTCAGCATGTTGGGTAAGGTATGGCCATATATTTCTTATGTTTAGTAATGCAAAGCGGCAATATCGAGAAACGGAGGCAAAATGATCTTTAAAGGTCAGGAGGTCATGAAGTATGACAACCGAGTTTCTTGCTGCATTTGATTGAGTCAGATACAGGGATCCAGTCTGGATGTGAATATTGTGGCTTGGCTGTAAAAACAAGCAGTTCAGTGATTTAGAAACTCACCACACTTTCTCAAGCTTCTTTTCTGGATTCTGAACTACTACGGAAAGAACCTTCATCCCATTGTCACCAGGGTGATTGCAACTCAGATCCAAGTATTTAAGAGAGGAGACTCTACTGGATTCAATAGCTTCAGCTAGAGAAGAGCAGCCTCTCTCAGTAACCTGACATCCTGCCAGCCTGCACAAACACACAAATAATTAGCATTACAAGTACAACTCAAAAAATTTCAGATCAAAAAGTTAAATATTTATCCTCACTCATTTCAAAAAGTGAAAGACATAAATCTGAAGAACCTAACGTAAACTTACTTGAGAAACTCGACTTTACAGTTTATATGTTTCAGCCCATCAGCAAGTTGCATCACTCCAGCATCCTTCACATTATTATGACTTAGGTCCAACAATGTGAGATTTGAGGATGGATAGCTTAGCACTGACGATGTCAGACCATGGCAAGCTTTCTCAGACAGCTCACACCAGCTCACCCTGTTAAAAGATTCATAATCCACCCTGCAGAACATTGTGTTCTAGGAAAAAAATAAATTATATTCTGACTAACCTACGTGTTGTGCGTCTTATTTTATTCTGACATCATAACAAAAACTGGACAAAAATATTCTTAGTTGTATAATGTAACTCCTTTTGTACAACAAAATACAACACTACTAAGACATGTAGCAAATGGCAAAAAAATAGATATACACACCTTTTTCAAAACAACTGAAGCTAACAGTTACCTGATTATGGTTTGAAATGGCACTATGTGTCTGGAAAATACTTAATAACCCCCTAACATGATTTATTTAACTTTTTTTTCAATTGATAAATAAACAAGCTAGCAACTGGCATTAGACAGTGTTTGGCTTATAGGAAGCAGTAACGAGACTGGTTGGGAGTTCAGGTGACTGGTATATTCTTTGAGGATTAAACATACATTTACCTTATATTTTACATGTAACCCACACCTGGGCGCATTAAGCATTTTTATGCATAGCAGGTAACTTCAAGGGTTATTGACATTAAATTCACTGCATAGAAATATGTAACACCTTAAGTATGATGAAAGTAAAGAAAATTAGTAAGTTATGGATAAACAAATTGGACTGATACAGCATTGAACACATAAAGAAAGTTTCATATAGGGAGGCATTGTTGCCACAAAACCACAGCTGTGTAAGGAATGTATTTCATAATCAAATGTATTTTGCACTAACAGGAGGCATATAATTTTTTTTTCCTATTTCTTTCCGATTTAGACACTATCCGTGAGAGGGGGGGGGGGGTTGACAATAAAAAATAATTTTGAAAAACTTGCAGCTTTTTCAGAAAGTTTGGGTGTTTTATTGAAAGTTTGAAAGTATCAAAGCTTAACTACAAAGCAGTATCAGAAGCAAACTGTTATATGTGTCTTGAATTAAGATAGCATATTTAATATTTGTTTCTGTAAAATACTTACAAAGTAGTATTTGAGAATCTGAGCACTGGCAGCATTCCCAGAAGAACGTTCTCTGATTTCAGGTACTTCTTCAGATCAAACACTTCCAGGTTCTCATCTGATGTCAGCAGCACAAACGTTAAAGCTGACCACTGTGAAGCACTGAAATTTTCAAATGGTTTTTTGTCTGATTGGAGGTAATTTTTGATTTCTTGAACAAGGGTGTGGTCATTCAGCTCATTAAGACAGTAAAAGAAGATTGAGGTTTTTATCTGGGTCAGTGTTGTTATCGTTGATCATCTGTTTGATGTACTCCGCTGTTTCCTTGTTGGTGTCTTTGTTATTTTTTGGCATATTCATCAGCTTTTTTAGGAGATTCTGATTAGTTTCCACAGAGAAACCCAGCAGAAAGCGAAGGAACATGCGCCACTCCCCATTTTTATTCTCAAAAGCCTTGTCCACTGCTTTCTTATAAAAGGCTGAGGCTGTTAGGTCTGGGAGGTCTGAAGGGGGTTCCAGTAACACGTTTTTCCCTTTGGTATTAAATGTGTAGAAAACATGGAGAGCTGCCAGGTACTCTTGAATGCTTAGATGGACAAAGCAAAACAATTTCTGCTGGTATGGTCCATGGTTTTCTCGTTTGATCTGAGTTAACAACCAAGAGTTGTCAACTGCAGCTTTCGTTATGTCAATATCACCGCTGGTCAAATCTTCTTCAGCAAACAGAAGGATTTTTTCCTCTAGCCCCTTGAAGGCAAGTTTTCCCAAAGACAGGATTGTTTCATCATTACTTGTATCACAGCATGTCTCAGAGCTTGACTTGCCTTTATCATATTTTACTTTCGTCTGTCAGCGCTGGAGCAAAAGGAAATGTGTGTACATGTCAGTCAGGGTTTTTGGTAGTCCTTCATCATGATTTCTTTTGACAAAGTCCTCTAGAACATTTGATGTGATCCAACAGAAAACAGGGATGTGACACATTATGTGTAGACTTCATGCTTTCTTCACATGTGATAAGATGTTTTCAGCCGTCTTCTCATCACTGAATCGCTTCATGAAATACTTTTCCTTTTGTTCATCATTAAATCCTCTTACTTCTGTCATTCAATCAACCTTATTTGGGGGAATGCTGTTGCATGCAGCTGGCCGGGAGGTTATCCAGATTTGAGCTTTAGGGAGCAGATTTCCCGGGATAAGGTTTGACAGCAGAACATTTACTGATGTTGGTGTTGTGAGATCTCTATATTTATTTGTTTTACTGAAGTCAAGGTCAAGGCGACATTCATCAAAACCATCCAGAACGATCAGAATCTGGTACTTGTCAAAGTCAGTCATTTCTGAGGTCTTCATAGCTGGACAGAACTGATGAATCAGATCTTCTAAACTGTGTTCCTCGTCTGTTCTAAGATTTAGCTCTCGGAAAGGAAGTGGGAAGATGAAAAAAAAAAATGTTCTGTTGCTTTCCCCTCTGCCCAGTCAAGGATGTACTTCATTGAGGCAAATGTTTTTCCTATACTCGCCACTCCAACGGTAAGCACAGTTTTAATGCTCTGGTTAACAATTGCAGGTTTGAAAATGTCACAGTATTTGATAGTTGTTTGTTCTGTCGCTGTTTTGAACTTAGCATCCTGAACCTGCATAGCTTCATTTTGTGCACTCTACCCTTCAATGATGTAGAGGTCAGTGAAGACCTCGTTGAGAAGAGCTGAAGTTTTTTGTCTATTAATTCCTTCGGACACACTAGTAAATTGCTCATTCAGATGAAGCTTAAGGCTGCGTTGACTTGCAACAAAACTTTTTTGTTTTTGTTTTTGGTATGAATGTAAAATTTATTAAAACACATTACAAGTCACAAACTTACCTAAGAATTACAAAGGAATATGTTGTAAACTTAAACTTGATAATTTATTTATTTTTGTTTGCTTGTAATTGATTTTGGAAGACTGTATAAATTCTTTTTTTAAAGTTTTGACACTAGAAATCCAAGCAAGTGGCAGGCCTAAACTACAAATTAGACAGTTTTCTTTCTGGAGGTCACTTAAAAAAACAGAATATTAGATTTAGACATAGCAAGGTTTTATCTTTGGGGGTGGAACTCAAAACGGGATTCATGTTAGGTTGCTGTTGACAACTGTTTAATGTCTGGGAAAGGGGTTGTGTTTTCCACCTTGTGAGGCTCTCCAGGTGAGCTCTGATCTCTGCTGCTCTGTGCTGCTGTGGCTGAGGTGCGTCTAATCATGCACCTGCAGTCCCTAAGGATCTGGAGCAGTATAAAATGAGCTGGTTGCCAGTACTTCAATGCCTATCGTTATCCAAGCCCGTGGTTGTGCGTCAGTTTCCTAGTGAACCCGAGAGATCCTTCAGAACCTCATCTCAAGTAAGACCAACAGATTCACCTTTGAGCAATACTCCTCTCCTGTCAAGAAACCCTGGCTTGGCAGCCGCTTCTCCGACACAATCCATTCACCTGGTCCGCCCTCAGCTGCACTGTCAAACCTCCAACTCTACCTGTTCGGCTGTCTGGATCTCCACCATTAAGCTTCGTCTGTCTTCACAACTCCGGATTCCACTCACCTCCCCCTGCCTTCACCATCCACAATCCGCAAATAAGTCTACTTCTGATCAGTCTCAATTAGCCACACTTTTTCCATCAATAATCCTGTGTCTTTCCATCCAGTTCCGTTTCCCCAAAAGCATCGCCCTGAAGCAGATATCCTGTGTTCAGTCGTCTGCAAATTGTTACTTTTTTGTAAATAAAACACCTTTTATTGATTCAGTCTCCTTTAAGCTTCTCTGCAATTGGGTCCCAGTCTAAACTAAACATGACATTTAAATATCATGGCCTGACTGCGTATGTGTACATTTATGTTCTATGAAAACTATCAGTGTTTTTTTTTTGTTTGTTTTTTTAAAGGAAACACTGTAAAGCTCTGAAATGATCCATAACTACCAGTTAATTTTTTGTGTGACATTTAACCGTGCAAAAACTATGATTGTGAAAGTTAGGAGGATGAAACTGATGAAATGGTGTTAAGGGGGATGATTGATTTTGAAAGCATTGTTAATCATTCCCTGGTATTATGGCTCAGTGAAAAATGTATTCCCTGATTAGTTTATAAACTTTAAAGTTTGATAGAGTTTTAACAAAACTTTTTGCTTTTTGCAATAAATAAAAAAAATTTAAGTTCAATGTAATTGTAAGCAAGTACATCTGCAACTCTTACCTTGTATTTCTGTTATTCTGTGAACAAAGGCATCAGGGAGCTTCTCAGCAGCTGGAGGCTGGGAGGTGATCCAAACTTTGGCCTTCGGAAGCAGTTCTCCTTTGATCAGGTTTATTAGTAGCACGTCCACTGAGTTTGATTCTCTGGCATCAGTCAAGGTTTGAATGTCATCAAAGTCTAAAGAATGTTTAAATGCATCGAGTCCATCAAACAGAAATAAAATAGTTAACTGGGAAAGATCAGAGATGACAAAATGTTTGAATTCCTCGAAGAAATGGTTCAGAAGACCAAACAAACTGATGTGTTTTTCTCTCATCAAGTTTAATTTCGAGAAGTCAAGAGGAAATAAAAGTTCTTTATTTTTGGCCTGGCCAGACAGTTTATTTTTATCCAGGACAAAATTAATCTCTCCTTGTTATCTTTTTTAGCCCACTGGTTTAGAAGTTTTCGCATGTGAAAAGATTTTCCTATGCCAGTTTCTCCGATAGTGAGGACTGTTCTAATTTTCTTTCTGTTCCTTCATTAAAAATCTCTGAAATCTCATTAACTTTTCTAAACTTTTTCTGTTTGCTTTCCTCGTCATCAAAAACCTTTTCTCTTCTGATGACATGTTCCGTTCTTTTTTTTGGTTGGGATGATTCACTTCGTCTTCAACATTAGTCATTTCGTCCATAAATCTTTTTTTCAGACGTGATAAAAGCTTCTACTGTGGATCACAGGTTTCTGAATAGATAAAACAAACATATTTGAAATTAGGATGTAAAATTATAAATGGATTAAACAAGAACTCATACTTTGTGAACAAGTGAAAATTAAGTATTTTTTTGTAGAGAAAAATTCTTACTTCCACGATCAATAAGTTTGTTGACATAGTTTAAAGGAATAATGCTAATTCCATCTGGTTGAGAAATTATCCAAATAAGAGCGTTAGGAAGCAATTTTCCTTCAATTAGGCTTGTTAGCAGCACATCCATTGATGCAGGTTCTTTCAAGTCTGTAAGTTTCTTGTTGTCTTTAAAGTCAAGAGGAAGTGTGCATTTCTCTAGGCCATCGAGAATGAAACATATTTTTTTCTCTTCATCAATGGAAACTGCTATGTTTTTTTTTATGAAGAAATCGTTCAGCAGATCTTCCATGCTTTTACTTTCAACCTTCTTTCTATTCAGCTCAGTGAAATGAAGGGAAACTAAAGCTTTTATTTCTTTGTGGGAGTTTCCTTTTGCCCAGTCAATCATGAACATCTTTGTTTGGAAAGTTTTACCAATACCAGGGACTCCTTTCATGAGCACTGTTCGCACATCTTCAGAAAATAAATCTTCGTACGTGACATTAATCTTCTTAACCCTTTGATCAAAATAAATGATCTCACATTGTTTTGAGTCATTTTCATGTCGTCCAAGCTCCTCAAGAATTACTCTTTGCATGTGATTTTTTTTCCTTGGCATCTCTTTCTGTCAATGCAACTGCATGATATATGAATAGCAAGCATAATAACCTTTGAAACAAATTTCTGACACACTTAAGAAAATATGCATTTTAAAAAAATCTCTGAAGATAATAATAATCTGTTTAGCAACTATCTCAACTCAGCTCAACATGATTAAGACACACTGCGGATCCATACAAAAAGAAAACTTGTTTATACCCTGGAAGATTTTATCTTGAAACATCAACAATTGTCAGATAAGGCAGCGATGAGAATGGACATATACTGGTTAAAGTAACACAAGATTTACAAGGTTTTGGCAGTTTATCCTACAAAGTAAGCTCAGCCTTCTTAGAAGAATCAACAAATCCCTACTTTAAAAGGAATAAAAATATAATTGTTTTTTTCATCGAGTAAATCTTACCTATGTCAGCTCTCTCAGTTTTTTCATCTTCAGTTTCATTTGGAGGACTGTAAGCAAAGACAAGACATTTAACTGCTTTGGCTTACTTGTATTGTATGTGTTCAGTAACCATATTTAAACAAACATGCTAAATAAACTTATTTAAAGCTGTTCATTCATCTAGCCTATTGCTAGTAAGGTCAAATGCAATTTAACTTTTCATTACTGTTTTTATTACAATTGCTTACCAGGGTTGGGATCTACTAATGTTGTGGGAATGGATTATTGTATTGTTCTACTCTGTCGACTATTTAGTGCGGTCTTTTAATATATATATATATATATATAACAGAGTTCTTAATAATCTAAAACAATTTATTCTATTCTATTCATTCTACCAACAGGAATGTAATGCAATCTAATAAAAAAAAAAAGATTTACACTTCAAGGAAACTTTTGGGATGTGACATTTTGTATCTTTAAGTAACTATGAAAACTTGATATCAGAAAAAAAACAACACCATTCATCATATGAACCAAATGGAAAAAAAGTAATGATACCAAAAACCTACAACTAATATCTCCTGTTTATTTTGCATTACTTAAAATAAAAGAAGATTTTTTCTGATGAAACTAAAACAAACTTCTTTTAATTTTTGATTGCTAAAGAGGCTGATCCTGTGATACATCGCTTGTCATACTTGCTGAAGGAGACAACTGTTTTGGGTATTTAAGTGATCTTTAGAACAAATTGTATCGTGCCTTAAACCTGTTTTAGATGTAATTAGTTTCAACATCATCAGAGCATCTACCAAGGTTCAGTGTAGAGATTACAATATTCTTGTCTGTTTTGTTCTTGGGACCACATTAACTACAAATTTTAAAATCCTTTAAAGTATCTCAAAAAAAAGAAGAAAAACCGGATTAAGTGTTGGGGCCCACCATGAGTGTTTGAGAAACTTAGAAAACCAAACCAGCCAAGAACCAATCCACATTTATTCATTCTCAAAAATGAACAAAACACCTGCTTTTAAACAACAAAAACACCCTTTCAGTCTGATGATCCAGTCCGGTATGCTAAGCATGGAGTGCTTGCTAGATTAATTGGACAACAGGCTTTGATACAGTGCAATCTGCATGGTTTAGCAGTCTCCACTTTGCTTGACACTGGCGCACAGGCAGTATGATAAGCAGGGAGTAGAAAGATAGATTTGTAGCACACCTTGCCTTGCAACCACTGTTAGAAATTCTTGAGGAAAGGGATGACCTAAAGCTTTATGCTATGAATGGAGACCTTATCCCATTTGATGGCTGGTCACCCATAATGATAAATCTCCCAGGGAGTGAAGATCCCAGTCTGTCTCAACCACCAATTTTGGCATACATTTGTCAGGATGGTTTTTAAATGACTCGAGCAGAGGTGGAGTAAAGTGATAAATGATTTATTGAGGGATAGAATATGAACAGAACACGAATGGAACCACACAAGGAACAACAGACAACGGAACGGAGCGAGAGGAAAACTAATGGCGCGGAGGCGGAACTAAAATAACAACAAGCAGGGAAACAATGAACGCCGGAACTAA